>VWZG01008091.1:849805-995634 GCA_013396735.1 Grallaria varia | reverse complement strand
TCCTATCCTATCCTATCCTATCCTATCCTATCCTATCCTATCCTATCCTATCCTATCCTATCCTATCCTATCCTATCCTACCCTACCCTACCCTACCCTACCCTACCCTACCCTACCCTACTCTCCCTGTGGTCATGACAGTGCTTACTTATCACTGCTTATTTGAACTCTCTTTTTACTCTCTTTGCCAACCCGTGGCTGTTGACAGGAGTTCATTTCTGGGCTGTGTTGCCTCACCTAAAGTGGAAAAGGCTGAGGCTCTCATTCAGAGAGCTGAGCCAAGTTGATGGATGCTGTTTTACCTCTCCCCGAAACTCAGGGTCTGCATTTTGGAGGCTTTTTCAGAAGGTATTCATGCACTGCTAGTTTGAAATTGTGCTTGCAATAACTTATTTCTGGAGCTTTTCCATTGTCCTGTCTGTGCTGGCAATTAATTACTGAGGCAGCTTATTTACAGACAGTGCTTACTTTTGTCTAGCACCTCCAATGAGATGTGAATAGCAACATTTTTTGTTGCTGGCACAGAAAGGCAGATATATCCTCTTTCAGGGCAAGACTATAATCTAAACAATAACTCTGAGAGAGATTCAACCTTGTTTTTTTTTTTTTTTAAAGAGAAACTCAGCCTTTGAAGTCACATATATTGGCCAGAAACCTTGGACTTCTTTGCGCTTGCTTTTTTTAAGAGGTTTTTAGTTTGTTTGTTTACACTTTACATAAAAACAAAGGCCGTTCTCAGTTATTCTCATGCTTCAAGGTTGTAGTCTCTATGCTCTTGTATTGGAGCACTTTACAGTAGACAATTAAAAATCTGGGAAATCTGAGTCCCTCTTCCTCTCTGTCCCTGGGAAGGGCATGTGCAGGGCCATCACTTCATAGTGACAGTTCAGTTTCCCTCCAACAAGATGCATTTTTCTCTGCAGCTGCAGGTTGGGGACAAAGTGCTGGCTCCTTCATCGCCCTACAGCACACAACAGAGGTTGGACAGAAAGTCCTTGGGGATGTATTCAGCATCACCCTTTTCTGTCCCAGAGCTTTGGATGATCTTCTTTCCAGTCTGGGGGAAAAGGCATGAACTGCAGTTTCTGTTGCCTGAGATCCAGTGGGGGAAGCCATCTGCTGTCCTCTTAGACTTGTAGTAGTCAAAGGTGTGACCCGTGGTTTCCCTAAGAGCTGATTAAAAGTCAAAAATCACACTGGAGTTAGTGATTTTTTTTTCCTTTTCCTTCATGATAAGTAGAAGCCATCCCATAAAAGGCAGATCTGAACCAAACACAACCCAATCTGCATGAGCACTGGTATTGTTTTATACCCTTGTGTCTCTCTGCTTGATTTCTGCCTGGAAACTTTAACCAAGCAAAATCCACTTCCTTTGAGACACCAGCTGTGCTCTTTATCTGTATTTTTCCAGTCCTGGTGACAGTCGCAATGCTGACAAGGTCATGACTGTAATCACATTCTGGAGGTGCTTCATTCTGCTCAGAGAGATTTAGATGGTGCCTCTATCCATCACCCTCTCCTCACCCCAGTGGGACAGGAATTCCATGGTGGGCTCAGGACCAGGGTCTTGCTTCCAAGGCTTGCTTCTGAAATCGTCATAGTTCTGTCATGTGCTTACAGCTGAACACTGTATCTGCAGGAGCAGGCATATGGACTGCTCTACAGTCTGCCCAGGCATTTATCTACTCAACTCATGATCAAGACCTTTGCAGTTCGCTCAGTCTACTCCACCATTACTTACATCCCAACAGATCACTGCAGTATTTCAGCTCCCTCAGTGCCCTGTTTCAGAGCAGGGTGCATGGGCTGCCATCCAGCAGCAGGCAGGGCCAGGCAGGTGTTGCTCCAATCCACCCATGTGTCCCCATGGGCACTGCCAGGAGCATTTCACCCCCCCTGCACCCGCACCAGGGCACAACCTGCCCACCTCGAGTTCATCTTCAGCAAATCACTTAATTCCTCTCCTTGCCAGCTGATGAAGTTGTCTGGGAGTGTAGCAGTGGGAAAGATAATGCTTTTCAAAATCTTAGTCCTTTCCGAAAACATTGCCTTGCCTTGAGGGGTGATACAGAGCTGTTCCCGGAGAAGGGGCAGCCCAGTCTGTGCTTTCCAAAGGTCTTTTCTCTTCCTTCAAATGGTGCCTTTGGCAATGAGCAGCACACTAAAGCAAGATGCCATGCTTTTCCTGCGCCACTCTTCAAAATAACAGCAGTGTCCTTGGAAGGCTCTTTTTCACTCAAAGAAACACCACTTTAACCCCTTTTGCTCCCCCAAAGCTGTGGTTCGGAGCTCTGGCAGCTGCAGGGCAAGGCTGCTGAGCAGGATGGCAAGGCTGCTGAGCAGGACACCAAGGCATGTGTGATTGTACCTGCTGGTGCTTTGCCTCTGTCACCCAGCTTGACCCTCTGCTGAGGCACGTCCAGGCGCTGTTCTCTCTCCCTGCATTTTAAAGGTGTCCTTGAAAATAAAATGAAAGCTGCCCACGATGTCCCAAGGAGACAGATGTTGGAGAAATCCTCCTGCTGATTTTGGACAAGCAGGAAGACAAGAAAAATTTGTTCCCAGCTCTTCCAGAAGCAGATGATGCCAGGGAAGCATTTTCTGAGGAGGAAAGCTCAGCTTTCTCTCACTGGTTGCACATCTTTGCAGTTTTCCTTGGACCAAAACCTCTTAAACCCTGCAAGGACAGTGCTGTGGTTAAACAGAGGAGTGGGATTAAACATCTGGGTTTGAGGTCCCCAAGGCTGTTCTGTTTTCTACTCTCTCTCACCACTTGCCCTCCAGCACAGTAGAAATCATTCCTACGAGACTCAGTTATGTGCCTTCTGCACTTCTTTTTTCATCCAGCCTCAGAAGATGCCAAGTAGATGGAAACCAAGTAGATGACCTTCAGCAGATTTTGGGTTGAGCCCTGGTGCCCATCATGGGCTGTGGCACTGGAGGCTGTTCGGAACGTGGTCCAGCTGTTGTGCGGTGAGTAACACCTCGACTCAGTGCAAGTGGTATTCCTGGCATTAAATGTAGTGCATATCCTTGCCATGCTGTTTCCCTGCCTGTAACATGGAGATGCCCTTGCCTCCCAGGGATGAAATCTCACAGTGCTGTGGTGTGGGTGGGTGCAAAGAGACCTTCAAAGCACCACACTGCTCCTGAAGTCCTCCCTGTGGCCTCCCAAAGCCAGGCTGCTCATGGAAGTGGACAGGGACCATCTGGGAAAGAAGCACTCACTGTATAAAGTCCTGCTGCAGAGCTGTGTCCAGTTTGTGTGACTGGCTTTGAATTTCACTCCAGTGATCTGTGGCCATGGGGAGGAGCAGCCTTACTGGGGGAAAGGAATGTTTTTGTTCACGTATGCACAGATTTTTCAGGATTTCATGTCTGGGTTCCAAAACAAAGCTGGGAATGTTTAAACAAACAAACAGCAGGGTCAGTCTTTCTCTGTCCTAATAGATCTAATAGAGTTCAGTGCCCAGTGAAGCCCTTGGGTGCTTCCCCAGTGACGTGGGCTGTGGTCCACACTGGAAGCAACTGTGCTGAGTTTATCCAGCAGCTGAAGGAGCTCTGCACGAGGGAGATGCCGACACGTTATCGAAGCTGATTAATGCCATCCGTCACTGCCTGATTAAAATGAGCAGAAATGTTTTTTCTTCCTCTGCAGCACAAGAGCTCTCTTATGCAGAAAGTGCTTCTCTTAATTACCACTCTGTAAACCCTCAGTGAGACAGAGCACCAGCGTTGCAGCTTAATTCTCCTCCATGCTAATAACCTTCTCATTCCATAAGTGCATAAGGCAGGATAATACATGTGGGTTTTGGTGGTTTACTTTCTTCTTTCCTCCCCCTTTCATTCGTATCAGAAGTGTCCTTTTTTCAGTGATGGAACAGCAGAAGATGTGGGAAAAGGATGGCAACTCTTAACAGCAATTAGAGGCAGAGCCATGATGTAACCTTTGTGGGGTGTAGGGAGTTCAGGCTGAGATTCAGCTGGCTTATTTCTATTATTGGCTCATCTGCACTCCCTCTCTTAGATACTGGGAGACACCCCAGCTTGGCTGATGTCACGGATAAAACTCCCATTTGTTTCAATAAGGCCTCAATTTCATCCCCTTTCTTTTTTTTTTTTCTTTAATGCTGTTGCATGTTTTATTTAAATAGATAACGTTGCTTTTTAAAGTGTTTTAAGGCATGGGTACCTCTGCTCTTAAAGAAGAGTGTCAGTGGACATGTAAGAAAGTACAACTTCATTGTAAAAGCTGATTGTGGCAAGGAATCCCGTGGGAAACCTGGACATGGCTGGCACTCATATGCAGCAATAACAGTAAAAAATCACATGTTGAATAAGGAGGTGCATCTAATCTTGTGTGGTGAGATTTGGCCAGGTTCATGAGAGGCAGAGAAAGGGATGGACAGACATGCTTAGGGGTTGCAACGGCCCCAAAATGCTGGCAAGCACTCATGGAAAGGTATCGAGGAATTTTTGGAAATCAGAGTTAAAAGTGAGTTTTGGCTGGGATAAATGTAAGAGCTTGAGGGTAAAATATAAAACAAATGCAAGGGAGGGTAGATAAAATATAAAACAATGTCAGTCACAGGAAGGGCTGTGGAGCAGGCATGGGGTTAGAGAGGAGCAAGAACCACCCTGTGTGTCCTCTTTGCCCTGTTGGCAAGTGCAGCAAGTGGGAAGCAAATCTTCATAATAGTTTTCCAGAAAAGCCCTTTTCCACTTAAAAGTTGCTGGGTTTTGTTTGTTTTTTGTTTTTTTTTTTCCCTTCTATTGAGAACAGTCCAAAGATCTGGGGAAGGCTGGTTTAACAGGCCAAGGTGAGAAGGGAGAGGTGACAGATGAGAAGGCAGGGGCAGGTCAGGGGTAGCAGCCTCAGCAGGCACTGTGGAGATGTAGCACAGGGTGAGGAGGATGGGAAGGTGCCCAGTTTCTTTGTTGGGTGATCGGAGGTCGGAGATCCCCATGTGAAGCAGAGATAAATGCTGAAAAAAGCCTCGAGTGTTAGCATCAGCAATTTCAGCTTTCCTCTACTCGTGCCAAAATGGTTTTACTTGATGGGCTTCGACAAGAAAAGTCAGTATGGCTTTCCACATCTGCGGGCAGCAGTGCCTGAAGTCAGAAGGTGGTAAAGGAACCCCAGAAATCCGGGAGCAGAGCTGTAAACTGCAACATTTTACCCAAATCCCAGGCCAAAAAACCCAAACCCAACTCTTTTCTCCACATTTCTGGATGTGTTTTTCCACATGGCAAGTTAGACAAATCCACTTCCCAGCCAGAGAGACGGGGCAATCTTTGAGCATCTCTCAAAGTCCCAGTCCCAGTCTGGAGAGCCACAGTCCCTTCTCCATCCTGGTGCAGATCCGGTCCTTGTGATGGGAAGCAGAGGGGCTCCTGGCAGGCTGGCAGGCAGAGCAGGGGAAAAGCTGCCTGTGTGGTGTTTGATGTATTAAACGTCACGAGTTCTTCAGCCTTGCCAATGCAATCCCTCTTGTTCGGCGTGCCCAAGACACTGGCTCCTCCATAAGGAAGGAGGGCTTGGTTCCAGGGGTGCCAGTCTGGAGTCTCCCCCAGCACACCCAGGTTTAGCCACACCCCACACATGGCGCTCAGAGCTGGGCACAGATGGGGCTCTGAGCTTTGTTCCAGGCCAAGGTTCACCTTGAAGCTCTTGTGCAAATGAGCAAATTAACAGCCTGGAAATAGCAAAGACCTGAAATGACTCTGTGATCAGCTTTATCCAGCTCTAATAAGACCACATTTTGGTCAGCTCTGGATGACACACGAGAGACTCTAAAGGCCCAGGCAGACAAAGCAAATTGTATTCCCTAGAAGAAGAACAGGCTGTTTCAGCCTGATAGGGAGCAAGGCTCCCCAGGGAGATGCCTGGAGGCAGGACTCTTCTCCAAACAGTGCCTCTAGATTAGCACAGCATCAAAATGTAAAGGCTGCAAAAGTCACTTAATGGCTCCAAAGCCTTTATAATATGTAATTGGTGTTCTCTGACAGTTTTTGATTGATGATTCCAATGAATGAAATAAACCACCTAGGAAATCCCACCTTGAGTTTGCAGGGGCGACTATTGATTTTTGTATGCCTTGTCTTGGACTACTTACAACCCTCAGCTCAGGGCCTCCTCTCCTCTCCTCTCCTCTCCCCTCCTCTCCTCTCCTCTCCTCTCCTGGCACAGCTTTACATCCAGGCCCAACACTTTTGCCACTGGCCTTTGAAAAGGACAACCAGATATTCTGTGGAAGAAAACAAATGTTGTTTTNGTGGCTTCTGTCCCCATGGAGGTGTCCCCAAGACCTCATGGGACACATCTCTGTGTGCCACCTCTGCAGGCTGGTGAAGGTGCAGGGGGAGGAAAGTCTGAGTGTTACAAGCAGAAGACAACTTTGGAATTCCTTTTTTTAATTTTTTTTTTTTTTAATTTTTATATTGTTATTGGCAGAGTCAGATCTCCCTGTGCAATGCTTTGTGGTTCTACCATTTGTAGGGGTGGAAGACAGAAGCTTCTCAGGGCTTGAGGTCCTGGAGGGAATTATTCCAGAGCTGAAACAACATGAGAGAAGACAGCTGAGGTTTGTCCTTCCTGTGTCTTCTCAATAACTCAGTATCCATCTAAATACCCAGCGTTCCTCTTCAACAGCTCCTGAGGGTTCCATTAACCATTTGAGAGACTCTGTACTCACATAACTCAACTTTTTCCAGCATTTGAATGATGAGCTTCTGCACCATGGTGTGATTGGGTAAGTTAGGATCTTAGCCCCATGCTTTTCCAAAAGCCATAACAGTGCCTGAATCTGTATTATTTTTTTCCTTTTTTCATTACTTCAAATGTTCCTGCCTTGAAGAGAACATTTGCCTTGGGGAAGAGGGTGTTATCAGCTCGAATGGCAGCAGCCTCATGGGGCTGGAAATGCTGAATATGACTCGTCCCTGGGCAGGGACAACTTCCCAAATAACCCAGACCAGCTGAACTGTTAAACAAGTACAATCCATCTGCCAGGGATGTTGAGGGATGAAGAGGTGTTTGCCTCTTTCCCTCTCTGCACTATGAAAGTTAAGGCTGTGAGAGTTGTGCACAGAAAAGTGTCTGTTTATAGCCCTCTGCAGAGTGAGAAAGTTACGAGTTTTAAAAGCAGACAACCTCCACATGTTCATATACTGACTGAAAGCCTGGGAGCTGCTGGTCTACATTTCTTGTAGTAGGTTTTCCATATTTATATTTTCCTTGATAGCAGCTAGACTTCATGCACATGCATTGGATTTACTGAGCTTGTGCAGTAAAGAAGGTGCTGAGAAACTCTGGCTCAAAACTGTGGGGTTTGAAGTGCACGGCAGAGACTGGATGTGACAGAGGCCAACAGATGTGCTTCTGAAAGTGTGAGCAAGGGGTCAGTGCTGGGGAGACACGTGGCAGGGGGGGTTGTTCTTCCATGTTTTCCAAGACCATTATTGCTTTTAACTTAAATAAGCTACAGAACAAATACAACAAAGATCTTCTTTGTGGCTCCTTTATTTGGACGCCAACCCATAAAACCTTTAGCCTAGAAGTGTTCAACCCATAAGAAATGTGCACAAGCAGCCTTTTGCTTCAACACTTTTTTGTTGTCTGACCATATGCTGGATGATTTCTTGGACATCTTGAATGTCTTCCCACTCTTCAGGGGGAACAGGCACATTCATATCTGGAAGCACAAGAGCTCTGCTCTTGAACGAGCACTGCTATGCTGCTCCTCCCTTTACTTACCAGACCCATGCAAGGACTTGACAAGTGCTGAGTCAAGGTTGGATCTGGTGCTGGAACTCTTGCTGCTGCATCCAAAGTGCCTGATTGGAAAAACAAGACCCTCAGAGGCTCCGAAATGTGAATGAGCTACAGAAAATTTATTTTTTATTTTATTAATGAGGAAGGAGGAAGAAGGCAGAGCTGGAGGGAGAGCCAGCTGGTGTAGTTGGGGACCTACCCCTCTCAGGCACCACTAAGAGGGGTCAGAGGGTATGTGAAAATCCCCCTCTCAGTCAATGTGCCCTCACTTTGTGCAGCATCACTGACCCTTTTTGTGGAGCTTCACCAAGCACAGGCCTGACTAAGAAAGGCCCCTGCAGAATTGGGCTGTATGGCATTCCCAGGATGTGTATTATAGGAAATGCTTGAGCTACTGACCTTGTACAAACCCCCAGGATGCATCTGTGCACAGGACACTGACTGACTGAAGCACTTCTTCAGCTCATCAGCCCCAGCAGCTTATATATATATTTATATATATATATATATATGTATATATATAAGGGCCTTTTCAGAGCCCCTTTGTTTTGACGCTGTGCACATCATGCCACCCTAGAAGAAACTGCCAGTTCCAAAAAGACTTGGGGAACACTTATACTGGGCAAAGGAAAATACATTAAGGAGCTTCACTGCTTTGGAAATGGTTTGTTTGCCTACTAAAGGAGTGAAATACATCTCTGAAGTTGGTGCCTGAGCAGCAGTTATATCTCAATTATCCCCACACTGCATCACTGTGTGTGAAACTAGGAGCTAACGTGGTTTTCATGGCTTCATCAGCACCAGTTTAAAAGCAATATTTATCCCTGGTCACGTCAATCCTTTGGTCAACTCAGCGACAAAGGTGATGTTTGCTGCCCTCTTGCTGGAGACTCCACTAATGAGCTGAGTGATTTATTCATTAAGGGCAGGGAAATATGGAGCTTTATTCCAGGGGCCCTGGTGGGCAATTTGCATGAAAATTTCATGCTGTTCACTTGCAGGAGCCCTGCCTGGCAGCGGGTGCCCTTCCCTGCTGTGCTGCCCTTCCCCTCACTGCGGGAAATGGCCCTGCTGAACTTCAGCAAACCCTTTAAAAGAAATATTGCATGCAAAGGGGTTTTTATTGTAGCTGTTTTTGTTATTTTTCAAAAGTTATGGGACCAGAAAGTTGTGTATTAAAAAAAAAAAAAAAGAAAAGAAAAAGAGAGAGTTGGACTTTGGAGTCCTGGGTGACTTTTTGACAGCTCTGGCCAAGTTGAAACATCAGAATTTTGGTCTGGTCCCATTAAAGATCAACAAAATCCTCCCTATAGACTTTGGAGATGCAGGAAGGCAGATTTCCAGTTCTACAGCAAAGGAGTGGACCAAACTGCAGGTCTCTGGTGTCTGCACATGAACTTAAATTTGAGTTTAATTTACAAAGTTAGGCTTCAGATCCTCAAATGGGAGTTACTGAAGGTCTGGCCACATTTGTGTTTTATCTGACTATGTCCTGCTTGCTTGACTAAAGGCATTGCAGGTATGGGCCAGGCTATCAAATAATATTATAAAAATGACATGTATTATATATAAAATATAGTATTATAAAAATAACTCCAGATACTATTCCTTGTTTTGTTTCATGAATGATGTGGGGACCCCAAGCCCATAAATGCATCCAACCTGCGTGCTGCTCTGTGCTGGGCTGAGCCCATGATTGTTGCTGGCCCCTGGCACTTCCCTTTCCCCATTCCTTTGCAGCAGGATAGCATGGGAGAGAAATCAGAATTAAATTGATTTCTTGCTTTTTCTGTTCAATGGAAGAATGTATTGGCCCATAAAATGTATTGGCCCATAAAATGTATTGGCCAACAAACAGCAGCTTCCACATGGTCCTACCTGGAAATCTGATTTTAAACAGAGCTGATTTGATGGATGAACCTCAGTGTGAGCACGGGCAGGAGAGATGTGTGTGGGAGCTGCTGCCTGTGCATTAGCCACTGTCCCATCTGGTCATTATAATCCTGACCTCAACCCAACCAGCAACGAGCCAGTCTCTGCTCTTGTCTTCAGCACCAAAACACCACTGGGAAAGGGAGGTGTCTTCAGGAGGAGAAGCCCAGGGTGGCTTTAGATGGTGGTTCCTTGATGGAGGCATGACTTCAACTGATGGA
Source organism: Grallaria varia (assembly GCA_013396735.1). Lineage (NCBI taxonomy): Eukaryota > Metazoa > Chordata > Aves > Passeriformes > Formicariidae > Grallaria > Grallaria varia. The sequence goes on along the minus strand of VWZG01008091.1, from coordinate 985,707 downwards.
CTTCGCTGTTTGAGCAAATCTGGCTTCTGCCCTGCCTGGAGGGTAAATTTAGGAGTGCAAACTTTTGAGATTTTTGATTTAAAGACCATTTCAGCAGCCCTCAGAGTAAGGTGCTGAAACAGACACCTCTCCAAAGGCCCTCAGGGACCATATATAAACCCCCTGAGATGCCACCAAGCTGCCTGCATCCCTCCCTGTGTGAGGCTTAAGGATTTAGGCTGTTTTTTGAGCGAGAGGCAATTTTTCTTCTTGTTGTTGGTGCTCCCAGCACTCCCTGTGCCAGCTGCCCCGGGTGCCCAGGTGGCAACTGCGGTGCTGAAACTCCCAAGTAATAGATACCTTCTGTAATTGCACCTTCGAAGCAGTCAACTGGCTCCTGCGACGAGCTCCTGAATAATTGAAGCAATATTTGTGGTGTTTGCACTGAAGTACAAACAGCTGTGGTATGTTTTGATATTTATGAAGCCAAATAAATTATGGATTAGTCAGTGCAGTGAGCCCAGCGTGATGCTTATTACTGCTGGAGCGCCGGAGCTGATGGAGAGCTATTCATCCCCTTTTACCTCCATTGTATGGCTGAGTATGACTGGTGTCTATTACTGGACTTAATAGAGCTTGCTCGCAGGTTTAACTTCCAGTCCCCAAGAGCCAATGGTGTGTTTTAATTTGTTCTCCACTCTACAGATTTTAGAAAGACATGCTGGGACGATATCTCTGGGTCACAGGGCATTGCATCGACTCACAGATGTGGAGATGATTGTTTCTGTGGTAATGGAGATGGGTGCAGGCGGAATTAGCAGCAAGTCTTGGCATTAAGCTGGAAATTACACAAAATCCAATCTTCTTTGCAAGCTGGTCTGTGGGTAAATATTGTATGCCTTCCCTGGGATGCCTCATTCATTGCACAAACTCTTCTTCATAACTGAGCCAGTGCTTGCAAGATTAAACTCTTCACTCCACTTTATAGTATCTGATAATTTTTTTTTTTTGGTGGATAAAAATATTTTAACTTTGTAAATGTTCTGAATATATTCCAAATTTCTCCCCATCGGCAGAAGCTGCCCGCTGGGAAGGGATAAGGAGGGAGGAAATAACCATTTGGAGCAGCAGATGGCATCCTACCACTCGAAAGCTTCCCTGGCGCTGGAAAGTGTAATAAATATGTAATAGAAAGTGCCTGTACTTTGCTTATAGTTGCAGTCAGCGATTTGGTAGAACTTCTCAGAAAGAAATTCCTTTACAAATCCAAGACTTTCTTTGTTTGCTGTCCTTGCTTTCTAGGGTGAAAAGAGGTACCTGGAGCTGGTCTGCTCACCCAGATCCACCTGGTCCATGCAGCCCACACAGGGCACCCTCCCAGAGTGAGAGTAGGGAGCTGGCTGGATAAATCAGGGTTGGAATGGGGGTTGGAACTAGATAATCTTTAACTTCCTCGTGTAAGCATCTTGGTACAGGAGTTCCCAGAACAGGTAACCCAGAGGCTCTGCAGGCAGGGGACGCCTTTACATCCAATGAAATGGGGATTTCTGCCTCTTCTTTACTTTCTTTTCTGAGTAAGGGAGTGAAGGATATTTTCTCTTTAAAATCCTGACATAGGAAAAGGCTGTGCTTTTCCAGCTGCTATTGGTTGTGACAGACTTGCAGATTTTTTTAAAGGAAGTTTAGGCTGAGTTTCTGGCTGCCATTGCTGTGTTGCATGACAAGTTCTTTACAGGCTGTCACTAGAGGGGAGAAAAGTGTCTCCCATCCCAATTTCCTTGTAAGTGATATAATTAGAAGAAACAACAGAGTGAAAACAAAAATCTACTGGATTACAGAGACATGAGGATTGAACTGAGTTCTTCCAGAGCTTCTAATTTCAAAGATTGCCTCTTCAAGAACTGCAGCCTGATGTGCAGAGATGATGAGGATTAAAAATGTTTCCATAGTTCCAGCTTTGCTTTCCACTCAGAGTTGGGACATCATTTTCTCCTTTCTCCTGCAATGCCATCGTCATCATCATCATCATTTGACAAATGCCTAATTGCCAGCTCTGGTACTGATAGCCCAGCAGTGATTTCTGAGCCTGCCACTGCACCAGCCATTCCTTGTACTGCTGACATGTGCTTACTGTTCACGTTCCACCACTGATTTCCTCAGTGACCATTAACTTCCAGGAACACAACGTGAAGGATGAAACTGCAGGCACAGGCTGGCAGATTTGGGGTGAGAATGTGCCCCTTTCTGTTTCTGCCAGTACTCTCAAGCAGCCAGCACATGAGCACATGAGCCAATGTACCCATCACAGCAGGCTACGATGCACCCCAGAATATTCCATCTATTAAAAAGTGTTGAAGACAAAGGGGAAAAGACAAATGAGAGCTCAGAGGTGGGTTAGCCCATCTTGAGATGCAGTCCCTCTCCTGACATGGTTCAGGTCATGCTTATGAAAACCAGAGACACCCCTCCCCACCATGCCAGACGTTTTCAGTCTGTGCACTAAGACAGGTCCCACAATGCAGAAGAGAAAAGCAAGACTAACACCAGTAAGTTTATATTTCCTATCTATCAGGCCTCCAGGGGAAACCTGTAGGAGTCTCAAAATCAGCAGGTGCAAGTGCTCCTGGCAGCTCTGAGGGTACCAGCTGTGATGAGCAGCTCCAAGTCTCTGCCTTGGGGGAAGAGCCAGGAGCCAAATCTCAGCTGTTTTCAACTTACACCAATTTCTAGACTCCTACAGATTTCCCATGGGGCTTGATAGCCAGGAAATTTAAACCTACTGGCGTTAGTCTTGCTTTTCTCTTCTGCATTGTGGGACCTGTCTTAGTGCACAGACTGAAAATGTCTGATATGGGTTGGGGGGGGATCTCTGGGTTTTTCATAAGCATGACCTGAACCATGTCAGGAGAGGGACTGCATCTCAAGAGAGGCTATCCCACCTCTGAGCTCTCATTTGTCTTTTTCCCTTCACCTTCAACACTTTTTAATAGATGGACTATTCTGGGGTGCATCGCAGCCAGCTGTGATGGGCACATTGCCTCATGTGTACCATGGCTCGTGTGCTGGCTGCGTTGCTTTGATGAGAACAGAGACAAGAACAGGTTAAAGAGCATCCTGAATTCCCTTCTGTCTGTACTTCCAAATGGAAATTTACAGGGAACAAAAGTCAACCAGGAACTGTCAGTGCCAGAATCGGGGCTCCTGACTCTGCACTCTTTTCCTGTGGCATTTCAGAGCAGAACGTGGAGACAAGGATTTGCCTTGTTCATGCTTGCCTCTGGGTTTGGTTTCCGGGGCGAAACACCCCACTTTGAGGTGCTCCCAGACAAGGTGGTGAGGAGCAGGTGCTCAGGAGCCTCTGCAGGCAGGTTCCAAATACTCACTGCAAATTATGTGTCAGTTCGAGTTACTGGAGATGCTCAGCACAAATGGCAACTCAGGGCTGTTGCAAAGACACTGCAAAAATTCCTTTTCCAGCAAGGATGAGAGAATTCACATCAGCTCAAACAGTTGTTTGTGGCTTTAGAATGACCCGAAGAGTAAATTTAAAATGAAGGAAGCAAAAAAACCTTCCTGGAGGGAATCTTGCTTTTCCATAGGAATACTGGAGCACGGTTTATTTTTGTGCTTTCCTGGGGCCTCGTTCCTTCTGTATTTGCTTTTTAGTTTTCTTCCTTCTCAGTCATAGAAATGGACATTTTGATTAAGGCCGTTATCCCAGTGCAGAGTCAGAATGCAGCTTCATTAAATCTGAGACTTTTAACAAATGTCTTAAACAAACAAACAAACAAACAAACAAACAAACAAACAAACAAACAAAAAAAAAAAAAAGAAGGAAAGAGAGGGAAGGAAAGAAGAAAGAAGGAGAAAAAAAGCCATTTTACAAAGGACTTCTGAATCTTCCCCTTCACAGCTCCTGACACCACCACTGCTCTAGCAGAAATTGGGAAATTCTTGCTTACAAATAAAATTAATTTTTATGGCCAAGTAAAGGCCCCAAGGTGCCCTGAGAAGGGTGGTCTCTCATTTAGCTGTGGAATGGGGAGTAGCCAGTTCCCCCATCCTTGGGAACGTCCAAGGCTGGGGAGTTGGAGACGTCCCCAGCTGCCTCCCACCAGCGTGAGAATGGCAGTAGGGTTGGTTTCTGCTCTCCCACCAGTCCCTGTCCCCAAAGGTCCCTTTCACTTTCCCTCCATTCCCTTTGGAGATAGTCAGCCAGGATGATCCCAGCCGAGGTGAGCTCCTGGCACCTGCTGTAGGCGATGGGTGATGTCCTGCTCAGGGTCAGGTCAAAATGATGGATTCTTCCAACAGCAGAGGCACAGATTTTGGTGTCCCATCTGCCTGCAGCAGCTGCAGTGAGCTGCAGAAGGGCAATGTGGGACTCTTCACAACTTGAAACACCACAGCTGGACCTGAATAAGGTCTCTTATCCTTCTCAAACACACCTTCCCTTCCCTCTGTGTGCTGCCTGGTCCTGCACCCAACACAGGTTTGGCGTGGCTGGGGCTGCAGGCGTGGATGGAGGGAGTGAGGAAAGCCAGACCAGACCGTGTTGTCATAGCAGCTGGCCTGATACAAAGGGGAGGACAAAGAATTCACATGGGCCTTATAGTTGTCTTTTCCCAGTTTCCAAGGGAGTGCTGGATTTGCTTTTGGACTGGAACCATTTTGAATGGGGAGAGGACAGAAAGATGAAGTGGGAAGAGGAGACAGATCTTAGCAGATGTCCTAAGCTCTGCTCTGAGCCTCCAGCCTGGAGCTTAACTTTAGAGAGAAGAATAAAAATAAGCAAACATCTGACTTAGTAAGAGGAACTGGCAACTGAGATCTTGAGCCCTTTCTGTTAACTTTTCCATTTTTGCCTTTTACCTTTCTTTAGCAAATGGAAAACAGATAAAAAGTCCAGGGAAGAATGAGCAGCAAGGAAGCCAACCCAGGGCACAGCAGAAAAGTGTCCTCAGCCCAGCCCTCACCCAGGCAGCTCTGTGTCAGCCCCAGGAAGGACTGCAGGGCAGGTGTGTCCTGTGACCCAATGCAACGTTAAATCATCCCGTGCCTTGTCACTGCCAGCCCGAGTGAGCTTTGCGGACAACATGAGCTTGAGAGCAAATGCAAGAGCAGGCACCAGCACAGCTCCACGAGGGAACTGGCACTGGTGTCTTCCCTTTGGCCTCCCCCACTAAACACCCATTTCTCCCCATTGCAAACAGCACTGCCCACTGGATTTTGTATGGAAAAGGTGTTCTGAGAGCCCCACATACACGTTCTTCTTTGCTCATTCTGTTTTCCTTCCTACCCTTGAGATGCAACATTTATTTGGCTTGAGCTCACAGGCAGAGTTGGATGGGTTTCTATGCTCCATGCCTGAACCCATAGGCAATTACAAACATGGCTGGCTGCCTGGCTTTGTTAATTAGCTAACAGCAACGCCTCGTTTTTCCCTCTGAGGTTTCCTTCTGAATTAGTAGGGCACTGCTCATTAGTTCTCTTCTGCTTTGGGATGCCACAGTTGAATATTACGGCATCCAGAAATGCCAGTTAGCTGAGAGTATAAGCTTGATTTGTTTGGACAATAACAAAAATACCAGTTGCATTTAGGTAATTAAGCAAAATAACAGCAAAGCTATTTTGTACTAATGCAATTTGCCCTTCCCTGTACCAGTGCTCCATCTTCTTGTTCCCTCCTCTGCTGGAACAAAGATTAGAGTAAGTGTCCAGAATAATTTCTCAGTTTTACTGTGAAATATTAAGTTTCCCTTCCTGTGAATCTGGTTCATTCAAGTTGATGTCAGTGGATGGGACAACACCCTGGGCACTGAAGAGGTGCAACAGCAAAGCATCCTTGTCACTGTTGTACCTCCAAGTGTCTGCTGACCATCACAGCCTTGCTATATAGTCTTTTAGGGTTAAAAGATCTTTAAAAGATGTCTTTACTAGGCCTAGAGGAATTGTGTGTTTGTGCAGATTTAAATCTTTCCCAAGTTATCACTGGAGCTGAAGAGTGTGGTGTAGGGTACAGTCATAGCCAGGATTTCTAATTTGAGCAAAAATCCCCATTTTCTCAAGGAATCTGTGAAATGAAAGGATTTCCTTTTCAGGCGTGAAGAAGGTTTAGGAATATCCAGCTGATCTTACAATCCACAAAATGTTGTTCTAGGGGACAGCTAGGGATGACCCTCACTTCTTCCCCCGGCTCTTTAAGTCTGGGACAGTCACTCCCACCCCTGCAGCCAGCGCAGAAAATGGGCACACAGAAAAGTTGGCACTCACTTGAGAGGTGGCTGAGGTTGGCCCTGACAGGTGTCTGGCTCTTCCCTGGGCTTGAAAGGAAACAAATACCTGAATATGAGTGGGGTGACTCCCTCCTCTTGCCCCTTTCCTGATGGAGAATCACCTCCAGAAAAATCTGCTCTTGCAGACTGCAAGTCTTGGTGCTTTGTTCCTGCTTCATAACCCACGAGTGACTTTCGGGAAACGAAGCAATGGATGTGTCGTGGTGTAACTGAAACCAGGACAGGATAGAACACCAAAACTCCCTTTGGTCAAGCTGATGTGCCTGGCTGATGCCCTCAGGAAGCCCAAGTGCCATGTCAGGAGGCAGAAAGGGAGGAAAGGCGAATTTTTAACCAAAGACTGGAGGGTGATGGGGGTTCTTCTTACTGACGGCTGCTTCATTATTTCCTCAAGAACAGTCACTATTTCAATTACTAAGGCTGCAGACAGACTAAATCACAGAATCATGGCATGGTTTGGGTTGGAAAGAACCTTAAAGATCATCTAGTTCCACAATGGCAACATGTATTTATTTATAAAGATTTCATGTTTCTGATCTTCCCCACGGAGTTTGGGCTCAGTTCAAGCAGGAACAGCATTTTCAGCAACTTGATGCTTATTTAAGAACTTAACACAAAATAACAGCAGTAGCAACCAGGGTGGTAAAATAATGTTTTATTCCATGAATGAACAAACACTACCATGCCACATCCTAAAGTTCTTTCTACAAAAGATTGTGGACAGAGCAGATTTTTACATTTCTTAATTCAAGTTCATTTCAGGCTTTTGAGCCTGTTCAGAGTAGCAAAATCTGGACACGCAGCATTCTTATTGTCTGGCATTATTCTGGCATTTTGCCAGATAAAGCAGATTTTATACTGTAGTTCTTGTTCACACAATGTCGATGCACTGTAAATTAAAGAAGATAATCCAAACCAAACTAGGTCATTTCTGTGGTTTATCAATATATTTTTTCATGATGGTCAAAGTACAACCAACATTCAAAGCTTAAAATAAAGATAAGAAAAAAGACACACTAAAGAACACAATGAAAACATCATCATTGCTGTCAGGATGTGAGTTTACCCACAGTACTATGTAAAATGTAGAAACCGGCATTGACATTCAAGCTGTTAAAACAAGGAAAGAAACTACATTATTAATTGTTATATTTCCAAGCTAGTACTTCTAAAGAGTCCTGATCAGCAAAGAAGTGTTACTGCATGCATGCCAAACACAAGACTAATATTGGATTGGGGATCTGACGAAGAGCTGACTTACATTCCTTTATATACAACGAAATGAAATATACAGTATTAATACTGGCTGTACATTTGGTCAGAATATTTTACAAGGAGCAACACTAGTCAAAATTCTTATGGCGCGGCACGTGGAAATAGATGAAGGTTGGATTTCTTTCTGAGAGTTGAATGTTTTCACAAGAAGTTTTAAAAGTTGCCTTGCACTGCTAGAGTAAAAAGTTAGATATTTTAAAGTGAAAATACTTCTTTTTTCTCTTTTTCTTTTATGCTTGCCAAAACTAATGTGAACAGAAGAGATAATTAAATGTGTTTTGAACATGCTAATCATTGACCTGGAGTAAAACTAAGCCACAGACAGCATGTGCAATAAATCTCTGCACTCGGTTCTGTTTAAAAGGCTTTGGCTTTGTAAGATGATCTGTGCAGTATCTGGTACAAATTCCTGCTAGCACAGCCTCAACTAGCTGCTCCCCAACAGGTTGCCAACCAGTTGTTCCTACACTAACAGAAGAAATAGAATAATCATGCCTGTTGCATATTTTTCTACATTACAATAAAATGTATCTCAATGTTAAGCCGATTTAGCTTATTTATGTGCATATTTTTCAAGGCTGCCAAAGAAAATACTCAATCTTGCTGGCAAAAGGTATTCTGCAAACATGAGGGTGAGTTTTTCTTTGCTTTATTCTAATAGATTTTTTAACATCTGGGTGTCTCAACTCCCATTGCCTCATTAGACCCCTGAGGTCTAAAATGAGTTTGTTAATTCGGTGTATGTTTTTTCCCCATCCAGAACAAGCTGAGAAGCTAAAAATGTAATCAAGAGACCCAATGAAAACAGAAGTAAAAGCCATACAGAATTAATTGAACAATTACAGGAAGGTAAAGACCAGTGTAACTATAGTGGTATTTCGTACAATTGAATTTGTATGTCCTGTAACAATGACAAACCTCCTGAAGATGGGAAAGAGCAGGCAAGTGTGTATGAATCAGTATCCTTTAAAATAATTGTGCTATAATCTTTTCCATGTATTAGGTTAGATTTCTTCTGACACAGTGTGATGCTAACTATAGTAACGGTAATATGGATGATGGATTCCACTGCTACTGCTTGACTGCTTGAATGCAAAGAGACAGTAAATCTTCCAGTCCTCAAAGCGGTTTCTTGGGGTGTTCCTTCAAGTTCAACGTCTTACCACTTTCACTCTAGAAGTCATTTTGTGGCAAACAACAACAACAAAAAAAAACCACAAAGAAAGCAGAAAAAAAAAGGAAAAAAAAACCCCTCAAACAAACAACCAAAGAAAAAGAAGATGTTGGTTGTGATGGATTTATTTCAGACAGCAGTTTCTGCTGAGTTCACCATGCTTAATGTTCTTCCATTTAGGAAGGAGTTGCTGTCAAGTAAAGCAGATGAGCTGCTTTCAGTTTTTTTTTTTTTTTTTAAAATACATGCTAACAACGTAACATCTCTTTCTTCAGGAAAATGATCCAGTTGCATATTGTCAGAGAGATCTGCCTTGTGCTTAGCACGGACAAACAGGGTTAATCGTCATCCTCCTCCTCTTTCAGTGGGGCCAGTGGGAGTTTGTCCTGAACTTGGAAACACGTCACAAAGAAGTTGACAATGGAGTTGTACAAATGCTGCTCAAATGCTGCATTGCTGAAGTAATGGCTTTCGTCAGGGTAAATCTGCAAAAAATGTGCAAATACACACCTTCAGGAGCTTAAAGTCTGAGGACAGACCACCCACATCTGCAGCTCAACCTGAGCTGCAAACCCACTACATCTCCCCAGAACTGTGGGTCTTCCTGCAGATGCATTTGAGGCTCAGGGTAATTTGGACACCACAGTGCTCCAAGTGCAGACTGGCATCTTCCTTCACAAGGGATTTTTTTTTTTTTGGGGTGAGGATTTTCCATTTAATTCCATTCTGAACAAGTTCAGGCTAAGAGACCACACTTAAAAACAGCAGTGCTTTCTTCTTGGGAAAACAGAAAAAAACCTCCCAGTTTGGGACAGAAATGGCATTAGGTTTTACTGACTAAAATGAGGGCTTTAAAAAGAATGTCACAGAGTTAAAAAATTAAACAAAGTTTGCTGGAGAAATAATTAAAAAGGAAAAAAATTTGGGAAGCTGGAAGTGAAATCGTTTAAACCCCATTTTCCATTTAAGTGGAGCAGGTAACTTCTGAATGTGTTGAAGGAATGCCAAGAGGATCATAATGGGTTGCTTAGGCAGGGTTACTGAAGGGGGAAAAAAGGAGTCTCCTTGGGCCAGATGCTTGCGGGCAGGTCTGAGGTGACTCCCTGCTGCTCTGGGTACCTCAATGCAAGACACAGGTCCCTCAGGCCTCAACTAAATTTTGACATTTCAAGCTGTTTGGTGCCTTCAAGCTCCATTGTAGTAATGCTTCTGCAGTGGGAAACGTGCAGGAGCAGCTCAGTGCTGACCAGACCCGTGCCAAGCTCATTGCTTGGACCCTCCATCCCACCTGCCTTTGGAGTGTGATGGAGCAAGAACACCCATCACATGAAGCTCTGCCAAAACGCAGCCAGAGGGAGCTGGTATTCAGTAAATCAAGAGTTAGCAGGACTTGGGCACTGCGATACAACCGTTCAGTTTTGGGGCTGTAGCATGGTCCTGGCATGGACCGAGCCTGGGCGAGTTGCACTCTCCTGGCTTGGGATGTAGCAGAGGGTCGGGACCACACCCATGACGGGTGAATGGGTCCATTTTGGAAGCTTTAATGGCCTGGACATGGGCCATTCAGCAAAACAGGAATATAATTTGGTGGAAAGTGGGGCTTTCTAGACCAGCGTATGCAATTCACAGGGGGTGTCAGGTTCAAGTGACATTTCTCTTAACTTTTCTGGTTGATTTAATTTAGATCCCTGTTGCCCCTGTAATTCATCCTGAATTTGTCCTGTTGTTCCCAAAGAAACTCAACAAGCATAAATTCCTTAGAGACTTGTCTCTCACAACCTAATCTACTGTAATTTAATAATTGTTCTACAACTGTCCGAAATAGTGGCATCACTTCAGCACAGGAAAGGATAAGCACAAGAACATGTTGGTGCTACTCCTGCTGCCAAGCTGAGTTTTCAAGTGGCTTTTCAAAAGAGCAGTTTGAGTTCAAACTGGGAAATAATTGTTCAAATAAGAAAAAAAGAAACACATACTGTACCTGCAAGCTGTAATTAGCCTTTGCCCTAATTAGGTGTGTGATAAGATCTGTAGTATGCTGAAAATGGATTTTTTCTGTAAAAACAGATCACAATCATTAAAGAGGCAAATTTAATTAAGAAAAATCAAAGCTATCACAAACATATAATGAGCTCAAATGATGGGCTAACTTACCATCAGCGGTAGCATGAATGATCAAAAATGCCTGTTCCTTCAGTAATGAGACTCTGTGTGATAATTTGTTGATCTGTGAAGGTAAAGGTTGCAATAAGATAAAAAAACTTGCTAGAAATTAGCAATTTATATAAAGGCAATTGAAGCACTAAAGTCCATTTAGTACATTGTCACAAGCATAAGAAGCAGACACCAGCACAGAACATTCTTCTGGCTGCTTGTATCAGTCTAGAGGCAAAAGCTCCCTCCTGTGCTTCCAGGCTCAGTGTCAGCAGCAGGAAGAAGTCAGAGACCCTCCTCTGTTCTGATAATATTCACTAAAAGCCTGAACTGCAGAACACATGGAAAACATTGAAGTGAATTTCAGGTGAAAACACTGATGAAAAGCATGCCCAGGTGCCAAATCCTAAGAACTCTTCAGGAAGCTGCAGTGACTCTGGTGTGGTTTGAAAGCCAACCTCAATAAGATTTGACAACTTCTGAGAGGATCCAATACGAATTTCAAGCGTCCACTGCTGAGGATGACTTTGTCCCCAGCTGTCTTTCAGATGCCCAGGGGAAAATAAACACAAATCTGAGTGACCGCAAATGGTACAGGGTAAGAGAAATTAGGAACTCCTCCACTCAGTTATGACCCTGCCATGCTCTGCAGAGAGCTGAGGAGCTGTTTCCACCCGGTAATTCCTTCAAATGCCCAAGAAGACAGAAAGAATTTGTACGGATCTAGAGATAATGAGGGCAAAATTTGAGAGACAATGAACAGCGTCAAACCTTTGCTGCCTTCATGTCTTCTGGCTGAAGACAAGGCTTAGAAGCTGAACAAGGCCTTCTCTATAACCAAGCTTGTTTGTGGGACCATCCTTTATTAGGTTTTATTTCCAAGTAATTACAGCACAAGATCCAGCTGACCCCATCACACATATTAAACAATGTCTTGTGTCATGTCTCCTTTGCCATGTCCTGCTCAATTCTGGCACAGAGTTCTGCCTGTCTGAAATATCACATACTTTGAGAAAGTCAAGAGAAGATGAGCTTCACTTGAGTTTGAGTCTCTAAGTATATCTCAAAGAGAATCAAAGTGGCAAAACCAGTGGCAGGAACTTTCAAGGAGGTTGTGACACTGTGTCCTCTTGGGCACAGCTGAGTGACAGCTCCTTTCAATCTCTAAAACTGTATTTATCCAATTTAGAGAGGCAGACATGAGGGCTAATCAATAAACCTTTATCCATTATTACTATTAAGACAAGAAAAGCAGTAAGCAGGTTGAAAAACACCTTCAGAGCTTCACTAGTGAGTCTCTCTTGCATATCCTTGCTCCCTCCCCAAAAGAGAACACAGGAAAGAAGAGTTAAAACCCAGTTCACATTTTATCAGGGAAATGCAGTGCCCATGCAGTTACCTCATATGCTCTGTTATCAATCCCGTGCAAGCCCAAGTATCTTTCAGAAAAGGCTGAAGCTTGAAAAGAAAAAAATGCAAACATCACCTTCAGTCATAACTGAGTACGCTGGTGCTTCTGAGTCAAAATATTGCAAATACTAAAAAAGACTTTATTTTCTAACGTTGCCTTAATTATAGATGACACACTTCTAAAAGAATACGTGCAATACTACAGTCTGTCATTATCACCATCTACTTCTGGTTTCTAAATCAGTCACAGAAGAAACTTTCTTTTTTTTTCTTCCCTAATGCAAGCAAGATAGAAAAGAAGTGCACTATCATGTGTCCCTTCCCCCTTTCACACGGGACCTTCTCAGCAGCAAGTTCCTTTTGGTCTCAGGGATAACTGTACAGCTCCTGAAGGCTGGCTGAACACCACTGACTTCCACGGCAGTCCTCTGATTTTCACTGGCAGTAAGTGCAGAGGGAACTGCTCTTCCAGAGAGAAAGGACCACCACACGTATTGGAGTAGTGTCATCAGAGACAGGATGGACCCGTCAGACTGGACTACAGGCTGCATGGATGGATGGTCTGGGCATGAAAGAAGCACATTCAAGGCAGTGGTGCTGGTTGGTGGCAGAGGTTGGAGGGGTTTAAAGCCAATTCTCCTTTATTTAAAAGGCCAACAAAATTGTTTCAGTGGGGAAAAAGTGTTTATGTCTAGTCCTAAGAAGAAACAGAATGCAAAACAGAGAGGATCTTGGTGAAGAAAGGTGATAACTGGGAAAGGATATGGAATAAACACCATTTGTGGGCAGTAAAAGGGTTTGTGGGCTCAGGGATGAGGTTTACCATATAGTTTGAAGTCTGTCACTGGGGAAAGAGCAGCTCCACAGGCAAACACCTGGTTCTCTTCACCGGCTGGAAGCATGTAAGTGCTCAGGTAGCCACCATAATCCTGGAACAGAAAAGGGACAGGGAGGTCAGTGGTCCTGCTTTGAGGTACTGCTGGTTTTGGGCACAGAAACAGGGCACCTGAGACCCTACAGCAAACACTTGGCCATTAAAGAGTCTTTAATATCTTGGCCTGAAAAAATGAAACAAGCGTTATCTCCCTGGCTTTGGCAGATGTGGCTGAAGATGAACTCTTCACTCGTTGCAGGAGGGTTGTGTGCCCCAGAGCTGGCCTTTCTCATCCCATTTTATGGCTATAGCTCTAACCAGATAGGTTATCCCTCCAAAATATTGCCCCAATCTTGGGCTATTTAAAATGAACAACACAATTTCAGCGTCTGCTGTCAGCCTATTGACAATTCCCTGCAGAGATGCTGCTGTATGTGCAGCTCTCTTCGCCCACTCCAAGCCTTTTTCTCCCACAACAAACAATTTCTACTCGCAGTCCCCTTCTCATCTCACAGTCTATGTACTTTAAAATTGCTGTTTCCCAGCCAGGCACACACTGTGGTGCAAATCAGAAATCACTAGTGTTGTTGTACACTTGTACACAGAAGTTGGGTATAACCACGTTCCCACAGGCTTTAAGAAACAAGATGAAAATTAAATGAAAGTGTGCAATGGGAAAAAAACAATTAACTATCTGAAAATATTTTTCTGAACCACAGTCACTTTTTGCACCTGGAAGTTAATTTAAAAAAAGCAATCGGCAAACACATTGATAAAATGAAAGCTTCTGCCTGTGACATTTCTGAGCAAGATACAGTCTACCTCAAAAATAAATAATATTAAAAAAGTCACCACTGACATATTCAGTAAATCAGGATTTAGCTCAGCTGCTTGAGCCACATGAGCCAACTTGAACAGCACAGAGGAACAATGGGAAAAAGTTACCTTCCCAAACACACCAACTCGCATTTTGTCAATGAAATGCTCCTTCAGCATTGTCCTAGAACATGAGAGAGGAGAAACACTGGGTTAAAAATATTTTTCCCTCATATACAGTAAACGGTGGGATTTTAATCAACTTTAAATCAGGGTGGCCACAGAAAAATTCATAGAATGGCTTGGGTTGGAAGGGACTTTGAAGATCGTCTTGTTCCAAACCTCCTCCACGGCAAGGGACATGTTCCACTAGACCAAGCTGCTCAAAACCCCATCCAGCCTGGCCTGGAACACTTCCAGGGATGGGACATCCACCACTTCTCTGGACAATCTGTTCCAGGGTCTCACACCCTCACAGTAAAGAATTTCTTCTTAATATCCAATCTAACCCTGCCCTTTTTCAGTTTAAAGCCATAACCCCTTGACGCAGACAATCTAAGTTGTGCCCCACAAGCTGCTTCCACATGAGTCTGTTTGATTTAATCTTTCTACCTCATGCGTTGGATTTGACCAAGCAATAGCAACAAATAATGTGTAGCACCTTTGGAAGTCATAATAAGCTATTGCAAAGCTATTGCAATTCTCTGATAGAGGTTTTAACTTGCTCATGTGCAGAATAAATCTAACAACATGACAGGACTTGACATTTAGGATTTTGCACCATTTTTTTCTGTTTAAAAAGTTTAAGGATTTAAAGACGGATTTTTCTAACTACCAGGCAAGCAAAAGATTAACGGAGGAACAGATATTCAAGCTTACTTGTTTGTAGCTGTATGACTGTACAGAGCTAAAAATAAATAGGCTTTGAACACGCGATACAGAAAAGTGTGCTCTAATTTAGCTCCCTTTAAGGCTTGTTTTTCTCCCTCTGCACTGGCTGGCATGAGCTCCCTCTCACATGCCATCACTTGGTCACAGCTCTACGTACATTGTCCTTCCCTCCCACCTCCTTGCTCTACCCTACACACCATTAAACCAACCAGGACTAATGGCAGTATTGGGTTGATCATCATTAGCAAATTAATTTCTTCAATAACAGTGTAATTCACCGGACAGCTTCCAGCTGATCCTTCTCTTCCAAAAGGCCCAGCCTCCTCTTGACCTCGTGCAGTAGCTTAGTGCCCTGGAAGCCACTCCCGCGCCCGTCGAACTTCAGCACGATGGCGTTGTGAGAGCTGACCATGACGCTCTCCCACGTCACCTCAAACCTCTCCGTTACGATCTGGCTGCCGGGTGTCCCATCTCTGAAACGGAGACAGGCACTAAGGAAAGGCAATGGCACCAAGCAGGGGCCAAAGGCCCTCCTCGGGGCTGCGAGCTCCCCATGGGATGGGGACCCACAGCTCTGGCGCACAGGGACAGATTTCCAGAAGGGGACACAGTCTCTGCAAGGATGATGTGCAGGACACTGATTGTGTGGGAGGGGCTCTGAGGCTCGGCGGAAGTCACAGGTTGGTTTCTGCCCCTCTCTGTGCACAGCTAGCTATGGCTTAAGCTGAGCTTAGAACCATCCTAGCAGGCACATCGCTAAGTGGGCAGGATTCCTCCCCCGAGCAACCAGGGCAGTAAAAAAGGTATCAGTTCCCTTTTTCATACCTGCTCAAATCTATATCTATTTTATAAATTCCCCAGAGCTGCTTTGTTTTTTTTCCTGCTGGAGTGGTTTCTGTGAGGAGCTTGACTTTGGAGTTCACAGGCACTATCAAAATATGTTGGATGAGGCTTGCAGACATCAGGCAACTTCTCCTTTACTGGCGAGCACTGGGGTTTCCTTTACTGCCCCATTCAGCCCAACCCTGCCTTTTCCCTCTCCTGTGGGCTTCTGCCGAGCAGCTGTAGGTGGAGCAGCCAGACAATTCTGCCACCATTGCTTTACACATGTACAGGGGGAAAGGACTCTTCTAAAGTGATAAAAACTGGCTTTATCATTCCCAGCTTGACCCAAAATTGGTGAGAAAGGGGTGGACAGGACCCCCACTTCATCCTTCTGCTTACCATCTGGTCCTGTACAGAGGAACTGTCTCGAGAAATACAGACCCCATTTCAGCCAGACAGCTCAGAAAAAACAAGGCCTGATGATGATGACTTTAAGCAATAATTTAGGACTGGGTGGGATTACTGTAGAGCCACTGACATTTTTACCTACTTTTTGTAATTTTGGGGGTTCTTAGAGACATCAGGCAACTCACTGCGGGATTTTAATGTGCATGTGACTCCAGTGATCTGCATTTATTCAAGTGAAGCCCAGAGCTATCCAGCTCCAGAGGCAGCCTAATCAAGTGCCGTTAGCTTGATGAGTACCAATCTTCCTCAAGCACTTCTGTAATGAAGTGCATTTTCTCTGCAGTAATTCTGTGATGTAACGACACGCTTATTGCAGTGTTTTTGTCCTTCATGGAGGGATGTGCAGGATGGTGTGTTGAGGCATTTGCCAGGCATCCATCACTCCTGCGTGAGGCTTCTCTCTCATGGAACGCTCCCTGGCAGGCAGCAAGTGATGCAGTGGGATGCAACCAGGGCCAAACAGGTTCTTCCAAGGTCACTGAATTCCCTCCCCCAGTTTCTTTCCAAATTGCCAGAAAAAACAACTCAGCAATGTGTATTATTATTATTACTAAATGTTGCATGAAGAAATATCCATCTGCTATGCCCGCCAGGAGGAAAACCTGCCTACCTAATATAAATGTTAACATCGTGGAGATCTTCAGAGGTTCCCAGCTCTCCCTTTACTGTCACTTCAGGGAACACCAGCACTTACAAAAGAAAGATTTCTGCATGAGGGCATCTAAAATTTAAGCTCTAGTAAGGCAGACTGAATTCCACACTAAAACTACCTGTTAAGTGCAAGGTGAGTGCCCTAAGGGTTGGGACAGAAAGTCAAAATCCATCTTTTATTCCTCCTCCTCCTGTTTCTGCTCCCTAAATTATTGAATTGCACGTGCACAAGGAACAGCTTCAAAAAATCCTACAATTTACTCTGCAGGATTTCACTAGGGTGCCCTCCTGAAAAGCTTGGCTCAAACATGGGAGAAGGGACATACATCCAACCTCTCCCAGCTGTGAAGTAAGAGGGGGTAGTGACCAAGGTGCTGGACTCTGGCATTCCTTGTACAAAACGTATCTTAGAAGTTTCTGATCATGGCCAAGGTCTCCACACTTCCCTAATAATGGGAACAGAAAGAAAGGACATGGGAGAACTTACACAACCAAAAGCAAGGGGTAGTGCGCGGTGTCCGAAAAAGTTGCTGGCTTTAAGATCTGCATCGGCAATTCTAAGTAAAAAAAAGAACAAATAACAGCATGTCTTCAATGTGGGAATGCTGACATAACTCTAATAGATTTTTCTGGTGTTTTGGCCACATACGAGCAGGAACAAAATGTCATTTTATCAGAGGTAGTGGCAAATAACACCTTAGAAACACAGCTGTCGTCAAAGAAAGGACCCATATTGTGATTGTGAGGTGACATGGAATGTAAATCAGGAGTGCTCAGTCATGCATCACTTTTACAGCATTCAATTAACATCTGTCAATAGCTCCAATTTTCCTTTTTTTTGGCAGCTGAATGTGTGACGCAGCCAGAAATCAATATTTCAGGGCAGCAGGGAAGGGGGAAAATCAGCAATGAAAATGGTAATTTAAAACCCAATTAAGTATGGTGGCTGGGGGAGAGAAATACAATTATTTTGCTATAATGGTGTGAAGACAGAGGGTGAAACAAATATTTTAATCCTAAATTCCAAAGGGCTAAATTCTGCTGTAAAACAGGAGGCAAAGGTGTTGTTGTTACACTGGTACGGAACCAACGTAAGGGTGGGATTGTGATCACCAAAACTTCTTTTAACTTAAGGGCATTTCCATGGTTTCATATCAACAGCCAAAACTGCCAACACATAAATGCTCAGCACATTCATTTTTAAAACATTAACTACAATCTAGATTAGCAAAGGCCCAGCAATTAAATTGGTATTAGGAGCATTTTCGGTAGATTAATACACAGATTAGCGGCGTGGTTTAAGTGGTTTGCTTTGCAATTGTCTGACACTCTGCCTGATTACTTATTCCATCTGAATGCTAATAGGTGCAAATTGGATCAATGGCCCAGGGACAGCCAAAAAGGCCATCACTAGACGTTAAATATTATTAAGTGCTACGTGCAGTGTTCCCAAGGCTGTGAAGCCCAAAGCTCCGAAAACACAGGAAGGGCATGGCAGAACAGCCACACAGCTCTGGTCAGTTTGTATTTACTACACACACAAGTATATTTTTGGTTAAATGTGCAGAATTGCAATGATATCTGCAGTTAAGAAGTTTAGCCTCAAGCTGAGTTATCCTTAATAAAGTGCCAGTGTCACTCGAGCTGGCTCATAGGGACAACAGGCAGGATCTTAATGACCAGATTTTCCCCCATCTTCTCCTGCCCGTAAAACCTGGGAGTGCATGTCTGCTCCTGCTACTTTATGCATTGGTTTATGTTCCTAATGCCCGTGTGGCAAGCAGAACATTTTAGGGCCATTATTATCCTTTTCCAATGGCAACCATCTCTCAGCCTTTGCTTCCCATTTTATAACATCTAGTAATGGCTGAAATCAGTAACCTGCCCCCAGCACACCTCATTGCTTTCATTTTACTGCCTGAGAGTTACGCTCCTTTCTGTCATGGGAAACAATATGGGCCACATTTTGAACCCAAGGTCTTCGGGGCTTATTTAGAGTTGTCACCACACACGGAAACTGGGATTTTGGGGAGCCATTGCATAGCTCTGAGGATGTGGATTTTCCCTATAGGGGTAAGATATCTGCTTACAGCCAGAGGAGGTGCTTTTTAGGTTGTTTCAGGTACAACTACAGAGACAGGTAGAAGATGCTTACATTCTGGCTGTTTGCCACCAGGTCTTTTTCTCCCTCTTTGGCATATATATACATATGGGGAATGATTATACAAGTAACAGAAATAACACACCAGCTGCAGACACAAACAGGTTCAAGTTTTTGCTTTCTTTACTCCAGGTGAAATCTCTTTTGTCTTTTCTCATATAGCTGTTTTTTTTATTTCAACCCTATCAAATCATATGGTGTTTTCAAAGAATCCTGAATTACTCCAGTGGACAGTCACTGGAGTGTCTTCCCCATTCACTGCAGTTCAGACAGTGCACTGAAAGGCAGCCACAGCTGTAGCCAGCGAGCACACACAGTATCCCACTCCAAACTCATTTCAAATAACACACCACACAGCAAATGTGCCCCCAACAATGGGGGTACCCTGCCGTGTCATTTCCCAGAGTGGCTTGTTCTCTACAAAGGACTTTTTTAAAGGAAAAAAACACCCAACCCTATCATTTTGCCTTTCTTCAGCTGAATTCTCATCAAATTCTGCCTCTGTAATAACCTCCTTGCAGCACATCCTAAGAGAGTGCTTTGCAAACTGTGTGAGTTTATTGAGAGTCAAAGTAATTTTTCCTCCTGCCAGTCTACCCAAGATGACTGTATCATTTCACAGCTATAGCACTGAAAGAGAAAAATAAGTGAGAAGAAAGATGCCACTTACTGTAATCATCGATCTTGATTTCCATGTATTCTACCTTAGGCATTTGCCTGTCATTTACAGCCTGCTGCACATTTTCATTTACCTCCAGCTCAAAAATCTCTGAAAGAAGGACAAGAACATAAAAACTTTCAGCATTGTTTGTGAAAATGCATTTTAACATTTTATAGCCACCTTAATATATATAACACAAGTTTCCTTGTGAAATGATTTCCTTCTAGTCCTCACAGATGTCTAATTCAGTTAAGTCTTTGAAGCCCTTTCCAAGTTCTACATTGGCAAAAAGCTGTATTCCTGAAATCAGTGCCATTCATCTGATTTGCAGGAGATGGGAATGTGACCTGCCTTGTTGGTACTGCTAAGGGTCCCAATCAGAGATCCACCTGCCATGCAAACCTAGACAGCAAATGAAGAGATCCTCAAGTCTGTGCCCATGTTACACATAATAAACAGGGCAAGGGAGGACACTATGGAGGGTTTCAGCACAAGGCATGCAAGATAAAATCCATAGGAAGGAAAGCCATAGGGAGAGAAGAGTGGACAAAGGTCACGCAAACCTGCACCATCAGGTTTTGGAACAGTCTTGGCTTTCAGAGTGTTTCAAGAATTAATAATTTTGCTTCTGAATCCTACCCAAGGAGTATCTGGGTCTGAAATAGAGGATTCCTTCCTCCTACCCAGGATTTAACCTTTATCCCCATATCCTGGCAATGTGCTCTTCCCACTGAGCCTCTTCCAGAAAAAGCAGCCACCTCCAGCATCAAAAAGAGCAAGTCCTTCCCGGCTGGTAAGGAAAGGGCCCATCTTTTGGAGACATTTCAAGTTGTACGTCCCAGGTGGTGGGAAGTGTCTCCTGGTGATGGTGAAGATCCTGAGCCCCACGAAGGAGGGATTCAGGGACCAGGATGATTCCACTGTGATGGCAATGAATCCTGGTGTAGGGCGTCTGTTGCAATGCTCATCCCCACGGCATCAGTCTGGGCGTGACCAGGGGGATCCAGGCCAGTATCTCTGCCACGTGAACCCAAGGAGGGTTTGAGATTTTGCACCACATTATGTATTCCATGGACGGTAACTTCCCTTTAGAGACACACTGATAAAGATACGTAACCCCAGCTCCTCAAATAACACTTCTGGTACTTGATTATGATGCTCTCACTGCCCATCTCTGCTGAACAGGCTGGCACAGCACAAAATCTGGCTGTTCCCTGTTAATAAATTCCAGAGATCTTTCAACAATAGTATATTGGTTCAATGATTATTCACCCTGCTTCTGAAAAGCCTGGCTCCTCTCTATTGAAGCCACAGCCCCCACAAAAGTGCCAAACCAACAGCCTATTAGGTTTAGTTAAATATTAAGATTCTCATTTAATTATGGCATACACAAGTAGCTTTATCAGCAGAAAGGGGCCTGCCACGTAGGGGAATTTAGTCAGGCCGTTTTATTTGTTCATATAATTGCATTCACAGAAAGCCAGAAAGGCTGTGGAGGAAATAAAAAAGATTGGCATATCTCCTAAAGGACTTTCCTTTTTGCTTTAGGACCACAGGGAGCTTGAGTCTGTGGAGTACAAATGGTCATTGCTTAATTAAATGTAAGCACACTATAATATTCAGTGCAACTCACTATTATCAGATTATTGCAGAATACAGAGGCAAAGTCCCTTTATAGAGTAATGGGCTCGTATTAAATAAGTAAATTCAGTAACATGCAATTGTCAGTTGCCCTTTATTCAAAAGCAAAAGAATGAGGGAGGAAAAAAGGAACCAGGGGAAATGGTAATCATGCAGAAAATCATGAATTTCAGTAGGGGATGTATTCTGTACACCACTAGGTTCAGTTCTCTGTGTAATAAATGCTACCCATACATATCTGTCAAAGTAAAACTAGTCCTGGAGTGTTTTGTGTTCCTTTTTCAACCCCTTCATTTGCTGTTTTATAGCAACTGTATTTTACAAAACTATACAGGAGGCTAGAACACAGCCCATGAGAGCACTGTCCTGTACATGCTGGTATGGTCAGTCTGCCCATGGTAAAATTAAGGCATTGAGTTTACGGGGCAGAAAAAAAGAAAGCGACTTTGGAGCTGCAGGTGAGAGCCAAGAAACTCTCCTGGCTGAGGAGCCTTGTGGGCATCCCCTGGGCTGCTCTGGGGTTATGCTGCATGGGGGCACTGCCAAGCTGAAGCCTCTGCTGTGAAGAAGAAGGGCTGACACACTCTTGTGCTGAGAGCCTTTCCTGTGACACTTACTACCTTCAGTGGGAAATGAAACAGCCCAGCATTACACAGAAAATCTTCAGTTTGAGAGCCAAATTCCCTGCTCTGCTCTGCTCCTTTGCAGAGACGAGCAGTGAGTTGCTGTCAATCCAGTTAAGTGAGACTGATACTGGATAAACTGGTACCGACCGTGTACAGAGCAGAGAGAATCAAGGTGTTGCTCTTACCTGGGTCACAGCCATGCCTGAAATCCCTAACTGTGGGTTAATGCTGGGCTAAATGCTGTGTTAAAATGCAAGATAAAGTCTCCCACCAAAAGGATGGGAGCAGATAAATCCTGGTGTCACATGAGACTCAGTCCCACACCCTGCCATGAAATCTCTTGAGGGTCATGACAGACAGAAAGGGGCACCTTGGTTTAAGACACCTGTAGAGAAGGGACAGAGAAAGACTGCCTGTCTGAAGGTCCCTGCCATCCTGACTTGGGGTAAAAAATGGATCTTTCTGGATAATTGGCATTGCTGCAGGTGTGACGGAGGAACCCCAGAAACTCCATGGCTCTCTGAACGCTACATTGTCTGGTAATGGCTACAGACAGTACCAAAGACACTGAGGGAAGAAACCTTTTTTTTTTTTAAGAATTCCACCTTCACACTGATGTAGATGCCAATCATTAGCATGGAAAACCCTTACCAAACAATAAGTGCTACAATCTCCATGGACAGATCAAGAAACCAGGCAGTAGCACCACTCGTGGGGCTCACTCCTCTGCATTATGTCTGATAACTCATACTAGAGTGATTTTATTAAAACAACAGATTAAGCCAAATATTTCTTATCTTATTTCTTTTTATCTTATTTCTTATATATGGAACATAAAATCTGTGGAAGACTAACAAAAAGACAGAGAGAGATTTGAACTGTGCATTTTTGTTTGTTTGTTTTTGAGAAAGCTGATAACAAACATCATGCCCAAACCACTGTGTTTGTACCCCAAACAGCAAACTGTTGTGAAGGCAGCATGACAGCTCTGCAAACCCCTTTGCCTCGCAGAAAACTTGCATTTAGGCACAGTCTGGGCTCCCCAGCAGTTTAAGTTTACTAAAGAGCAGCTACACCTCCCTGTCCTGCCTGGCTACTTTTCTCTGAAGAATTGCAAAGCTCAAGCCCATTCTTACTCTGTGCATCTGTTGTGTTGTGAACAGTCACCATCGGGACACGGGGACCTTGAAAAGAAGAAGAAAAGAACTTGGTTAAATTTCTGTCAAAGCACACACAGACACACGTGAACCTGGTTGTGAATTCCATGGAGCTGAAGACTCTTGAGACTTGCATTTCAAGCAAGAGTAATCTAAAAAGCAAATCACTCTTGTATTAGAAGGAGTCTATGACTAAATGACAGTACTGTAGACTCAAAGACATGTG
This sequence comes from Grallaria varia, assembly GCA_013396735.1. Lineage (NCBI taxonomy): Eukaryota > Metazoa > Chordata > Aves > Passeriformes > Formicariidae > Grallaria > Grallaria varia. Next base: position 962,422 of record VWZG01008091.1, on the reverse strand, counting down.
AGGTTTCAAAGCCCTTTCCCAACAGACCACTAAATGCATCTTTCCCTAATTTGTAAACATTATAATTAGCACAAACACAATTAAATCACTTGCCTTTAAAATTATTCTAATGACACCCAAACAACACAGCACAAAGCATTTACATTTTGTATGCTATGGATAACTGTTGCTGTTTTGGAATTTATTTTTTTCTTAATGAATTAAACACCAGTTTGACTCTCACAGTAAAAAAAGCCTCATATTCTGTCTTAAAATGCAGCAGTTGGGTATCGAAATCAGTCAGTGTTGTACAAAGAGGATTATCATTATTATGTAGTGCACGAGAGAACCACACAATTCACTGCCATAGGATGCTGCAGCATTTGGGATGACACATTCTTTACCACCGGATGCTGTGGGGTGCTTCAGCCCTTAGCAGAGTGATCTGGATTCATCTTCTTGTTCAGAAAGTCACCAAGTGACTGACTGATAGAAATACGGGATGGCACATGATTCATATTGGAGCTGTCAGCTTCTTTCTCTCTGTTTTCCAGTTGGCATCTTGTGACTGCTCTTGGAGACAGGACACTGGGCCAAGATGGGCTGACCCAGGACAGACACTCACATGTTAATACCAAGCCTATAGATTTTTCCATGAGCTTGACAGTACTGCTCAGGAAGGTGGGAGAAGCACTGCAGTGATGAAGCAGCTAATCCTTCACCTCGGAGACCGTGGTTGTCTCACTTTCCTTCCTTTGCCCCCTAATGTGATGTGATACAACAGCAGCAAGAGTGAGCAGCTGGGGAAATCCGTATGCCCAGCAAAGATCCCAACAGCAGGGCCAGCAGATTCCCATGCCATGTGTGGGAAGATCATTGAATCATAGACCCAGAGACTCATTCAGGTTTGGAATCATCAGCCTAAAATGATTGAGTCCAACCATGTCCCTGAGCGCCACATCTACATGTCTTTTAAATACCTCCACGGATGGTGACTTCCCTGGGCAGTCTGTTCCAATACTTGGCAATCCTTTTGGAGAAGACATTTACCCAATATCCAACCTAAACCTTCCCTGGTGAAACTTGAGGCCATTTCATCTAGCCCTACTTCTTCTTCCTTGGGAGGAGAGATCAGCCCCTGTCTGGCTACAGTCCCCTTTCGGGTAGCTGTAGACAGCGACAAGCTCTCCCCTGAGTCTCCTTTTGTCCAGGACGAACAACCACAATTCCCTCAGCCACTCCTCATCAGACTTGTGCTCCAGACTCTTCCCCAGCTCCACTGCCCTTCTCTGGACACGTTCCAGTGTTTCAGTGTCTTTCTTGTAGTGAAGGGCCCAAAGCTGAATATTAAAAACCCCACTGTTTTTCAAGCTGCAAAAGTAATACAACTTAGACTGATATTCATTGAGATTTCAGCCTCTTTAAGGTATCTTCTTAAGACACCGTGAAGGTGAGTCCTTCAACATACAGGCAAATCCTGTGGGATCACCAATCGTGCACCAGCAATTTCTGTAGGTCTGGCTGAGAAAAAGCCTCTGCAATGCTGTAACTGACAGTGTGCCCAAAAATGGCAACAAAAGCAGGTTACTGTGAGCCATCTGTACTGCTCTGATACATGAAATAAGTTCTTGAGAACAAGCAAGGCTTTAAGGCACTATAATTGTGTCAGCGGTTTCCCTTGTGCTGCCAAAACCCCACATCCCATTGTGTACAATCAAGAGTGTTTAATCTAGACCTTACCTACACAGACAAAAGGCAGACAAAGATTTTATTTATAATGAAGATGACTGATACGGCAGCCTGACTTTTGTTTCCTTGTAATTGAGAAGTCTCTCCCCTAACAATCCAATTCCTTTGTTTGCACCATTTTCTTTTAGAATGCAGCAAGGTGAATATAATGCACAGAGGAAAACAGGTTTACTCACCAGGATTTAGCTGAATTTACCTTTCTCCTACTGATATACACTGATATGCTGACCATATCTATTTATAAATCTGCCCTGTTTTTCCCCTGCAGTCCCAGAAGCCAGACTGCTGGAAAAGCAATAAACCTAATAAACATGGGCATGATAAAATCATCACTGAAAATAAAAGGAATTCTCCCAAATTACTTCAATTGGAGCTAGAGCACTCCTTTAATTAACAAAAAAATGCCCACCAAAAAGAAAGACATAAAGAGAGAAATACAATGCAGATAATCCTTTTGTTTTCTAATTTATTATTATTTTTATGTTGGCATTGAAAAAGGTATAAGAAACTAATGAATAAAGAAAAATCCCAGCATGTAGTTTAGAAAATTCCATGTATTATTTATTATGTTTCCTTAGACTCTCACTACTCACTACTACTATTACTACTACTACTACTACTACTACTATTACTGTCATCTCCCCAAATCAATGTTTTAAAATAAGATCCCATATGAAGATATTCAGTTTGAGGTAATTTCAAACTAAAAAATATTTTAAAAAGTGAATCAGCATCCTTGAAAAAGCAGACTTTTGTGTTGCCTAATTTTTATTTTCCCACAAATTAGGGAAAATGGTAAAGGTGGGAATCTATGGAGTAGCATCATCAGGTTTGTGAGAAAGATTACTCTTAATACTAAACATTCTCAGTGATGACACTCCAGAATGCATTTCACTTGAGACAAGGCTGAATCAAGGAGAAAAAAAAAATAAATTTTTTTAGGAATGACATAAATTGCTTATTTCAATGCCAATTTTAAAAATAAAACAACCTAGTTACATGCTAGACTGTGTCTTTTAATACACATACATCAAAAGTCTTTCAAACACTCACAACTTGAGCGTTTAATGCCTGACAGGGACAGAAAGGAATTCTTGAAATTAGCAGTGTATATTCATTAACTGCTTCCCCTGCTTTATTTCTAAAGCTACAACGGTGTGACAGTCCCATTACACATGCCATCTGGTAAATGCCAGCCACTGTCATGTGCGGATCTGAGAGGGAAACCTCATTTGTTGCACGAACTGCTGGGAGCTGACAGAAGCGGAGCGAGGACATCCTCTGCTCCATGTCTGCTTCCTCCAGAGCCCGTCCACACGGGCTTTGATGGGGGCTCCTGAGCCCCGGCACGCTGTGCTGCTTCTGTGCTGCGATCAGACGCTGAGGAGTGTCCGTGTCCTCCCACCCCTGCTGGAAACTTTGTGAGTGCTCTGCCCCTTGCTCCTGAGAGCACCTGAGCACCAAGAGCAGGCTGGAGCCAAGCACCTGCTTGTGCTCCTTGAAAGATAAAACACAAAGAGCTCCGGTTTCAGAAAGTAAAGCAGATACTGAGCTGCTTAGCCCCGATGTGCAAAGGCAAGAGAGACCCAGCACATGCCCCATAACCTGGGTGACTGTTCCCAAAATCACAGGCAGGCCACCTTCTGCATGACATGGTGAAGGTGATGCTGCTGGATTTCTTGCGCCAGCCGTGGCTGCAGAAGGGCAGGTACAAGCAGGGTTAGGATGCTCCCCAAGGCGTAGAACCTGCCACTGCTGCTCCCTGCCACCTCACCCAAAGTTTTAGGGTGCTGGGTGGCACCTACAGGCTCTTTACCCTGTATGCTCTGTACCCCGAACCCTGATCTGCATTCCTCTGTTGGAGTGGGATGGGCTGCAGTGGAATGCCATCAGCTGGAACTGCTCGACCTGCCTTGCAGGCTCCACTCCCCTTTCCTCTCTCCAGCATTGCACCAGCCAAATCTATTCACCCGACAGAAGTTTTAATGCTGCTTTATTTAGAACTTGAGGGAAAGGACCAAAACTATCGTCAGAACCTCTGTGTATGGACACACTCTATACATCCTGAACAGATTATGGTTAATAATGCTGCATAAAACTCTAGTTACAGGAATGAGATTTTCAATTAATCCAGCTGAAAGTCTGGTTTTATCATAAAGCCTTTGACTTTAAAACCATTACTGCCATTATCCATGCAAGAAGTAAATTGAGCTGTATCACTATAATGACAATGGGCAAATTTATCACTGAGGAAGCACTACCCGTTGTGATCTAAAGGGCACAGAAACTCATTGCACGGTAATTTGACAAGAAAAAGCATTGGCCATGGTCTGCCATCAATTTTTCAGCAGATTTCATTATTATTTCCAAGAGGGTTCTGCTTAAACGCTATCAGAAAGAAGCAACTCTAGATATTCAGGTGGTAAAGAAAATGATTTCCAGAATAAAAATGGAAAATCATTATATAACCTTCAAGAAAATATTTACCAGACATTTGTTTTGCAATACTTTTTGTGTTCCATAGTATTCCTGATGTTTTCATGATCTAAACAGCATAGGGGAATTTTATCAGTTATGGCAGCTTTAAAATGAAAGTAGTTATTACAAAAAGAATATGAAATAAAATTGCAGAAAAGGTAATCAAAGTTACAGAAGTCTTAAAAAAGGATAAAAAAGAGGAATTGTCTTATTCTTCTCATCTATATTCTCCAAGGCATCAATGTTGCAGATAATTTCAGACCAGAAGCTAAATTTACAGTGTGTAAACAATGAAAATTCAAATACTCTGCCAGCGCCACCAGCATATCTCTTAAGCACTGATGAATGATTTAAAAGAGCAGCTGCAAGCAATGGGAGCTGAAAGGGTCTGGCTCTGCACAAGTGAGATAATTGGCAACAGCCATCTCTGTGTACAGATTCTAGATCTCTTTATTTGCTAATCCATGAATTATTTATACGTGCTGCCTAAAGTTCATATGTTGGGGTGATGTTATCAGCCTAATAAATAAAGACGTGGGGATTTCTGTGAACCACTGCTTACAACTAAAATATTTCCCCATTTACAGTACTTTACAGTCAACGCTATGGACAGATGTTCGTGCTGTTTGCTTTGGCAACCCTGTTGACATAAACATCAAACAGATTTGTGCTGCTATTCAGCCTCCCCAAGGCATTTAATTTTTTTAATCTAGTCTTTACTTCCTCAAATGTAACTTGTCTTGTAAAATAATCAATCCTGGCTTGTTCTCAGGCAACACGCAGTATGAAACAAACCACTCCGATGGCACTGCTTGTCTCTGCCCTGCCTGATACTGGTCATAAATTTCATGCTTATTTTATGTAGAGCAGAAATAAATCTGGTTGCTCTGAGGCAGCATCAGATAGCAGTGACTAGAGGGCAAATGAGCAAGAGACTTGGTCTTAATTCCACTACATAAAAAAGATCCAATGAGTTCTTCAAAAGGTTGTTCAATGAATAAACCACAAGTCAAGTCCTCAGTTCATTCCATGGGATTTGAGAGGTGCCTACAAACAGCAGCGTGGGAAGCTGGGCTGACACTAACCAGCTCATCCCACTGCCTGTCCTATGGTCACTGAAGGACATGGGGCCTTTGGGTATGACAAGACCCTTCCTGGCTTCTTCAGGAAATTGTGTATTGCAAAAAATATTGGCAAAGACCCTCTAAGTATAATTTTTCTGATATAATTCCTACTGGCGTCTCAGTCTTCTGGCAGGAGCTGATTTCCAATCTGAAGCTGTACTGGCTGTCACTCCAATTTATACCTTTTTGGGTTTGTTCCAATAATCTGTTTTCTACCAAGCATGAATATTTCTGTTGTAATCAGAGCAGTCATGTATCCCCCAAGCTCTCACCCAGTCAGACAAACTAGATTGTTTTAACTCCCTCTTGTAAGACAAAGTTTCTTCTCGTCTTATTTAATGAAAGGGAGTTTTACACATTCAGTTCCTCCTTCCTGAACAGAAATGACCAGGACTCTACCCTTGCTGCTGAGGACATCTTAACCCATCCGTATACTGGTCCTTACAATGAAAATGCTACTTGCCCAGTTCTGTGGAAAATTCTTCACCTGAACCATCCTAAAAGAACATTCCCCTTTTCCATGACCATAGCAGGTAGGCAGTTTGCAGACATCCAGTGATCAGCACTCATCTGCTCTTCTGAGGCATTTGTAACTTTTGAGCTTCAAACACACAAGAAAAATGATGGCCCTGAGTCACCATGTGCTTCATTTTGCTCTCGGTACTATTAATTTCTCCCACTCCAGCCTTGCAAGGCAGCCAGCTTCTCTAGTATTTATCTCTGCCTTCTGAGGATGCTTATCAGCTTTGTGGTCTTAACAAATTCCATTAGCTTTGTGCTCCCAGGCTGCCAGGGAACAATCTGAGTAAGGTCATTCCCAAGACCAGCTCCTAATGAACCCTGCTGCTGATCTCCAATTAGCTTTATATTTCTCTTCATCATAATCTACTTCCTGCTTTCATTTTGCTGGTACTTAACCTTCGCTCGCAATTTTTTCACTAAGCTCCCTCCTCTCCTTCTTAATTAATATCATCCAATGAGGTGTCACACTGAGTGTGCCTCGCATTTCCTCCCTTTCATGAGGCTTTGGCTGAGGTTTTCAAAAGACATAATGCAATAATGCACGTGGATGGATCCAGAGAGGGACATGGATCACTTACAACCTTTAGGGAATGTTGTAGGTACAGTCACCAACTGTAGTGAGAAGATCAGCTGTAAAAAGGAGGTAGAATAGGAGAATTTTTCTGGAACCTGACAGTGCACCATGACTGGATACCTGGAGTTGCAAGTACCAAAGGCAGGAGGGAACAACTCCAGTTTACATGGGGGTCACTGGCTTTTGAGAAGCTTAAGGTATTTTTTTCCAGTATCCTGGTTCAATCTATGAATCTGAACAGAAAAATCTCCACATGCAATTCCCTCTCTTTTTCTGGTATTTCTAATTGAATCCCTCAATTTAACCTATTTCAATGCACTTTTAATCCATGCTTTCCACAAACTATGGAAAGGGGTGAAAGCAAAAGTTAACATTTGCCCTTATTTTTAAAGTATAAGTTTCTTATTGGATTAATATATGGTAATCCTAAGAGAAATACTATATGTAGAGGAACATGTCTGGTATTTTCTATATTCTCTGACTGCCCTGGAAAGTCACTGGATAGCTCAGGATGTCCTGGGAGGTTGTGCACTCTCCATCCTTGGAGGCTTTGAAGGCAAGAGTAGACATAGCCCTCAGCAACCCAATCTGATCCTCTCTGACACAGCTTGGAGCAGGAGGTTGCACTGGAGACCTCCCAAGGTTCCTTTCAACTTCAATTCTCCTGTGATTTTGTGATTTCATGTTTAAAAAGTATCCCAATACAATGGTGAGGAACTGGAAGAGGTTTCCCAGAGAAGTTGTGGATGTCTCATCCCTGGAACTGTTCAAGGCTAGTTTGGATGGGGCTTTGAGAAACCTGGTCTAGTGGAATTTGAAAAGAGATGATCTTGAAGGTCCCTTCCAACTCAAACCATTCCATGATTCCATGATATTCACGGGAAAAGGTTATTTCCTTGTAATTGCAGCATGAAAGAAAATACTCTCTTCTCCGTGCCATTTGCAACTCATTAACAGGCAGAATAAAACTCTACCGTATATTTTGTGTTTATTTCATTAAAAACCTATTGATTCAGTTAACCTTAATTTATCCTTTCCTATAAGTAAAATTCTTTTGCAATAAAATAAGGATTTTCTAGCTGGTTAAGTAATAACTGGTGCTGGATATTAACTTAAAAAAAATAATCCATAAATAACATTGTTTCCCATTGTCTGATTATTAAGCTGTTTTCCTCCCATGAGCCCTCAGGTTTTAATATAACCTTAATGTACTGACTGCATTAATAAAAGACTTAACAAGTATCATGCAAAGAGAAAACAAAAGCCAGCAATAAACCTTACAGCTGGTCCAGCTGGCAAAAAAAAAGGTGAAAGAAGCAGTTTTCCTCAGAGGAAGCTTTAAATCTTGCAGGATGGTAACATCTGTACTATCCACTGCAGAATAATGAGTTCAACCAAGGTCACTCATATTGCTGGAAATAACGCACATGCACCCTGGTCTCGACGTGCAGGAGGCCACTGCCTGATTTGTGAAGCTTCATTATTTGAAGTATTAGAGGAAGCCTGTTCTCATGGTCATTTATCTCCTACGAGTGGGGTTCAGATAAAATTTTGTATGTACAGAATGACCAAACGACAAGAAGCTTGGCTGGAAGCAGATGGTAGATCACCTTTGGCCGGGCAATGCCAAGCAGCTCATATTTACAAGGAAGAATCAAAATGAAAATGGGACCAAAACACGTAAAAGCAATGAACACATAGTGCTTTGCAGAATGAGGCAATTTCAAAGGGCACAGGAGTTTCATTCCACAATCTTTTTTCATGCACTGAAAATTACAGTCATTTTCTATTAATGTTATTATTAAATATTCATGCATATTAATTTTTTTTACTTATTCTGTGTCACTGAGTATTTACAGGCAGTTTACACCACACTAAAGACGTATAAGAATACAGTGAACTATTTTATAACATAAATGAATGGTCTGCTTCAAGGAGGACAAAATGTACTGGAGTATACCACAAAAGCCACCATTTTAATTAACCTCAGACTATAGTAATAACTATGTTGTTAACAGGAGATAGAAGAGCAGTTCTTGTCCAACTCCAAAACTAACGTTACCATCCTTTCTTTTCCTGGAGAAAAAGTTATTGTGGTACCTTCTGTTTGTTTTTCATATCAGCTTGCTTTTTTGAAGTCATAAGAGCATGTGAGGGAGTGAGAATGAACATCCCCCCATCCTGCCTTTACCCACGGGAACTGTGACCCATGAACTCCTCACAAAGGGCTTGAGAAGCAAGAGCCAACCTCGGCTGTTAAGTAAGAAAGGGAGTCAAGTGAATGCAAATGTGAATTATATAGTAATTATAATATAAATAGGACCCAGCGATTAAGTCTGTGCATGCTTTCAAACAGCAGAAACTAATTCAGGCTCCATAAGCCTCAGGAAAAGTTCCAAAAGGTCACAGTTTGCCTGGAAGCACTAATTACAGCCTCCCGCTACTGGGTATACAAAACCCCAAGCGCTGTGGTAATCACCCTTGTGCAGGAAACCATCCTGGTCACAGCAGATAACGGTCACCCAGTGACCCAGTATGTGAGAGACCACGGGCAACGTCCCCCAGGCACCAGCATGCTGCTGTGCTCATTTACCACCCGGCTGGGTGGGAACCTGCGGGCACACGGCTGGGTCATGCCTGGCTCCTGGAGGCCCTGATCACATTGCAGGACATGTGGCTGCACTTCAGTGTTACCTCTGCGTTTCTTGTGCATCTTGGATTTTGTTAGACAGGCGTGTTGGCTCTGTGGTGAACTTGGCACCGGCTGCAGCAAGAGAGGAGCCCCAAAGAGGAGATACAAGGACTCCCCGAAACAATACCTCAGCCTTGGCCATATTGACTACCATCAATGGTCCACTCTGGCCTCCAACTGGGAGGCGTGGAGACACACCATCCATAACGCTGCTGATTCCTTTGAGAATGCACGCAGAATCAGCCTGGAGGAGAAAAGACAACGCAGAAAGAACCGTGCCTCACCAGCACCGCCTATGGAGACTTTCTGCTGTGCCTTTTGCAACCGGCCTTGCCTATCTCACATCGGCCTCTTTAGCCATCAGTGCGCTTGCAGCAAGCGTGGGTAGAGCCCTTCCCAGATCTTAGTTTGCGAAACCGAGCCATGATGATTTTGGATGGGATGCCTGGCTTGTGTGGTCACACCAGGACAGCACCTCCTGGGGACTGCCTGTCCTGCTCTACCCAGGGTGGTAACACTGTGTGCAGACACCCACAGCACACACTGTCAAACACTGCCTTTCTGCCCCTTGCTCTGCTGCAGACCCCAGAACCAAGACAAGGACAACTCAGATAGTTCAGGAAACCAGAACCACCACAAGCTGCACATCAAGAAATAAGTAGCAAAAATTTCTGTTGCAGTGTATCACAACACTTGCTCGGATTTAAAATGACATCAAATCTGGGCCAACAAATAAAAACCATATTTTATTTTAAAATAATATAGAATACAGATACCACTCTACTCTGGGGTGCAGCAGTAATAGGCTACGGTCATTAGGTGGCCCATAAAATACTCCCAAATGATTCTTGTGGTGGTCCTGTGCAGGAGCTGACTTCGATGGTCCCAGTGAGCCTGTTCCAACTCAGACTATTCTATGTTTCTGTGATGCTGAAAGTTTCACTCAGATTTCCTAAAACATTGAATTGTCCATTCCCATCCATACATCTGTACATTTGGTCCCATCCCAGCACATCCCACTTCCCCGTGAGATCAAATATGTTTGTACAATCATCTAGCAGAACAGCATCTAGAACTGACTCCAGCAGATAAAAGAAATTAATATATTTAATTTTCATTCAGTTCAGTTCCTGGGTCCAGCTCGCATTGAGCCTGTTTGTGGCACAGGGAGCAGATTGGTGAAAAAGCCCCCGAGGTGGACAGAGGATGGAGCTGCTTCTTTCAATGGCAGCACTGACTTTGTCTTCCAGTCTTTGTGTTCCTCCAGGGCGTACCGATGAAAAATTCAATGAGGTGCTTTATAGGGAGTTACTGCATTTCACAGCAAGGCAAGGTGGGGCACAGAGAGGCACAATCTGTTGGGACAGCAGGTAGAAACAACCTTCCCCTGAGTCTCCAGCCCCCAGTCACCATCTGAGAGTTATTGCTTATGGTGCCTGCAGTAAAGAAAGTATTTAAAGTTGGCTCTCAACCTTGGCTGAAGTCTTCAGAACTACTGCCATAGCTATATGGAGCTGTAGCCTGTACCTGGGGCATATCCTAGTAGTGAAATCCAGGAATCAGCATTTTACATTAATTTAAACCAAGGTGTGTCTATTGCACTCCTCTATCCATAGGTTCTTGACTTGGTTAATAAAGCTCATTTTCAGTGTTGAAACTTATTTCAGCATCTAATTAAGTCTCTTTTGACCTCAACATAATTTATCATGAACCTCGTCAAGGTTCACTTGAACTGCCCAGCTCTGGCCCTCTTAGCAGGATGAGCTGCACTTGGAAAGGTTTTACTTGAATTTCAGTAGGAAGTGTTTGAAGACTCTCTAAGATGTTTTGCCCTTACCATGATGGGCAGGTTTATGACATTATTAGATGACACTAAACCCACATGCTTCAGAAATCTTGACAGGCAGCAGGCTTTCTACCTAAGTAGGGATTAAATGTATTTATTTCCTTCCTGTGCATTTAATGTTTGTTTCAGGCTCTGGAGTAAGATATTTGTATGCACAAGAACGGGACTTCTCCACACATCTGCCAGAGATGCTCCAAGCCACATGAAATAGTTACCTGGGAAGGTTAAATAGGAACTTCAGCTTCTTCACCTCCCAAAAGCAAAAGCATTTTTACCATTTTAACTCAGGTTTTACGAACAGAAAACATTCCTAATGAAACACCATCGCAGTAGAGTTTGTCAAGAAAATCCATTTTCCCTTGTTATAATCCCTCTTAGATGCTCAGTACTTCCATATCACAACAAGGAGCAAACTGCACACATATACATGTCTAAGGACCCTCCACACCGAACGCCACAGGGAGATATTCCCCCTCGCAGCTGCACTGAATCTCCCAGACCCTGACACGCTCGCAGTGCTGTGAAAACACATAACACATAATTATGTATTTCAAGTCAAAATGTGTTACTGTATTTTTCATAACTGCTTTACTGCTGGGATAACTCAAAATCCAAGCCCTCATCCAAGAAATCGTTGTCCGTCTCTAAAGGCACTGGGTGATGCTCCAGGGGCAAGGGAGGCTGGTCTTGCTGGAGTGCCATCCCAACAACATGCCAAGGGGCTACTGTGGGTGCCTCCAGCCCCTGCTGCAGCTGCAGGGATTTAGGAGCATCCAGCACCTGAGAGGACTGGCCCCACACTTATTAAAGCCTGTGGTGTAATTACAGACTTGTTATTGAATTGCTACTGAGCCTACGCCTCGCGTGGAGCTGTGAGCTAACAGCAAACGTCTGCGGCCATGCCTTGTTAACTCTTCACTCCGGTATGATTTAATCACTTTACATGCTGGTTTTGTTACAGCAGTGCTCTCCTGCATACTAATAGCCAGGGTTCTGCTAGGAAGGTTTCTCTGCAGTGAATAGACTGAAGATTCACTGAACCTTTCACAACCGCTCTGGTAATTTATCCATCTCTGTACCCCTTATTGTCACTGCACATCTGAGCATTGCAGTCAGTAATAGACTTGATTTTCACAACACCTCAAGGAAGCCGGAATTACAAGACCTGTCTGAGTTCTTTAAAGGAGCTTGTGACAGTGGAAAAAGTCAAACCCATGTGTCCTAACTAGCATTTGGCAGCTGGGTAGGACTTCTCAGACCACTCTTACCAAATGTGTCTTGGAACTCACCATGTCTAGATATGGGTCAACAAATTAAAAAACCTACTACAGAGCCCAGCAGTTTGTAAGTAAATGTATCATAGGTGTCCACATCCAACTGAGGACTTAGAGAATCCAACAATGCTATATAAAAAACATTCTTATTTTGTGACAGAAAGGGAAAGAAAGAAAGCAATTCACCTACTTTTTGCAGATATATTTGCCCAAATATTGAGCTGTTTTATAGTTCATAAATACCCAAATATATCCAGAGAAGTGTTAAGCTCTGTGCTTTCATTATGGCTTGCACTGATGTTTACAGGAGCATAACAACTGCTAATTACAATCTAGTTCCAGGACTGTTATTGATGAGGCTGTGATAAGCAAGACTTCTACATGATATGTAAGGCAATATATGAAAAATCTTCATCTCCAGATTTTCCATTGCTGTCCTGGGATGGCAGGTCTGGCTCAAATGGCACAGGTTAAAAGGTCTGATTAAATGAAGGAACTGAGAAAGATGTAGAAAGAGGTTCATTATTCTCCTGCCCGAAGGCACGAACCAACCTCTTATTGCAGGAGCTGGGCAGACGTCCCTGATGGGCACATTATTACAAAACTCCTAAAGAGGGTAATTATCCACCACACACTGATGGAGACAGCCTACCAAAGGAGACACATTTCTTGTCTCTTCCAGGAGCCAGTGCTGCTTTTCCTTGGAGTACTGCATTGCAATATGAGGAAGGAAATGGGGGTCATAATAACCTGACTCAAAATGTGTCCATAGGCAAACCACTAATTCTGGCTGTATCTCTGCTCCACACTTGGTAAAAGCATTAAAATGATCACCTGGGGAAAAGTTGCAAAGGGCTTTTCATATCTTTCCGTAACTCAAATTAAACATTTAGTGCGGTATTTATTTTGCCAATAATAAAACTTCTATTCCCTCTTCCAGTATCCTGATAAATATGAATATAGGATTATCATGAGGTATCTAATAATATTAAGCTCTTACTGTTAGAAGAGTCATATATGTACAAATTACTGCCAGAAATGTCTCTGTGACAAGTCCCCCTCATTTTGATGGAAAAATTGAGGAAAAATGTTATTTGATTGACTCATGATTAAAGACAAACTTCATAACCTTCTTTACCAAGGCAGAAAGGATTCAGACACTTTTATTCACGAAGTAAGTCCTTAGCAGTGGAAGCCCCTGTTTTTTTGATGAGTGTGACAGACAAAATTTTTTCATGAGTGATATGCTAGAATTAGTACATTTTTGTGAAGATATGTATTTATTAAATCTCATACTTCTAGGATTTTATGTCATTTTTAGGGAAAAAAGTTCCCCAACCTCAGCATGCAAAAAGTGCAGAGGAAACAGACTGAACCTGTGAGAAGACGGGCAAAATGAATTGTTACTTTGTTAGTGAAATTCATCAAAAAATCCATGGAGTTTACTGGTTTTAATTCAGCTTTTCTTTGGAACATATTCAAGGCTATCCAAATCAACAATAAAATACTAGATTTCCCAAAATATGTATCTCCTCAAAAAAGACACTGTTTGTATGCAGTAAAGGCATCCAGGTATAGCCACAATACTAGAAACAATGCCCGGAATTTTATGCTTGCCCACATTATAAAAAAATATAAGTAAAAAAATCCTAGGGTTTAAATCTTGAGCTGAGCTATGCCAGTGGTGCTGGTGCAGGGTGCTGGGGCTCCAAAGGGTGTTCCCACCCACCCGGCTGCCAGCTGAGCTTATCTCACCCTGTGCACCACTGGGCTGTGCAGCACACGAGGCAGCGTTAATGACTCAGTTCTCCCAAGGTTCTGACCACCTCCAGCCTCCTTTAAAAGTTCTTTTGCACAGGAGCTCTGGCTGGTGGGTTTTAGTAAAAAGCCCTTCCTGTGTTATTAAAAGAAATCAGGAGAGGGGTTAGTGAGCAATCACCAACTGGGTTTAAAAGATGGCACTGATCAAGGACATGAGCCTGGGCTTGGGTTCTGGTCCCAACAAGCATAAATGCTGAGCTGATGCATTCTCCTAAAGCAGCCCTTGCCTTAATCCAGGGATTTCACTCAATTCCCTTTGTAACTTAGACTCACCCACACCAGAAATTTCTCTGTATATGGTAAATTCCAGAAGTACCACACATTTCAGAGCTGTGTCATCTGCGTGGGCAGGACCTTGTGCTTGTGCCCACGTCAGTGGGATGAACAACCTGGATACCCAAAAGGATTCCAAAATGTGGTTTTAGAGCTCTCCATACTGGAAAGCTGAACCTTGCTCTAGATTCTATGGCATTAAAATGTGTTTAAAAGCTAAAACAGGACAGCGTGCCACAAAGCAGAGCCAGATCATTGGATGAAATGTCGTAATGAGTCTTTGCTGACTCCAACAAAAATCTGGAAAATAAAAGAACTGTAGAATAACAAAAGGACTTTTTAATGCTCAGCATAAGCCTATTAAGTGTGAGCAGCAAATAATGCTCCTAAGTGATCCCATGTCCAGATGGTGTTTCCAAATTCTACCAAGACGGAGGGAAGGTAATTAAATTCTCAAGAAACAGTTTAAGGAGCTGAGAAGTTTATAGCTACGTGCTGCCTCTATAAAGAATAAACTTGCAGTACTTGTCTTTAAAACTCATAAAAGCGCAGACAGAAGGAGTTTCATGTACAATTGACATGAGGAACTTGACTCAGATGATCTCTAATTTGGTTGCATCACTTCTTCATTAGTATGAATCACTCTCAAAGGAGATCCTGAAGTTGCTAAATTTTTCTATTCCGTGCTTTTGCACCACTTGTTATCCGTGAATGGGATTGAAATGCAACTTTATCTGGCAGGACATTAGAACTATAAATCCTATTTTTAAAGATTTCCTGGGTCTGTAGGCATGCAGGGCCAGGAGTGCAGTTACAGAGTCACTGTCATCGCCGTCCTGGGGAAAAGCAGACATGGACCCAGATACATCCCTTTCCTCTTGGTTCTTTAGGTATTTTATCAAGCACAGCTCAGGTACAACATATCATTTTGCTCTACAGCTGCAGAGTTTCCTGCTAGTAAGGGGAAAAATTACTTCATTCCTGTTACCTGTCATTTCTGATCTACAGCATTTAGGCCAAGATATTGGGAGCCACTGTGCCAGAGAGGGCATCCAAATCAGGTGATAATATTTTAACATTTTTGTTAGCAGAGTCTATATCCTTTTCTCCAAAGTGAGAAACATCTTTAAAGTCATTTCACCTGCACAGTACTGACAGTAAAGGATACCAGTCAGCTACAAACACAGGTTCCAGCAGAGATAATCTTCAAAGAGCCAGGATAAACAATAGGGATTTTATGGTATTTTGAAACAAAACAAAACAATCTTACTGGAGGAAGGACTTAGGATCTATAGAACATGACAGTTTCCTGTTCAGTTACACTGTTGTCTCTTGTCAAAGTGAAAGCTGATTTTCCCCAAACTGGTCATCGAATGAAGGATAACACAAGGTGCAGGGGCAAAGGTGCTTCTCTATCACCAGCGGCCACGCCAAACATGAGACAATAGTTTTCTCTTAGCCCTCACCACAGTCCTCTCCCCTCCATAATGTAACTACCAATTTTCTTTGTGACATCCCTTAAAAATGATTATCTCCTTCCTGATAACACATGATCATGTAGAACTTTAACTAGCAGCCTGGTAGCCATTCCATGAATGACACCCCCCTCCCATAATGTTCTTTGTGTATTAAATGGCATTAGCTGCAGTAATGTGAGCATATGCCAGAGGTCTTCCTCACTATTCTTCAGCTCAGAGATAGAAGGCATTAACCTTCTGTGGGGTTCACTTCCCAAGTGCACTGAATTGGCCAGGGTCAGCTCTTGGGTGAGGCCAGTTGATGGAGACGAACTCACCAATGCAAAGAATGGCTACAGCGCTGCTGTGCAACATTAGGGACTTGAACTCCAGGTTCCAGAAAACCTTTTACAGTTCTGTGTCTTTGATTAAAACCCTCTGTGAGTTCCCAAATTTTTTTATGAGAGTGAAGACACTGCAACCAAAGCTGCTACATGGACTGGGAGAGTACCAGTCAGCCTGCAAAAGGAATGGTGGCGCATCCTTTCTTTGGCTGTGAACAACTTCATGAGGATTCAGGTTTTAATAGTGCTACACTGGGGAGTGAGGGGAAGGAGTCACTGAAGACAAAGTCATCATGGCTCGGCTTCGCAAACGAAGATCTGGGAAGGGCTCTACCCATGCTTGCTACCCATGCATGCTTGCAAGCGGGTTGATGGCTAAAAAGGCCGATGTGAGATAGGCAAGTCTGGTTGCAAAAGGCAGAGCAGAAAGTCTCCATAGGTGGTGTTGGTGAGGCACGGTTCTTTCTGCGTTGTCCACTATCCGCAGTATCAAGCATGGTTCTGATGTCCCAACATGCGAGTGTTAGTTTGAACACACCTTTGGAGGCAGGTGTATGCCTTTGATTCTTTGTCTTTGTTCGACCGCAAACAGAAGATGCCCGTTGGCTGCGGCTCGCCAACCGGGTGAAGAGTGGAGATGAGCTTTGTTTAGGCCACCTTTTCTAGGCCCCTCTCCGTGTGGAGCAAGCAGTGCTCTCCCTAGAAAAGGCTGCTTGGTCATTCAGGATGCTGCCGAACTCGACTGTCATCTCCGGTCAGTCTTGAGCGACCAATGTCCTGAACCGCCTGCATGCAGGGTTGGGTCTGCGGCTTCCAGTGCACCTTCTCACCTGCCGTTTCGTCCCTCACCTGTCGCTGCAGGGCTTTGCAGATGTGGGTGAATTGTTGGAGCCTGCACAGTGGATTTTTTAGGTGAGGCGCAGCGTGCGCGGAACTGGCCCCACCCTTTAGTCCTAAGGTTCATCTGCCAGGGCCTAGCAAGCTTGGACGGTGGCAGTGAAGTCCTCAGGATGTAGGTTTAGTTAGAGTATCCTTCTCTTAGATGGATGGCCTTACAGGGCTAAACGAGCTCCATCTGCCCGGGTTTGGAGTTAGAGTTGTCCTTCTCCTAGGATGGTTGCTGGGAGGCTGGTGAGCCCATCCTGCCCAGGGACACACTTTGTCTGACCCTTCAGCTGAGACCTGACTAGCATGGGAGACCCTACCAGAGGCACGACCACCGCCAGCATAGCTCACAGCCTCATAAGGGCACGCAAGCTGCTCCCCCGCGACAAGGGGGTGTCCGTGGAGAAGTGAAGACAAAGAGCACCTCTGTAAAATGGGAATACTAAAACACTACACAGCTGTCTCCAGTGGTAGTTACTGACAAGGCTTCATCCTTCAGGGGAGAAGGAGCTATCACCTGAAAATGGGCTGTCGTGCTTTACTGGCTCGTGTCATTCAGCCTTGCACCCTATGTGTCTGAGTCCCACTAAAGAAACAGGAATAGATTGCTTTCTGCAGCCCAGACTTGCAATTTGTTATCCTTTTCTCTACGCAATTGAATTTTACATCCCATTCCAGATGAGAAAAACCAATCCCCAATTAAATTTATGTGCAAAGTAACAAACCACTTCCATCCAGATCTGTTTTCTGTTTATCTTTAGAAGGAATCAGTGGAGGTGCCTGTGCTGGTTTATGCAAGGAGGCAGAAGTGTAAACCCATATTTTATGGTGAAAGTGACAGTAGGAGTGACCTTGGTGCAGCAGATATTGCTTTTCCAACAGTGTCTAGAGGAGATAATCTAACAGCAGTCTGCAAAGCATCATGTTTCCTTAGATTCTGCTACAGTAATTCAATCATGAGCATATAAAATTAGATGAAAAATAAGGTAACTAGCCTTGTGGGATTGACTGATTGCAATAAATGTTGCCTCCTGACAGTAGAAATTACACTGTCCTCTTTTTAGAGAGGTTACCTTTTATTATAGCACACTCTTCTCATTTCAGCCTGTGCAATGCTGTTAAACAGTCTGCAGGACACCAAAAACATCTTTTAAGACAATTACCTGTTGCCTTTCAAGTACCACAAGAGACAATAGAAAACTTCCAGGTCTTCACCTTTGGGATCAAACAAACAATGTCAGACCTTTCTTGGGTTTTTATTGTTTTTTAAAAAAATAGATATTTTCCCTATCCCAACACTTTCATTTAAGTATTTTATAAGCACCTATTGCTTAACCAAATCTTACAAACCTTGCCATCCATCCTAGGGTAGTTCATCTGAGCCACAGCCATGTCTATGTCTCTAAACTCAGTGAAATTTGCAATGGAAGGTTGCAAAGCAAGGGACAGAGAAACTGAGGTATGGTGGGGGTTAGTCTCTTGTCAGTATAAAAACTCTTTGTAAGCCACAAATATTTGCCCATGCATTTGTCATGTGTTCAGCTGCGAAGGTACGATTTTTCAAATTATTACAGGTTAGATCACAGTAAAATAATTTAATTTAGGTCACTCACCTTCAAAGGAACGTATGGATCTGACACAAAGTCATACATCAGCGACTGCTACAAACACGTTTTTGTTGCCAGTCACAGAGTACACAGACAGACCTGAGCTCTGGGTGCTTTAGTACATATTTATGCACAAACTATGGAGAAAAGAGCAGCAAACAGCAGCAAGTGCTTTCTGCCACTGTCTGGTCATTAACATCAACTCCAGCTTTGGTGTTTTTTCAGGAAGCAGAGGTGGGCAGAAGCCCTTGGGTAGCAGGCACTGTAACACAAGCACCTGGCTACCCTGGTGGGCTGCTGCTTCTCTGCCTGCTTGATAAAATGCAGGATAAGCAGAACTCCTTGATCCATCCTCATTCAAGTCGTTTTTCCAACTGTGTGTTATATGTGTATATGAATAAATAGAATTTCCTGCTAATAGAAAAGTTACTAGAGTATGACTACTTGTTAACAATGACATAATACTCTGAAAAAGTGAGGCAAAAGCTTTGCCTAAGCAGTCAGAGGAGGCGTGGAAAAGGAATTCTCCTATTAGTGGATCCCAGTGAATCTCCATCAAACCATAAACACTTATTTATATGACCAAAATCTGATGGGACAATTACTTTTATCCAGAAGTCTGCACTTCACCCAGAACAGAAGTTTCCACTGGCCTGACTCACATCTGCTGTAGCAGGAACCAAAGGGAGCAGTCTCTGATCTAAGTGTACCCATAGCAGATACCTGAAGTTAGATGGATCCTACAAGAAAAGTGCTAAAAAGAAATGTTGTTCCTGTAAACTGCCTGAAAGCAAAGAGGTTGAAAAACCTCTCACTCAGTTATGTAAGTAAATAGTAACTCCACAAATGCAATGGACTGATCTTTTTATAAGATTGCTGAAAATAGAAATTGTTCCAAAATTTCTGTGTTTTCTCATGTACACACACTTTTTAAAGGTCTGAATGGAGACACTGACATTAGCTCCATATTGCAAGCTATGCTGTATTTGTCCTACATGGAGACTACAGTTTGAGAATTCAGTCCTGAATAATGAAAATTCAGACAAAGATATATTCAGCAGATGTAAACAGATCTAACCCTAATGACTTTATAATTGAGATATTGTTTACAGCAGATGAGAATCTGGCCCACAGTTTATTATGCAAAATGATTATCTTGTGTACTGGATTAATGTACACACTAATAAAACTCATTAATCTCTTCAGGTATTGCTGCAGGTTTTTGTGAATGAGATATAAACTAATCAAAACCACATCACCTCATAACTGTTGATAAGATCTTTTAGAAACCTTAATGTTGTTACGCACAAAAGCTTCTAATTACAGTAAAACAGTTATCTTGGTGCAAAGGAAATGGACACTGTCTCTGGTAGCTCCTGACAGCTGTCCTTGAAATGAAAACAAGGAGAGAAATATACAAGGTTTATCTTTTTCAGAGACAAATTTCATAAATACAATAATATTTACTACAGAAGTGAATGTTTGTTGACAAATGACACTTCTCTCTGTATATCTGCCATGACTATAGATTCATATGTACAGGTAGCCCACTAAGTTAATCCGTGCATTGCACTGTTAACATTACTTTTCTGTACTGTGTTGCCAGATATTTTTAAAATACCTCTAAATGCCCCCAACATGCAGTCTGTCTTTCTCTCTTTGGGGGGAGAACATGTTCTTACGATGGTCCAAGTCCAGATGTTTTTCTTGATACTAAGTTAACCATTCTACTTTGCCACTTTATCTTAGTTATTCCCCATTTTGCCATCTCGAATATTCCTGTTTTACCCTTGGTGTTCACCGCAGTTACTGGCAGCAATGGATACTTGTCAGTCAGAGAAGGGACAGTCCACTAGACCAGATTTCTCAGAGTCCCATCCAGTCCTCGAACACTTCCAGGGGTGGGGCAGCCACAGCTTCTCTGGGCAACCCATTCCAGTGTCTCACCACGCTCACAGTGAAGAATTCCTTCCTAATATCCCATCTAAACACACTCCCTTCTCTCCTGAGCTGTCGAAAATAAGGCATTTCTTGTTGGCTCGCTGCTTTGCAAGCCCTGTTTGAGAGAGCACACAGCCATCTGAGCAGCTTCAGTCACAGCAGCAGAAGACTGGGGTGCATTGTGTGTGCAATTTAGGATAATTAAGCGGAATTAAATTACCTAGGATTAAATGCTATGGAGTTCTGCATTTAGTCTCAACAGAGCTGGAGAAAACTGACTTTTATGACTCTTTTCCTGAAATCCCTTCTGTCCTTTGCATCTTAGACACTTTCAGGCATTTTCAACACAGGAAAGCTCTGTTGGACCTGCAGATTATGCCAAGTTAAAGTAAATTTATGATGAATGAGCAGGGAGGCACTAGATATTCTGCACTCACATTGTCCATTAGGCACCATTTCTGTAAACTGCCTTTTCTTGGTGAACTGTCTTCTCATTGTAATTCACTTGGACTTCCCCTGTTCACAGTACAGGCTGATGTATTTGGAACTCAGTCCCAGTCCCTTACAGGTAATCCCACCTCTCTAGCTTCTCTCTCATAAACTTTCTGATGTTTTATGTCCTCCAGGTTTTGCTATTACTTTAGGTTAAGGATGCTTGAGTGGCTAGAGGAATGTACCTCGATCTTCAATAGTCATGGATGCACAGAAAAAGGTTGCAAATACCTGCTTTGTGGTTACAAATAACAACACATAAAAGAAAAACCCAATACGTTAAGAGTAAAGCTTTAAAACCAACACACCCCAGATGTTCATGGCCAGTCCTTCAAAATTCCCCACAAGTTGTCTAAAGGCGTCAGCGCTGGGTCTAAATCCTACCCTTGGGCGCCAAAACTGCAGCAACAGAGCCCACCATACCTTGGCACGTCAGCAGGAAGTATTCCAGATTGCGGCTGAAGGATGCACTGAAATAAGTGCAGTTTTCAATCAGGTCACAGGACAGGCACCGCCTGTTGAAGTTCCCATTTGTGCTCGCGCTGAAAAAGTTAATACAAGTCCATGAAGGTCACTCAGCAAATGTTGTCTGAAAGCAACATTACTTGAACCTCACTGCAGGACAAGAATATAAATATAACGTGTCCAAGAGACAAAGCATTTCCATTTGGGTGAGTTTAAATAGCAGGAATGGCTTTTTTTTTTTCCCCCTGCCTGAATGGAGACTATAGAAATGGATACTGATGTAATTTTGCAAGGCCAGGTGGTCATGAAGGAAGGTGCAGTTTTTAAAAGAATATGATGATTGCAATTCCACAAGAGGAAGTCATAATTTGGAGGATGAAGTTATGAAACAAAGGAACAGTATTTCTGCACTTATAACAGACAATAAAGAGCTGGAATTGCTCTCTTTAAGTTTCTTACTGGTTGCCTCACTGGTCTGATTTTCTTGTTTCTGCCTCAGAGGCCAAATCCTTTTTTTTTGCAGGTTTATAGTTGCTTTTATAACATCAAAGTAGAAAGGAAAGATTGTATTTAGGGATCTGTTGCTGAAGAAACTACTGTGGCCTGTCCATATGCTCAGAAGTGCTTCTAAAAGCCTACCATATGCTGAAGAATGAATTACAGATTATTAGCAAATATTAATAAATAAAATTGTGCACCACTATAGCATTTTGAAACTTCAAGAACATTAGATAATAGATCTTTCAAGTATTACTGTAAAGCAGATGAGTGTTTTTTGATACCATTTCAAGAGTTGGGGCTGAGCAACTTCTTCAGGATCACAGAGACTGAAATGAGTAGACCTCAGTTTCTTGTTTAGGCTCATATTGTATCTCTGACTTAAACCCTAATTAAATCTACTAAATCANAAAAAAAAAGAAGAAAAAAAGCTCTCAATCTGGTATCAGCTGTCAGTGCTCCAGTGGACCTCTGTCCATGAACATATGCAGAGGTTGATGTCCTTGGGTTGGGGCAAGAAACCAACTACCCAGCACAGGAAATCGACAACCTGAGGTGAGGCCAAGATCACTGCAATCAAATTAAGGTCAAGAACATTGAAATTTTGGGCATTTCTTTCTCTGTTGCCCGTGTGGAGAGGTGAGGTTGATGAGGCACCAAGGGAGAGATTCACGTCACGACGAGGAGAGGTGGGAAGCACTTTGGCTCATGCCAGCAGCTCTTGGGCAGCTGTGCCTGGATTCAGTTTTTAAAGTGAGACTTCCTTCTCATTTCAATAGAATCAAGGGTTAATATATGTATTTTCTTCTTTTCTTCAAGAAAATAAACACTGAACTGAGCTACTCTCAAAAAACTGGTGTGCAGTGAACAGACACAGAGGGCTCAAAGGGAAAAAATGATTCAACTGCAGGTAATTTAATTTACTCTAGTTTCCTTCCCACTGAGGAAAGAAAAAGGTATGATATCATGTGAGAGAAGGAAAATGTACCGACTGTCCTTTACCAACTGATGCCATCACCAAGTCTGCCCTTCATCACAGATGTGATGGCAGTTGGGTGACTGAGAAGAAAAACAGGACAAATGGAGTAATTATTCTAAAATATTTGTTTAAAAGTTTGGATTTCCTCCCCTTCTTAATCTACTTCCGCAATACTTCACAATAGCTACACTACCTATAGCTTATTATAAAGCAGCCTTTTACTTATTCTACACTTAGGGAGGGTACTAAACTTTCCTGGAACTGCAGAAAAAGGTTTGTAAGCATAACACATTGTTAATTCCTTTCAGTTTTGTGAAGAGGTGAGCTGCTATCAAATTTCCATGAAAACTGCTATCTGAAAGCATAAAAACAGTTTATTCCATTAGTTTATGTAATTCTAAATGCTTTCAAGTTTTAAGCAGTTCTATTGGAATGTTTTGTGACAGTCAATCTTAAGATCAATTTAAAATTTGCATTACTATGAGAAAATTGCTGAATGTAAAACATTTCCAAATGTCAAGCCTTTTGTTCACCATGGTTACGCTGTGCTGTCTATTCCAGTGACACACTGCAGATTTTGCAATGCCGTTACAGACAAAAACTTAAGAAACTGCTTCTATTGCAATTGCCTATGTAATGAATCGTGTAAAACTGAAGAAATGGGAAATTCTGTGTATGAGGTTAGTAAAGCACATACCTGTATAAATGTCTCCTCCTTGGTAAATCTTCTGTACTGTGGAAATAACTGTGGGGGGGGGAAATCAAAAGGCAATTGCACCATTAAAAGAGTGTTTAGAAGCACCTCACGCAACAACATCTTCGTTCACATCACCATTTTCCTGATCTTGTAAAGGCAAGGAAAGTTTAAACTCAATTAAAAAATATACAGAGAGGGACACATCACTTCAGAGGCTCAAGCAAAGACATCGAAGGATGCACTGATGTTAAAACAAGCATGGAAAACTTTGGGCCCTAGCCTGGTGATGTCAGCGGATCAAAAAGGGTCAAGTGAAAGACATCCACATTTTTACCTCAAGATTTATGGCTCAGAATTTCCTTTAAATGCCTTTCTTCTCTTTTTTTCAAACTAGCTTTTACTTCTCTCACCCCCTTTTATTCTCTGTGCAGTTAAACAGCAAACCAGGGTTTGATGTAAAACCCACTGAAATGTTCTCTTAGAAAAAGGGAAGGCAGAGGATGAAGCTGAGGAACACTCCAGTGCCCTCTTCTTGTGCTGGGACTGTGGTGAGCTCCTTTCCGCACAACCAACCAAAGCCCTGGTGTGTGGTGGCTGCTGAAGGCAATACAGAGGTGCTGCTGGAGGTGGCCAACCCCAGTCCAACATGTGGGGATGAACTGACCTCCCCCACACATTTCATGTGAATAAGGACAGACCACAGGAGCAAACAGAGCACCCACGGAGTGAATAACGTCAGGAAACATACTCATCCCTGCTGATCTGCTTCCAACAACCTGCACTTGCCTAGGCATTCATTTTGATTGCCCAAACTGTATGTGGTATTTTCTGCTTGACTGGCCAGTTAAAACACAAATAAGACTTTGGTGCTTGCTTGGAGTTTGCTGCCATAGAAGTGTACCATGGAAGTGCTCAGGGTCAGGTTGGATGGGGCTCTGAGAAACCTGGTCCAGTGAAAGGTGTCCCTGCCCATTTTAGGGAGGCAGAACTAAATGATCTTCAAGGTCGCTTCCAGCCCAAGTCATTCTATGGTTCTGTGTTCCTATGATCCTATATTGTACTGAGTCATTGGCAATTTAGAGTATTCAAAACCTTGAAGAAGCATTGTGCTTTTAATGATCACTTGAAGTTTATTATATTCCAGAGACTTTTTACTCAACTATTCAGAGACTTTAAGAAACTCAGAGATGAAAACCTTGTATCCACTAGAAACTATGCCTGGAAAAGAATCTATATATTATTTGATTCCAAAAAGCCTTCCAAGTATTTTATTATGGAATTTCCTGAAGTGTATTGGCAAAATTAATGTTTCCAGGAGCTACTTTACAAGTATAAAAGGCAAGTGTGAAAAAGGGTGGGGTTTGTGGGTGTTTTTTTATTTTATTTTATTTTATTTTTTATTTTTAAATTCTAACTAAATAGTTTATTTTTCCCTAATGCATGGATTTTTTTTGCAGGTCAGCAAAGGATTCTTTCTAAAACTGACTGTCTAGGTGGTCAATGAAAATAGACTTCTTTCCTTCAGAGGCTAAATTCAGAAGTTGCAGCAGGAGAAATTACTCGTCTGCATAAATATATTTAATATTCAGAGAAAGAGAAGTTTGAGCTGTAGAGATAAAATCAAAATAACACAAGATACAAGTAATGGTGTGAGAGAGGTGAGGCCAAAAGGGAGGCAGCTTCTCCTGCTTGCTAATCTCCACTTCCTTATGCTCCTACATGTCAGGTGTATGCACAACAGTGTTGTAACTGACCCCAAAGCCCAGGGCTAAACAAAGACTGATTTGTCAGGCCAAAGCTTACTTACATTTTATGCCTCTTTTCATCATATGCCAGTATCTTTGTCACATCCCAATCACCAGATGTAATAGACTGTAAGTTGTCACTGCTACTGTTGGGCTGCCAGAAAGAAAGAACAACAGATTTCTTTATTCTTAAAAGAAGATATCTGAGCAAAGCTCCTCTTCTGAAGTGAGCTCTTTTGACTCCATTGCCCATGAAAAATAAACCATACATCTGCAATTTCCACCACCCCACCTGCTATTTCTGTGAGTCTGCAGGCATGGAAACAACTGGGAGTAAGAATCATCTTAATGATAACTCATAACTCCACTGAAGATAATTGTATGAATTCAGCACAGGGCAGCTTCAAACCCCTTTCTCTAATCCAAGGTGCCCACGTGCTTCTAATTAATCCTTTACAGCAGGGTGGTGATTTACTTACTCCTTTACAACTAAGGTGGTATTAAAAAAAAACAAAACAAAGCAATGATAATGTTTGGAAAGACACATTTGGTTGACCTTTTTCTTCTAAGCATTTAATTTGTAAATTCCTGTTATCTTATGCCCAGTAAAGCATCACTGAAGATTTTTCTTTTATGCCCAAGACCTTTGTGCGTTTGCCCCTCCCAGGCTCACTGGTACAGGCACAGATAGTGTGTTTTGTGGCTGTCTGCCTCAGGTGGCAGGGAGTGAGTTACCTGTGATGATGACATGGCGATGTGGTAGAACTTGCCCCGTCCTCCCTGAGGAATGGCTCGGACGAAGAAAAACTTCCGACCGTCCTTGGAAAAAATCGGCTCTTCGTTCTGTATAAACAGCGAATTTAAGGGTTGTTTTACTGTTAATTTATTCCATTTAGAGTTGTTCAGCGCTCCGAATTTCACCCCGGTGAAATTAATTCACAGTGACACAGAAAGCGCTCTTTGACAGCAACCTGAGGCAAACACAAAGCCCACTGAAAAGAGGAGAAAGTTTTGAAGATCATTGCTTCTCGTTCTGGGGAAAGCAGACATTTTTCCACTGTGGGGAGACAAGGGAGACAGGCTACAAGGAGAGTTCCTTTGCTATGAAGTCAATTCCCATTTGCAAAGCCAAAAGTACCCACCGACAGCCGACTGCTCGGGGCAGTTGGAACACAGCCCTTAGAACTTGTTTGAACCTTGCTGGCACAAGTGTGACAGACCCTGTTTGCCCTGCTGGAAGAACAGATCTGCTCCTGTCCTGGAGGAAACACAACTAACAGCGTCTAACTGCTGTCTTTTTCCTCTTGTCTGGCTTATGTCATTGCATTATTTATGAAGGAAAAGATCTCTTGCAGAACCCTCTTTGACACAGAGCTCCCAGGTGAAAGCGGTGATTGACTTTTATTGGGTGACTGGAACGTTCAACCCGAGATAGAAGAGACTCAGCAGGAGGAAAATCAAACACCACATATGGCAAGGAAGCATCTCCTGGAAAGAAGTCTTCTTTTTGTACAGGAACCCTGAGGCACATGAGAAGTCACTGCATGAGATGGTTGAACAGCAAATTACAAGGGAAAGCAGAAGGATGGTCCATATGGTGTGACACAGGAGCGCTCTACCAAGGGAACTTGCTAGATGAAGCTTACTCTGTATCTCAAGCAGCTGGGACTGAACAAAGGGCTGAACCTCTGCTGGACCTCTCCTATGATGCCAGGCTTTTTTGTGACTGGATGAGCCCTGCCTTCCTTGGCCTGGCCTTGTGGATGTTTTTTTTTCCAGGGCAGTCAACATGGAGAGTGTTGCCTAGCCTCTTCTGGGTCCTCCTTTGGTTCAGTGTTAACCAAACACCATTTTTTTCTGTTTGGCACGTGCCAAGATACCACAATGAACTGGCAAGAACTTGCTTGTGCTGGGAGACTTATGGCTCATTCAAACACCTACAGTAAAGGAATAAACATTTTTATTTCTCATAAGCTAGCACATTATTCTTACTGTATGTTCCTTTGCTCCCAGCTCTTTACTGATTAATTCTTTTCCACTATTTATCAGATTTGTCAATGCTCTATTAGGTGTTCAAACTGTTCTTTTTTCCTTTTATTTTCCCCCGCTTGAGTTTTCAGTACATTTTAAAATATGCCCATTTACAGCTTCTCACAGCTCTATAAAATAATGGTTTCATTTGTTTCTGACATTGTTCGGGAACCTGAAACATGAAACTCTATATTATTTCCAAATGCCTCTCATGACAAGAGAAAACTCATTGAATAATGACTGTGATAGCTCGGGCAAACCTTCTGCTTGACAGGTTTTCTTTTACTGAGGTAAGTAGCAATGATTTCACTCCCCATTTCTATATCTGTGCCTCCTGCATTACATATTCCAACAATACATCTCTGCCAGCGAGACCAGGCATCGTGCAGATGAGTTTGAGGTTCATTCAGAGTTACAGGGAAAGGCGATTCATGGTGCACCGGTGACAGACGTGAGGTTTTAGCACTGGGCTGGTGTTACAGGACAGGCTGTTTGCATGTTCCTCTTACTGGAAAGACAGCACATTAATGCAACCAGAACTCTGTGACAGAGATGATGACTGATCCCAGGTGGTAAATGGAGGGACGGGCTGAATTTCCCTTGTAATGGGATTTTGTACTGTAGGGAGCGACACTGAGCACATAATTAAATTATTCTGCTTGTGATAGGAACTGTCTGAGCCTTTGGTCCACTATTATTGACAGAATCCCACAACACTAGAACTGAACTTGAAAAGAACAGATCAGTCTAATGACAGTAAGAGAAAATAATTCTCTTTCTATCTCCTGCCGCACTCAGCCCCTGGGGCAATGCTGAGTTGCATCCTCCATCCCTGGCCCCATGCTCAGCTGTGGCTCTGGTGCACCACAACTGCCCATCTCTGAAGCCAAGGCACCTGCACCAAAATAGAGGGCCATCACCAGGAGAGGAGAGGAGCCCGTGCCTCTGGGCACTGATCCCCACCACTGCATGGAATTGGGACTCTTCATTTAAGCACCAAATAGACTTTTCATAGTCAGAAGCTGCTTTTTTAGCTCTGGCAGATGAATTTCAGTATGTGAGTTATGGGACTTTGGGTCTTGTTTCTGCTGCACTCTTTGTCTTTAGGCCAACGCTTGATCAGTTATTGGGTAATTCCATAACAAAAGGGCCTTCAGGGTGAAAAAGTGGGTCTTGTTCATAAGTTTCTCTGGATTCTGTTTTTATTTTAAAAATCTCTGTCCATACCTCTTATTAATTACATGTAAGAATTATTACTGTGTTATCATGCAACAGGATGGAGGCAAGGGAGTAGTAAAAGAAAAATGGTGCAAGGTTTTTAACATCTCAGCCTTTTGATAAACAAGACTGAGGTCACCTGAAACACCAGGGAAATAGGACTGGAAAGAAAAATTCAAACCAAAGAAACTGTTATCAGGGGAGGGCAGCCAGCCCACACAGGCAGTTTTGGAGGTTATAAGCCTAAACAATTTTATGGTAATCTGTTGGTCCTGCCAACATCAATGTCAAAGCCCACAGCCTTCGGAGGAGTTGCAGTTGCACCCTGGTTTATAATTAAATTTTTTTCAGGCCACATTCACAATTAAATAAATAAACCAATTAAAATGCCAGTAAAGTTCATCTTCAGCAGGTGCTCAGAATTTGTGTTATTTCACCCTTGCTGACTCATTGTCTGTATATGACCATCACCAGTCCTATTGCAAAATGACTTCTTCACAAATATTGAAACAGAATTGTTCACAGCTGTAATGACTGCTTCGAAGAATGTGTATATTTAAGCAAAACTAAATGTCTGGCTGTCTTGCTTAGAAGCGCACAAGCAAGCAGATAATAAAAGATGTAAAAACTTCCAGTGTCCCTACAGAGTTTTAGTGAACATGTGCCACATCTGACAAAGAGTGACAGATACTTTCTATCAAATCCTGTGTAAATGGTGTATATTTCTCATTATGCCTTAAGTAGTTTATTCTGGTTTTCAGCTACGCAGACAGTGACTGCAGTGTTTCTCTTTGCCAGTGTTGGAAAGAGGCTCTCCAAAGATTTTGGACTTGCATAAAACATATTCATGAACTTTAGCCCACAAGGAAATGAAATCATTTACTATGACCTTCCATTGACAGACTTTTAAATGCCACTGAATTACCAAACTACTACAACAACAAGAAAATTCAAATTCATGGGCTGTACACTCTGTCTCAGAACTGCCAGTATTTCAGACAGCTGAAAAAAGTGAAATCTATCATCCTTGGAGACTCCCTCATGCCCCTGGTATCTTCTTCTTGTCTCCTGCTCACTCCCAGAAGACCATGAACTTTGTGCCTGTTCCAGGAAGGCCAGATGCACTTACATTCCCAAGAAAAAGCCTGTGGATGCTTTTCAAACCATGTGTATGGAGAACTTTGAAAGAGTATTTGAAAGAAAAAGGCAAGCAATTAGATTCCTTGGTCCTACAGATTTAAAACTGGGAGAATGGTCTCAAAGGGAGAATGGTCAATGGAGCACATAGAGAAAGTTGGCCAACTGGGCAGTGGGTGCCTTCCTCAGGGTGAGCTGAATCCTGCCCAGGGGTTTGGGCACCTGACTCATATGGATATATATTAAAAAAGTCTCCACCAAGGAGTCTTCATCCCAAGCTGAGTCACACTCCCGAGCTCCTTCAGTAGCTTCCTGATTGCAATTCATCTCCTTCTGGAAGAGGTGAGGGGACTCACTAATATCTAACATTTTAACATCACTCTCATAGCCAGACACACACACCATGAAAATAACTTTCCACTTATCTAGATTAATGTGTCATGAAATAAAAGGTAAATATAGAAAATACAATTATCCCAGTAATCATATTCAGTCAAAACTAGAATTTTAAGTAATTTTGTTGTCAGAAATACAGGGGAAAGAGCTCTATAATTCTTCAGACTCTTACAAAAGCTTTTGAAAGGTGCTATCAAATGTCTCCAAAGTCCATAGAAAATGTTATCTTAGTTTAGTACTGAGATGTCTGACTCATTTGGCTGTAATGAACATCCTTCTCTAACATCAAGCTAAGTGTGTGCTCTCAAACTAAGTATATGCTCTTTGGAGATATAGTAAAACAAAATATATTTCCCTGGAGCAAGCCCATTAGAGACTGACAGACCCTTTACTTCAGATGCTGAGGATAAAGCACCATCTTTTAATGCCTATCCATGAAGTAGGTAAGTAAGTAAAGAACCACAGCAGTGTAAAAACACAAGTTCTGCTATACTGTACTAATTCTATAAAACACAAGTACTACTAGACTGCAGTAAATAGCAGTGAAAGAGTTACAACTGCCCTTGAACTTATAAAACAAACGAATCCTGTGAAGGCCTTTTTTTTGTTCTTTTCCAATATACAATACCTGGGTAACTTATCTCTTGAATTGGCTTGTCTTTCAAGCTCTTGTTTCCTACACAAGGCAATGGATGCAAAGAATAGTTCAGCAGCATTTTTACTCTATATCTGTGCACACAGGCAAAAGATTATTTGAAATTCTTGGAGCACAAAATCTATTTCCACTGTACAATCAATTTTTATCTGGATCACACATAGCCCACCGTTGCAGGACAGCCACTGGAACAGAGGAGAGCATTGTTCTCGCTGTGAACTGATGTAGTGTCACTTCTACACGTTCTTGGCTCCTCTGAACCAGCTGTGACAAAAATGTGAACTGCTTGAAATATGGATTTGGAAAAATACATAGTAGGAGATCTTTATCTGCCATGCTGCTCCCTGTCTGGCATTCACACAATGCCTGAAAAACAGTTCAGTGCTGGGGCTGAATTGGTACCACCGCTTCTCTCTCCAGAACAGCTTAATCAAATCTGAGGTCAGTTCACAAACTGGCTCCAGGGCAAGTGTTCTGCATCACAGAATCACACTGAATATGCTGAGTTGGAAGGGTCCCACAAGGATCATCAAGCCCAACTCTAAGCCCTGCACATAACTACCTCTAAAGTCACACTATGTGCCTGAGATATGATGTTCAAGTGACTTATAAGTCCTATCTGCATGATTCTGTCTCCAAATGGAACACAGGCCCCCTTAATTAAAATGACCAGAAAACAACTCCCTTACTGGTCAAATCATCATCAGCCTCAAGGCAGGGTATGAAGGATGACCTCTGAGGTTGGTGAGTCCTACATGGACACTGTCAGTGAATGAATTTCCACCATCAGCTTTTCATCTCTTTTAAATCCAAGTAAATTACAGGCCAAGAACTATGGGACCTACCAGAGAAGATGGCATCTTCAGTAGAACTTGTTTCTTACCGAGAAACTATTTTCTATAATACAGGTAATGCCATCTTCCAAGTATCTTTCTCAGGTCTGGAAATCAGTTTTTCTCTTCAGTGGAAAGCACAATGAAACAAAAAACCTACCAAAAACTTGACGGCAAAAAGAAGATCAGTATTACCTGTCTGTGCAGCCAGCCATCACTCTCATCTTCATGTTTCTAAAATAGAAAAAGATCATTAATATCATACTTACCAAGTGTTACATTTTGCTAATCAGTGCAGGAGCAAAATCCAGTGGCTCCTCTCCTTGCCTTTCCTCTCCAATGAATAAGCAAGCACTATATCAAGAAGGCATTTTACTTATACAGGCCAAACACAAGTTACAGTATTGTCCAAAGAAGTAAAGCTTCTTAAGAAATAATTAAAGGTTGAAATGAAAGTTACTAAGACATTCCTGTACAATGCTCTATGCACAGAACTGCATTGTTTTTTCAAGGGATGAGTATATCAGGACAATTTTCTACTGTGGAAACACCTATGCCAGTTTAAAAGACGGAATCTGCTAATACAGGGCTTATATCAATGCACTATTTATAGTAGTGCATTTATAGAAGAGATTGATTAACTACAATTAAAATGTGTGTAGATAAGCTTGAGCTGGTTTTAATGACATTAAATATATATAATGCAACTAGAATGTTGCAAAGGTATTTGGGTTACAAACTGTTGAGATGTGTGTGCTTGTGTGTGAGCACAGGAATTTCAAGACAAGTAATCATTTACACACACAGAATATTTTTGGCTTTCCAGGTGTTAAAAAAAAAAGGAAATATTGGAAATATTGTTTATATTCGGTGTCTATTTAAATAAATGTGTACCAGATGACTTGTCACCAGTTGAAATTACTTAAATAGTTTCTCCTTCTGTGGGTTATGAAAACTGATGGCAAGTGACCTCTGTGCTTATCTCTCCTACCTTCGTGCAAACTCCAGTGGTGGCATCACACAGCGTCAGGATTGACACATTCTGGGCCCTGTTCAGCCAGTTTACTGCCACCTTGGTGCTGGTTGCCCATTTCACCATGGTTATGTAGTAGTCCCTGCAAACACAGACATGCATAAACCAAATCACAATACTGCAATCCTAATGAACTCCCATATGGCAGAGCAATTGGGGACTGCCGCAGGCAAATGGCCCAGGAGACACCTCTGGTTAATAAAAACATTGGGTCTTGATGTCTTTAGGCCACCTTATGTATGGATTTCAACCCCTAAAAATGACATTTTTAAGGCTGTGCAGGTGTTTTATCTGCCACTTCTGAAAGTTAGTTTCAAAGGAGAGTTGAATACAGAGAAAGAATTTTTCAAGCTATTCTCTCTTCTGAGAAGGATTGAAATGCCTGGAGCTACAAATTTATGCACAGGTGGAAAAGAAATTGCAAACTATTTCCATTTTGAGCACATTAAGTGGCTGACTCAGACCCACCGCTACCGATGGCTGGATTCTTCATGCTTATGGAAAGTCAGGGGCCTCTAAGTGTGCCAACTGCACACCAAGGCATCCACAAGGGGATCCTGGCATTAAAAGGCAAATACCAAGAAGGACAGAGCTGGGAGCAGCACAGGGTTTCTGTGAAGCGGATGCAGCTGGTTGCTATAAAGACATCAGCCGAGATGTGATGGTTTGCTTTGCCAAAAACACATTCCCACACTTCCTGCACCGTCCTCTATCGCTGGACATATTCAGGCCGTGGTATCGCTTGGAGTAAGTCATGAGTGTGAGCTGCACAGCCCTGTAATCAATACCTGTATCTGCAGGAAAAGTCCTACGCAATAGTGAGCAGTGGAACCACATAGACTGGGCTGGAAAATAGAGGATGAGGAATAAATTCACTGATGGTCGCCTTCTCAGAGCCAGGGCGTGGTGGTGTCCACCTCTGCAGCAATTCAGGGCAATGCCACTTCATTTGTAGGGTACAACTCTCTCTGAGTTGTCAAAGTTGGTGATGTTCTAATATACTGCTGGGCTATGTGGGCCAAAGGCATCCTTAAATTATGATACGCCATTTCACAGCGTACAGTCTATAAAAAATTTATTAGTTCATTTGTTTGCTATAAAATATGTATAAGGAATTGTTGCTCTCATTGGAAATAATGTGCTGTGTCACTGGAGAGTACTTCACGTTCTGGCAAGTGCTTCTGCATATACTGAATAGAAAGGGCAAAAACACAAAGGCCCGTTTGTCTGGAGAAATAACACACTGGAAATTGATTTTGTAGTTTTCGGTAATATTTACTATCTGAAATTGGCTTGGGAAAAACAACAAAAGACCTCAACACTTGCATCCAGTGCACTGGAGGGAAGGATATGTTCAGGTGAGACAACAGCAGTCTGAAAATTTAGTGCCTGAAATAAAATTGTAATTTTACTCTTTATCAGCAACAGCATAGGCCCTAAGAGGAGAGCAACAACAAAGCAAAATTAAACTGTATAACTGTCTCTTTTCTTCTCTCCAAAATGAACTGAACAGATTCAACATCTCCAGAAATGGAATGTGAATTTAGTACCTATTGTGGCTTGGAGCATTTTTTCCATAACTCCAATTTAAAGTTTCAAGGAAATACGTTCAGTTTTTACATTGCTCTCACTGTTTGAACACAGGAGCCAAGGTTTTGTCTCCGGAACCTTTGATTATTATTTTAGGTGACTTGAGATCTTCCCTACCTCCCTAAGGTAGGGCATGGAGTCTCAACTTCTCTCTGAAGCCTCTCCCAGACATCAAGACCAGGGATAACCCAGCCCACAGATAACTGCTATGCTTGCATAGTCAGTATTCCAGTTTCTGAGTAGTGTTGAGTCTTTCATTTATTTCCCTTCACACCTCCTCTGTAGGACAACCAAGTTTTGTGGTTCCTGTTTTGCAGAGGAAGGTGAGACAATAAGGTGTGATTAATCTCAGTTAATTTCAAACATCGGCTGCTGCAGCATCTGCACTGGCTGAGCAGCCAGTGGGGAGAAATGAGAAGTGGGTGCATTTCCCAAGCCCTCTCCACTTGACCTACCCCAGATTTTATATGGAGCTGATTCGAGGAGAACCTATTTCCCCCCATAAACCAAAATCCAGACTCTATCCCAGTAAAGACACTGGGGTTTGGGTTTGCAGTCCTCTGAGACTGGCTATTGTGCAGCAGCACCCTGGTTCATATCCCAGCTTCCCAGGGCTCCTTCCTGAAGGTATGAATCCAAAATGTTAGGTATAAATCCAAAGCATGAGGTATGAATCTACAACATGAATATTCACAGTATGACCACATTAATAGAGCCATAAACACCACAAAGAACAGACAGTGATATATTAAATGGCCAAGTGACAGGCCAGCCCATGGTTCCTGGGGCACAGACAGCTCCTGCCTTGGATCCAGGCTGCAGTTGTCCGAGTTTCTTCATTATTTATTTGTTCCTGGCCTATGCAAGGACCAGTGACAATTTCTGCACTCAGGGGAAATAACATCCTTCCTTAATTTGCCACCTGAGATGCAAATATGACATGAGAAATAACCTGGGTCATGATCCAATTCTGACCACCTGCTTATGTAATTCTTGAGGTCCATGGGTTTTCACTAAAATAAAAAAATCCTGTCAGACACTAAATGCTGTAATACCATTTTTTTCCCTTTTACCTGCAATTTCCACTCCTTCCCTTTCTTTTTCTCATAGAAAAGCATGGCATTGGAGAAAATTTGGCAAAAGATTTGACAATGAAAGATTTTTAAAAAGTAACAGTTATCAATATTGTACATTTCCCTCCAAAATATGGTTTCCCGTCTTCAGTTCTGGTTTTTGTTTTTTTTTTTTTTTAAATGAAAAATACCCAATTTCTGTGGAAAATTTCTGACTTCTTTTAATTTCGAAAGAAAAAAGACCATGGCATACCTCCACTTTATTATCTGCTTTATTAATTGCACTAAATCACTTTGCTCCAGATAAAAAGAACACGAAATACCACTCTGTCCATAGACCATCTGTATAAACTGACTGAGAACATAGAAATGCTTCAGATAGGATGTGTCTGCTTGAAGATCCTTATCACCAGCTTCTCTTGCTTCTTTGAAACTCTCTTCTGTAACTAACTGTACGGTACATCCCTCTTGTCTATTTTAATGAAATGTTATCACACTAATCCTCTCATTTCAGAAAACATATGCATAATGAAAATGCACCCCTACTGCTCGAGCAGCACTACTTATGTCATGCCCTAGAGATGGCAGTTGCTGTGGCTTTGATGAAATATACAGACACTAATTAATTATGATGTATTTTGCATCATTTTGCAATATTGATTGCGACCAAATAAATTATGGCCACCCATAACCATATAAGAAAAATTTATTAGCAACACTTGGATCCTGCAGTTTGAAGTTATTACTATAATTAAAACGTTCCTGAGCCTCTCTGTTTACAGAGAATGGTACCAACAGAGAAATTATATTGCCTGGGACCTGCTGTTCTGATACTGCCATGGGGATACTGTGATGGCAATACCGTGATCCTGAATTCCTACACTCTGCATGCAGATGTAAAGTTGCATTTTTGAAAGTAAAATACACTTATGCCCATTTGGTTCGGTCACAGGTCACACATTCTTTGTTGCATAAATGGATTTGGAGTACTTTAGAGGGATTCAGTGTAAACATGCTCTGAGGCTGAGAGTAGAAAGGAATTCTCACCATAAATTATCCCACTGGTTTAGTGTCCTCTTATCAGACAACTATGAAGCCTCATCCACAGGCCTTATCATGCATAATGAAGGTCACCCCTGCACCCTGCCCTGCCCTCCACACTGCCCTGTTTCATTAGCTCTGTGCTGTACCTCTGTCTTTGCTGGCACTGCAGTGACACTACTTTAGCTATCAGCTGAAAAACATGAGCACGTACATTGGCTGGATGCTCCTGCAAGAACATGCGATGTGCCTGGGAGCAATAATCTGGCAGCATTTCATATGGAAGGGCCACTGTGGCTACTTCGGATGGAGAAACAGGGTCCGACTTTGCTTGCACTTCTACAAAGCTGTTTTAGGTTTAAATTAAAGTTAGTGAAAATCTGGATTTGGATTCTAACCTCCAAGCATTGCAGGGACGAGTGCCACGCAGCATCTAAAGCATCCTGAACAATGTAAATACAGCTCAATGTAAACAATAAATGTAAATGTAAACATAAACAGAAGTGCCAAACACAAGCTTTGACCACATGCTGAAGTCCAAGACAAACTTTTAAACTCTTGCTGAACACAGATTTGAGCATTTAATTAAAAATGGATTTCTAAGTAGTTGGCTGAATTGCAGGCCAACTTCTCAAACACACTTGCCCTAAAAACAGCCAAGAGCTTTCCTTTTTATTTTTAGTGAAGATGTATTTGCAGAATGTCCACCTGGTTTCACTCCCATGTTCATGCCATG
Source organism: Grallaria varia (assembly GCA_013396735.1). Taxonomy (NCBI): domain Eukaryota; kingdom Metazoa; phylum Chordata; class Aves; order Passeriformes; family Formicariidae; genus Grallaria; species Grallaria varia. The sequence continues at coordinate 925,237 of VWZG01008091.1, read as the reverse complement.
ACGCAGTGAGCTCCTATTTGCTGTGCTAGAGGGTGCCCTGCTTCTTCTTCGTGGTCTCCCACACAGACTGCAGACAATATCCCTCCTATAATGCCTCTGATTACAAGTGAAATGAAGGTGTTCTTATAGATTTGGGGACATTCTGTCAAATTCCCTAAAAATAACCTTATTCTAAAGTCAGTTTGCATCACCAGTGATTTGAAGTGAAAAACTAATTATGTGCTATAAAATACAAGCAAAAAGACATATAACTTGAAAAAAAATTAAGCAGATTTATACAAAATGAAACTTTATGATAGCAGAAGGGAAAGGTACTGTAAAGTGATCTGGAAAAAAGTCAGGCTCTGATCTAAAACTCCAAGACAACTGGGGTCTGGCACTCGGGGGCGAGCAAGCACCTACCTCATCCTCTGATCATCTGGTGGAGTCATTTCCAGGTCATGGGTGGGTCCGTTCAGACCAATCACATGCAAAGAAATAGTTGGATTTTCCATTCCAGCCTGAATTTTAAAATAAGATTAAGTTAACATACGGTATACAAGACAAAATGGTTTTGATTTGTTATATTCCTGTGGATTATAAAAAGCACTCCCATTGTATGGGGATATGGGCTGGACTGCCGTGGCCATTCACAGGAAAACTGCAAGTGTAGTGATGTGGCACAGAGGTGTGGAGAAGTCAGCAGGCACAAATAAGGGGTAATTTTCCTTAGGACACTTCTAACCTTAGTAAAAATAATCTACGTTTCAAGGCAACTGCAAATGTTGCTATTTCATGCACCTTTAGAGAAAAGGTTGTCTAACAGGATGATGGGCCGTATAGTAAAATACTGAATCATTTTGTACTGCAGCAAAGAGGATCTCCTGCTGAACCATCGTGATGTCCACAAAACCTCCCTATATGTGGATATCTCTCCTAAATTATGGTTCAATTTGGACCAGCATGTGAAGTCTTGGATAATCAGTGCTTAAAGCCAGACAGCCAGAAGAAATGACTGCAGCAGACACCCTGCCCCTGCTCTGCTTCAGAGCAGGAAATGACAGCAATAACAGCAGCAGTGTGTCAGTGCTGGGACGGGGCTGTGCTGGGGCTGTGCACCCACTGCAGGTCTCTGCGATCAAGCGCACATTGGCTCTTAAGTCTTTTCTGTCTTTCACCGTGTTCTGTGCACCGCTCAGGCACAAGTCTCTGAATCCAGACTGTGTCTCCTCTTACACTGGGCCATCTTGGATATTCCAAGGAAGCCCAAATGCTATATTTGCCTTCTATACAAAAGAAAATCTATCTAAATATGGAATATATAGATGTAATTATCAGTCCATCTCTCTATCTATAAATATAGAAATGTATCAAAATATTGAAATTCCAAACTCTCAGACGCCAACAACCCCATCATAGCATGGAAGCAAAATTGGTTTTTTTGTCTGTAAAATGCAAGGATATTTAGATTTTATTTTCATTATATTTAGAATTACTAATACTCATAGAATCAGAAAACTGCAATTTTACAAAAGCAGCTGAAGAGTAATGGAGACCACATTCACAGGGGGGCAGCTGATCTTCCCTTATATCTGTTTATTTTCATTGCTTATCAGTGCACACTGTTAGACAGTCTCCTGTCTGAGCTTACTGGAAAGAAAAATATAATTTATTTCTGACAGAACAACAGGACTGATTATTTTTTTTTCCCTTACCTTTGGGTAATGATAAGTTTTGACAGTAGGGTAAAGGCTGCCAGTGTATATTGGGATCTCCATGGTGGGGACTCTGGAGGCATTAATTGTTGCATACGCTAACCTGGTGCCATCAGGAGACCACCAATGAGCAATGTGAGTCTTCAAGATTTCCTCTAATTAAAATAAAAAAAAAAAGGCGAGAACAGAAAAAAAGGCCATTAGATGTAAATTACTAGTTAGCAATAAATGAAACAGCGTACATATGAAAATCCCAGTCTAATCACAGCATAGGGAAGATGCCACAGGAATATCAATTAAAACTACTCATCAAATTATGCCATATACACAAATGAACACAATTGATAACAATTACTGTGTATTTATAGGCTATTAAACATAATTACCTTGCTGAAGAAACATCAAATTATTTATATTAGTGCACATATTCATGACAGCATAAAAGGCCCTGCTACTCCTGCTATGGGTCCCGTACATGGATACAGTTCACAATGTCATACTGACACCTATCAATCAATTCAAACAGTGTTTACACATAGATACATGTGCTTCAGCAGTAATTTAAATAGTCCTAAATTCTCTTGCTAGTTGGGAGTAAAACAATACAGCAATTTTCTAATACTTAGGAAAGGCTGGAATTCCAAAACTCTTTACATGATACCAGGATTTAGAGTCTGTGCCTTGAATACCACCTTGACTTTTATCCCTATTTCACTTTTTAAAATAGTTTTACAAAACAATATTCCAAAAGTAGCCAAGGTCAGTGCCTGATCCTTTTTACCATTGAATTTTGGGACTGCAGGGTTTTTTTGAGATTTCAGTAAGGGAGTTGCAGTTGAAAATGTACTCAGAAAGACGCTCATACAAATGTGTCAGAGTTCAAGTACTTCTGGAAGAAACAATATTGCCACCATAAGAAATTATTTTGAATACTGGTAGAACCTAGTTCTCATTAAACTCAAAGAACTTCTAATTTCTAATACTTTTCTTATCATTTAATATCCTTTATTGTAAAGAGGAGTTCATCATACAGATCTCCAGAAAAGCTATAAAAATTCACTCTTTGTCCAAAGTGTCTCCAGTTACTGACATTTGGAAGACACTAACTTGGCTTTTTAAACCTCCCATTTTGTGAAAGGCAATAATGTAATCCATTTTCATTAAGAGGCTTAATATCATGTGAGTCATTCCTATTTAAACCACCAGAAGGGCTTGCATATGCTGTACAGATTGATGGGCAGGAAGATGGGTCTCATTACTTTAATGTGAGAATAAAAATTAAAGAGGCTGCAGAATGTTTCTAAGCCTTCACCAAGAAGTCCTGCTGCACAGGTCCAATGTCTGCTGTCACTGCTGGTCACTGGAAAAGTGAATGAGGATTTTCTGGATTCAGATCCACCAGGTCTGTACCCCCCATTCCAACCAGGATGTCCTTCTGGTCTGAAGACCAGAAGCTCACTGTTATTTTTTAAAAATAAATTTGCATGAGCAATCCTTGGAGAATAGACAATTATATTCATCACAGAGCAAATAAACACTTTATTCATCCAGACTTGCATATGGCTTGGGATAAAACCCAAGGTAACATCAGAAAGAGAAAATCATCCTCAATACTTACGCCTCTTACAAATAACAAATTAATTAATCAATGCTTAATGGCAACATGTGAGTGGGGCTTTGGAAAGATATTTAGGAAGTTAAAAACATTACATGGGAAAGCACATCTGGCACATTTGCTTTACTGCATTGTTCCACCTGTTATATGTACATTTAAAAGATGGTGCTTTTGACTTTTATATTGGTTGCCCAATAAAGAGATAATTAAGAGTGTAAAGGAAAAGGAGTAAAGATGGATGGCAGATGAATCCTTGACATTTTAACATTAATTAGAAATTACTTTATTCAGCAAACATTTTCTGCAGGATCTCAGACTTAATGAAGCAGTTTTGCTGAAGGTCACATACCCAGAAAGGTTTCAGTGCAGGTTTTGTGGTTCTCTGTTAATGAGATTTAATTGAGTGAACCTTTGCCTTGAAACAAAGCCAGAACCTTGCTGTTATTAGGGAGACCCCTTAGTTCTATCAAACCAGAGAACATTCTAATGAAATATAAAATGGATTAGTACTAGAAAGTTTCAGCTAAAAGTAAAACATTTGTTCTTGGGAACACTCTATTCCTCGCGTTTGCTTAAACCATGACACACTTGCTCGGAAAATCAGTTGCATTCAACACTCCTGGGTCTTTTCTAAAGTTAGTTCAGAGCCTGCCTCACGTTTATGAAAGACCAGGTTTTCCTTAAACACCCAAGCCATTCCACACATGCAGCTCGTGACTTCCTGACTAAGAGTGGGAAGTGCTCATTGACCAAAACTTTTGCTCTCTTCCCCAAAACTTGCAGGCACTGAGTGCTCCATGAGGTCAGGATGTTGTGAGTGAGCTGCTGAGGTTCCTCACAGTCAGATGCTGGTGGATCTGTGCTCTCCTTGCCAACAACATCCGGGCATCAAAACCCCAAAACAGTGAGAATAAAATCTGTCTTAACTGAACAAGGGCTGTTCAGACATGCTGGATCTGCCTAAGCTCTGAGCAGTCCCACTGAAGTGCATCCAGACCTGACTTCTCTTATAGACCCAAAACAGGGCAAAGCATCAGGGCTTTATCTTCTGCAACCTCAGTGGCAACCAGCAGGTTCTGGAAAATACCTGTTGTATGCACCACATTCGGAAGCACAGATGGTTTTAATGTTCTGAACCATGATCTGCCACTGCGGGATTTCTACAGGCGTTTCCATGACAAATCCACTTCCCAGGCATGCACAGGGTTCTAGGCTGGCAGAGCTCCTCTCGGTTAATAAGTGCATGTAAAGGCCATGACCAAGGGGGTTTCTTCATGCTTTTATAAAAATCCAACTAATTCTGCAGCCTTTGTCCATCCTGTCCATTCATATTCATGAATTTTGCCTTTCGGCTGAAGGTGGCAATGTTCTGGCTTGCTGTTTGGGAAGAGATGAAACCTTCACCAATGACTGACTGAGAAATCCATTGCTAGCTTAGAGGTTTCTTCCAATTTTTGAGGTCGACACAAGTAACTTGTAATTTGCAAGTGTGAGTTGACAAAACCAGACTTGCACAAGAGGAGACTCATACTTGGACAGACCAGTCCTAACAAGTACCAGTGCAACCCTTTCCTATCACCTCCAAAAAAGACATAATTTTCAAGTGAAAAGATTAGATTTGCTTTTTTGTCACCACAGTCAACAGAGGCATACAGCTGTATGAGCTGTGCAATTTACACACCGAGGCTGTACATACTGCAAGTATCAATATCCCGAATCCCATCTACAGCGGAAACAGCGGGTGACACCACCTGAACCAGTCACTTGCCTTTGACCACCCACATGCTGCTGCTCTGTGCAAGGCAGGATCCCACCACTCACAGCCATCCTCCAGAGGTGCCCACTGTGACTACATTGCCACCCCTCGTCAGGAGTGCAGTGGTGGGGGCCCATAAAAGGAGTAAGGAAGTCAGTGAAAGACTGCTCCTGAGAGCTTTTAAACCTTAAACTGCTGACATCTTCTAATAAGATGACCAGGAAAAAATATTATCATGAATACAAAGAAACCTTTTCTCTTCTGTACTGCAAACAAGAGACCTTCTGGCAATCTGAACTTTGTGCCCACTTCTGGTGAAACACCTTGTGCTACACAGATGGGCTGTGGATAACAACTGCACGTCACTGCCTTCAGAAAAGTAACTTCCATTTCTAGCAGCTGAGGAGGTGTCCTTGGAGACTGAGCAGAAAGGCTTATTTATCTGTATCTATCTGTACCGTGGAGGCTTTCTGAACCCTCAGGAGTCCAAAATAAGGGTGCAATGGGTAGATGCACTTAGGAAATTTCGACCATGAAATCACAGAATTTTTTGGGTTGGAAAAGACCTCTAAGACATCAAGTTCAACTGTTAACCACTATGTTTACCACTAAACCATATTCCCAAATGCCACATCTTCATGCCTTTTGAATACTTAGACCAATTTAGCTTATATAATCAAAATCCTCTTTTTTCTTCCAAGCATTGAATTTTCTTCTTCAGTAGAAAATCAAAATAATATTATGAATGTTGTGCCCATAGAACAAAAAGACAGATAATAAACAGTTTTATTCTCCTCTGAGTACACATAGATACATGCACACACACAAACACAGACACATCTAATTTTCTCTCAACAGACTCATTAATTTCAGAATATTTTAATTTTTACACTAAGTATCACATAAGATTTTGTCTCATAGAGGGAACTTTCTCTTTGAAATTATTTATTGTTGATGTGGTAAAGTACAGCAATTTTGGGGAGCGTAATCAATGGTTTTGTTTGTGTGAGACATTGTAGCTGACGTTCAGACCATGAAGTATTTGGTGTGTTGAGGACATTTTGCTGTTTTATTAAAAGTGTTAATAGAAAGGAATTTCAAGCAAAATGAAATTAAAGCCTAACATAAAGGCCATGGCTCACATTAGGAAAGAAAGCTCAAAAGAAATTGTCAGTAGAATGCATCAAAAGAACATGAGAGGAAGAGAGATCAGAGAACAGAAAGGAGGTCTAAGAAAGGAGAAAACAAAGACTTCTGAGATAGCAAAACCCCAAGGGTTGTCATAGAAACATCAAATAAATACAAATGCTTATTTGACAGCTGCCATCTGTTTTAAAATCAATTACTAGATCATCTCAAAGCACCAACCACATGTCCAAATCAATTACTATTGTACAGTTTGGAAACAAGTATTTTTAGCCAGTTAGGGAAAACTCATTGTTCATATTGGCCTTCACTGCCCCATGTTGCTGCAGAAGACCACCATGCCATCTTTCATCCGAATGCAACCAAATTTTTCTCTCGGTGTAGGTCTATACTGACTTCCATTAAATCATTTTAATAGATATAAAATGAGTGTTAAAGTAGCTATGTGTATGCAAATAGTATAAAACTGTCTTATATTACTCTATCTAATTTACATTTTCCTGTGTTGACATTATTTTGTGCTGATGTCAGCAGTAACCCTGCAGCGCCATTGATTTCAGAGCAATTAATCCTCCTTCACAGTTGCCTAATTGAGTCAGGTGGAAAAAAAAAAAAAGTGATATTGCAGGGCAGCTGAACAATTCAACAACCTTTTGTAGAAAAAGGTAAATTTAATTTTTTGGCCAAGGGCAAACTCCAGGCTCAGCCCACAGCCTCTGTATGCAAACAACAACCACTCTCACGGTGCTCGTGCCATTGACCAAGAGATCCCTAAGAAAAACAAGCTGCAACACTCATCCTGTGACCCTTTATTCCTACTGGGAACGCTCACTCTTCTCTACCACTGACAGGCAACAAGCTCAGGAAGAATAAACTGCTACTTGTTCTCATTGTGCTTTTGAGGACACGCTTTAGGGAGCGCTTCATATACACCAAATCCTGCTGCGTGGCCTGAACCAAGCCCAAACACAGCAAACAGGCAAACCCCATGAAATCTGAGCACTAACAGGGCCATGGTTCACCTCTGCTTCTGTGAGGAGGTGACTCCGTGTGACAACACCACAAGCAGCTGTGCTCCAGCAGAAGACATGTCACGGTTGATCACTGATACCTGGCAAGGACCCCTGAGGGGTGCAGGGGAATGAAATAAAAACAATACCCAGCAAAGCCAGAGGGTACACATAAGAGACAACTCTGCCAGCCAGCGTGGCTAAATCCCGACCACTCCAATCTGGGGTCCTCATCCGTAGCCCCAGCTACCAGCAATAACCACCATTGCTCCTATAAGACAATCTTTAGGACACATATCCCCAAGAAGCAGGATGAGAACACATCTGGATGGCACCAAGCTCCTGACAGACAGAAGAGACTTTCTGAGGACAATAATTTTGCCCCCCTTCAAAACTGCTAGTTTAGTGTTTGTGGTATGATTTGGTTTGTTTTTTTCCCCCAGACCCATTGATTCTTCTAGATTGCTGTGTTTACAACACTAAGGATCCTGCAGCTGTACCCAGCTGTGTCCTGTAGCTGATCCTGTATCCTGTATATGAGTCAGGGCATTGGAGTGTTGTTTACAAGGTTATTGGCAAGTAGCTGCTGGACCTTCTTTGCTGTCTGAGTCCTTGGGGGCTTCTAAAACTGGTGTTACTGAGCACCAGCCTGATCCTGTCCTCAGGTACGTTTCTACAGCTCCTACTGAACATGCACAGGAGGTCACGGCCTGACAGTAGTAAATAAGAAATCATGAATGTTTAAAATCTCCCTCAATGACATAAATGGATTTGTTAAAAAAAAAAAAAAATCACAAAGCCTCACCTAACAAAACAGATAGAGACAAGTATGAGACGTCAGCTGAGAAACGCAGGTAGAGTCTCACAAGCAAGAAAAGAATTCATCTATTTGGAAATGGTCAGAGGGACTTCTCTTCCTCTGGGCCATTTTCACGTCCTGACACGCTGAGTGCACTCAGCTCTACAAAGCCCACTAGAGATGCAAAAAACCATAGAGACAAGCTGTCCCTTTGGTCTCACATGGACTCTGGGTCCCCACCAGGAGGAACAAGCAACTCCCCAGGAGGTTTGGCCCCCACTCCAGAGGGATCGCAGCAGGCAGGCAGGGTAACCACGTCACACACAAAGCCATACTATCCTATTGGCACATCAATATTTTGGGGCCTGCCTTGTAACAAAAGCCATCCTCTTTGGACAAACACACCAGAAAAACATTGAGTTGCCTCCACATCCTCCCTCTGCTCTTTTCAGAAGTTTCTTTCTCAGTGCTTCTCACTTTTTCTCTCCTGTGCAGCATCCTTAAGAATCCTCAGCTGTTTGCTCTCGAAAGGATTAATGATTAACACTCACAACAATTCCTAACAGTGGGCAGGTGTCCTGCTTTGGTGGGGTGAGTCAGTCTCAGTAACAGCCTCCTGGACCACGCTGGTTAGACTGACACGCAGACATTTCATCAACGCCCGTAAGTCTGTGATCTGTCAGGATGTCCAGATGTAATAATGAAAATAGGGACTGAATTATGAAAGCAGAAATATTAGAGATCATCTCATCAGCTATTTCTGTTTCCAGCACTCCCTCCAAAGAGCCAATTGACCTAGGAAACCCATCCGCAGTGGCACACTGCTTATGCCACTGATGAATAATAAGAATGTATTTTTCCATCACCTAGCATAAACACAAACCCACAGCCTGTTGTCAGCTCTCCAAGACATCCTGTTAGGTAGAGGCACTAAGTGTAGAAACTTTTCCTGGCAGAAGTTTTCTGAGTGATTTGCACTGTAGCTCACTGATGTGGGAAATGCTCATTGCAAGGTCATATTGTGCCTTCTCAATTTTGAAGGACCCAGACAAGACAGCATTCACATTGCCCAAATGCAGTAGGGGCCCTTATTGTCAAATCCTTTTCTTCTTTCTTTATCCCCCACTGCCACTTAACAGGTTGCTACGGCTGAAAACACAATTTGCTTATCTGTGCAACGCAGTGAGACAAATCAAGGCTTTCATTATATGCTGAATATTACTCTATTCAAACCTACTCAAGTAGCTTCCACTTCACCTTGCCTTTAAATTAAAAGTTACAGGTTCTTCCTAACTAATCTATGGGGTTTATGATAGAAGGAAGATGGACAGCCAACTTTGACACACAGGGGATCCATTTCAAGAGCTACAGATGTATCAAGAAAGTTAGTGATCACAAAACCCTCTGCATTTGACTATCAAAAATTCATTAGACGATTGCAATAGTTCAAGAACACAAGTGCCCAAAAGCAATCTCTTTTAATGTTTCATAAAGAAATATGAGAGATAAGAAGACTGAACAGCTTGACATTGCTATTAAAGAACTTGATTCTTCAGCTTCACGGACTTTTATCAGCACTTGCACAAGCTGTCTTTCATGTGAATTGCTTGCATGATTTATTCACCCTGAGCAGCACCTGCTAGTCATCCAGCCTGAGTGCTAATAAATGTCACTAATACTGCAAAATACGGCCCCGCTTTATGAAATGGGAACCAGAATGCATTGAATGAATTCAGGTTAGCTCCAAATGCCTTACCTGGTTTAAACTGCTACAGTCATTGAACAGCCATTAAAAAAAACAGTTAGAGTATATATTGCCCTGCTATGGCAATATTCCCAGAGGTTTCAACCTGATCAGTGATTCAGGATCTGGCTAACTGAGTGATTTAGCTCAATAATGACTCAGAGGATGAATCTGATTTTACAGCACTGAATAATCAGAGGAACTATTGAGATCAATAGAGTCACCCAGGAATAATAAAAAAAGAGAGCAGGATAAAAACAGAATTCAAATTAGCTTACAGCAGTATTTCAGGAAAAAGTGCTCTTATCAAATAACAGGAACATTTATTATTAATGAAGGTAATGGTATGTAATCAGGTTATGCCACTGATGAATCAGTGGAGTTTGACTGTGTTTATCAGAGTGGTGGCACTTGCATGTTGAACAGAATTCTGCTCTTCCTAGGTGTGTGTCTTCAGGGTCCTCCACTACAGACTCAGGAAAGCATAAGGAAAAGACAAACATACCTGCAGGATAATGTCCACCCATCAGAATAATTTTTATCCCTACTACCAGGATATCCTACTTTTATCAATATTTCAGAGCTGTAGACTCTTGTGTAGTAAGTTTAAGTTACTGACAAAAGCTTCCATAGTCACTTTCCTTGGACCACTCGGAATTACCCCACCTCTACGCAGGGAGCTGCAGACCTCAGGCTAAACCCCAGTGATGCCCAGAAGATCTTTACGGATGCTTTGGGTGTGGGTGATGTCTCCAGTTGCACTATGACAAGAGGGAAACCTGTGCCCCTGGGGCAGAGGAACCAACCAAGTCTGTGCAACTCTCACTGGCAGCAACAGCCCAGAAACTCACGTAAGTACGTGAGACAGCAATAAACCCCAGTGGTTTTGGGGTGCAGAATGCCCAGTGGGGAAACTGCAGTGGGTCCAGAGGAGGCTGTGAAGATGATCAGAGGGCTGGAGCACCTCTGCTGTGGAGACAGGCTGAGAGTTGGGGTTGTTCAACCCAGAGCAGAAAAGATTCTGGACAGACTTTATTGCAGCCTTTCAGTACTTAAAGGGGGGGATATAAGAAAGATGGGGACAAACTTTTTAGCAGGGCCCTGTTGTGAAAGGACAAGTGGTCACGGTTTTAAACTGAAGGAGGGCTGGTGTAGATTAGACATACAAAAGGAATTGTTTACAATGAGGGTGGTGAAACACCGGCACATGTTGCCCAGAGAGGTGGTGGATGCCCCATCCCTGGAAACATTCAAGGTCAGGTTGGTGGGGCTCTGAGAAACTAAATCTGGTTGAAGATACACCTGCTCATTGCAGGAGGGCTGGATTAGATGAGCTTTAAATGTCCTTTCCAACCCAAACCATCCTATGATTCGATGAAATGCTGGCAGAGCATAAATCAACTTGTAGCAAACAACATTTCTGCCACTACGACTTAGAAGCCCCTTATGTTAACGTAATAAGCACATGCCCAGACAAGGACAGACAAATTAGGGAAGCACCTTCTCTACTGAGGTGGAAGAAAAGTAAGGTGAGTGTTTCCATTCACATTTGCAGGGCACAAAGGATGCTGACGAGGCACTGGGGGGTGAGCAAGGTGGTGTCACCCATCTCAAGCTCAAGAGAGGAGCTGCTGAGCTTGGTCAGGCAAGGGGTGCTCAGTGCCCTGCCCAGTGAAGATCTGGTCCATGGCACGTTGCTCATCACAGGCACTGCCCCCTCATATGTCTATATTTACTAACATTTTTATTTTTTAATTTATGACCATTTTAATTTCCTTGGAGAGTCCAAAGTTTGTGTTTCTAATGATTGCTGGTTTTACTTTAAAGCCACAACAATTAGAGTCTTCTAATGAGAGTTTTAATTGGATAGTGAATTAAATATGTTGACTATTCATAGTGGGAATGGAATCTCAGAGATTTATAATTCTTTAAAAATTTTATTGCGTTGATTTGAGTTTTACATTCCCTGTTGTACCTTGTTTCTCTTGGTTGTACATTGATTCCATTATTTTCAACTTTTTAATTTCAGATGACAAAAACCCCACGCATAAACAAGCATATAAAAATTTCTGGAAAAATATACCAAAATGGATGGGAATGTGCATATAAACACACACACAGAGCCATGCAATAGCAGTGAAACAAAATTGCCTGTATAATTGAACCTAAAAGTGGCAGCAAAAAACTTATTAAAAATGAATATCACAGAAAGGCAATTAAGAATTTTAAGGAAAAAAAAATCCCTGATTAATTAACTGCAAATTATAAGTATTACTTTGAATTGGGTTGTACAGAACAGGATCAAATTACAAATTATCCTTGCCCGCTTTGTTCAAAGATCATGAATGTGCATTTTAATTTGCGCTGGAGAAAGCTAAATATACTGAGAACCAGCATGTAGAATTTTGCAGAAATCACTGGGGATGAGGGGGAACTCCCCCATTACCATATAAATGACATGCACAGACTTATAAATGACATGCAGTGGATCCAGCTCATATTGTTCCTTAGGATGTAGCTGGCAAATACCGGAAATTAAAATAAAGCTTATAACCTACCAGATAATAAATGTAACCCATACCCCACAAATCCCCATCTACCAAAGATAATTTTGTCTGCTGTTTTTTGCTGATTAAGTGTGGCTTTGAAAAAAAAAATACTCTCCTCGTTTCCCCTCTTTATCTGTGGCATTTATTGGCAGGCTAGAGATGGCTCCATTTTTATCTACCTAACAGCTCACAATACCTAACGCAGATGAATCTTTATTTTCAAGGTCATCATAGCCTGCACTACCCTTAAAAACTTCCTATTTGGTACCAAGGACAACTCCCACATTAAAAAAAAAAAAAAAAGGAAATAAGAAGACTTATCATGGCAGCTCCTTTTCCGCCAGTGTATCTTCACCCTGATATCCACGACATCAGCAGTGCTGCTGTCTTGAGGTCATGGCTGCCCAATATCTTGTTATCCTCTGCAGTGATCTGGGACCTGGCTGTGGTTGTGTGGGGTGTTTGCTGAGCCAGGGCACAGGACGTACCAAGATGTCAAGTATTTTCCCACCACAAGACAATGAAATGCATGCCTTAAACTGCCACAAAATGCCTCAGATGGCAAACATTATCGAATTGCAAAGAAAACACCATTGCCCTTGCTGAGCAGGACCAGAAGCAGTGAACTGTACTCTTTGCCATTTATTGTTTATCACTAAAAAAACCTAATTTTCTAAGTCATGTTATTCCTGGAGTATTTGGATGTGGGCTGCACTCAGAGGCGCCAATTTTAATATATAGATTGTCCTGTCTTTCCATGACTTCCTTGGATGCCTTTCATCCTTTCTTGGTAACTTTCCCCCTGGAAAGCCCAGCAGCTCTGGGCTGGCTGAGCACCCGCGCAGCGATGGCGCGGGGCTGCGGCAGTGCCCGCCGTGGGTGCTCTGCCCTGCTCCTGTGGGCACAGAGGCTTGCGTGGGGGCGTGGGGGAAGGCTCATCAGGGAGGCAGGCTGCAAATTACTCTTCTGTCTTCTTCCAAGCGATATTTCTCTGTCATTCCCTCCAGCCTGCAGCTATAAATCCCAATTACGTCGCTGGCACGTTGGGTGGGAGGTTTCATCTTCATCAGGCTTAGCAGGATTCCACCAGGATGTGACAATACTCAGAGCATGGCTACATCATGATTACACATATTTTTATTATCTTTTTTTCCCAGTGTGAAGGGTATTTCTTTAAGGAGGGCTAACAGGACGTCTGGTTCCTGTTTTCCAGACCTACATTCCTGAGCTGAAAAAGGGACCATGATATGCTGCTATAAACACAAGCACCTGGCTGGCTAATTGACTGTAAATTATTTTTCTGTGTCCTATGTACTCTGAGAGATGGTTTAATGCAGTTTTAAGTCCAAATTCATTACTGATATTAATAATGTATCTAGTGATTCATACTTACTCAGGATCCAGTTCTTGTTTCTCAGTGTGATATAAAGCAATGCAGCAGTTCATGCTTGCCCACTAAGGACTGATGTGTTTGAAGGAGCCAAATCCACTCCTGTGGCATCAAGCAACTATTTGATGCTTTCTTTCCTTTTTCAAGTGGTCAGCAAAGTGCACACTCTTTCCACTAAGCTAAACTAAAAGCTTAAAATGAACTAAAGTCAGACTGGAGAGGCGACTCTCCATCTTAAGGCCCAATTTAGCTGCTGTTTTGAAAGCAAAGGGCTAATTTCTCCTCTAAACCATATTTCAGCTGTGCTTTCAAATGTGTATTTTCTCTGAGAGACAAAGAAAACGTCAAAAGTGGGACAGCACAGGACAGGGACCATCCTTGGATGCCCCAGGAAAGTTATTTTGCTGGAAACAAAGCCAGTGCTTTGTGATCTCGTGTTTACTCCCAAGCACTCAGTGGACTTGCATTTGTGATTTCTACACAGTCCAAGCCAATAATTCATGTCAATAATTCACTAAATCACTTCTGGGAGGGGGACAGAAACGTTGGCTGTCTTAATCCTAACACCAGCCAGGGACAGGCCTGGGCTTAGAGCAACACGACTGGATTCCTCATGTTGCCACCTTCCTCCTCTCCCAAGGAAAGAAGCTGTGCCACGACCAGATTCTGCAGTGGCCCTTTGGAAGACTTAATGAGGTTCCTTAAACAGACCTCTGGGCTTCTCCACTCTTCCTGCAACTTCCCTTCAGCTGAGGTGCCATTCTGCAGTGCTGTGCTGAGAGATCTGCTTATTAAAGATAATCTTGGGCCTCAGTAATTAGGAGGTCATGTACTACAACCCTTCCACATGGCAGCTCACACCAGGAGAAAATTGCTGTTACATCTGCATTTCTGTCTTGCTGCTCCCAGCTCTCACCTGGCACCACATGACCTCTGCTAACAGAGCCAGAACAACACCATTAAGGTTATCATTTCTCCTTTCTGCGTTTATTATTCTGTCTTGCATAATTTTAAATCTCACCAAAGCTCTTACACATTCCTGATGTGTACCAAGCTTTCCTGGTTCACTATTTGCCAGGGCAGCATCCAAGCTCAAATTATTCTCACTCACAAGGTCAAAATCAGATGCCCAAAATTCACAGGCAAGCTCTTAAACAAAAGATGCCCCATAAGCAACCTTGCGTTGCTCTTACTTAGATAATGTAACTGGGTCTCTCATCAGAGAGTTTTTAAAAGGACATGGAGTTCCTGAGTGAAGGACTTTCTTGTATGGAGCCATACAAGCAGGTTGACCACTCCTCCCACCGTGGCTCTAGGTCTGGTGTTTGTCAGCAGTGCCCACGAGCCAGATCTCCAGCTCCACAGACATGCTGAAAAGGGGAAATTTATGGGGAAATTCCCAAATCTACTCCCTGCTCCATGGTGCTGGACAATAATCACATCAGTTCCCTGAACCTTCTCCTGATCCTCCCATCCCAACATTATTAGGTAGCCTCTGCTGATAAATCCACAGTTCTTTCAAAAAAAAAATATTAGAGAAAAGAGATGAGAAGTACAAAAGGATTCTCAAACAGCCGCATCTAGCAGGAAAATTATTTATCCAGGGTGTCATCACACATGATATATTCTGGGCAAGCAGTGCTACATCACAGGGCTTTTAGACCCTTATCAAGAGCCTCCACACATACAGGCCTTTGGGCAGTTCCCAGGGTGTCGCGGAGAAAAGGGTAGAGGGGAGGGAGAGGAAAAAAACCCCAGGATAATTTTCAAGCACCATAATTAATCCTTTCCCTCCTCGTGTATTTATGCAACTTTGTGCTGTGCCTCCGAGGGGCAGCACAGCCTCAGCTATCGCAGCTGAAATCCTTCAGCTGCTGGGGACGCAGCTCTTGCCTCCTGTCCCATTCTCACCATTTCTAGCCCGCTGGTGATACTTCAGAATAATCTATGACAATCTAAGGGTTAGGATGGGTCAGTTCGATAATCAAGTGAGGTTTAATTTTTAAAATGAGATATTGAATCTTTTAAGTCCCCTCTGTGCCTACAGTCTGAGGCAGAGACCAGAAAATCAAAACAAACACAATAAATACAACGATCTCCAGATAATTCTCATCAAGTAAAATACATTTCAATGTCTGTTTTCAGACTGTTGCCGTCAACTTTAAAAGCACAATAGCATGAAAACATAATGTTTTGCTTTTAGGAGCTGTTTTTCTTCAGTTCTGTTTCTTACCAGTTTCCCAAATCTTTAATCTAGCTATCATGAAAGCCTCCTTCAAAGAATGGCTTTTGATCTAGTCTGATGCAGTAGCTCCTGATGGTTATTTCTTCCCCCCTGCTATTGTTGTTAAATCAAATGCAAGGCAATTACTCAACTTGGAGCAAAAGCAAAACTGATGTAGGAGGCAATTGCTTGTGAGTCATATGTGTAAAAAGGGAAGGGCTGAAGTGATTTGCTCCTATTTTCTGGGATTTGCAAGGCAGGTAAGAGTCCATCAGCCCCTTCACAATGAGGAACAGAAGGAACAGTCCGACAGAGCTGGGGCAGCTTTGACAGCAGACATTTACCTTCTGCTCACAGGGTGCTCCATGGGCTGGAAAGGCTCCTGCTCTTGTCAGAATCCCTTGGGACCAGTCCGGCCTTCCTGCACAGAGATGTACACGGACACGTCTCTCCAGTGTGAACCCCTGACATCAACACTGAAGGGCTCCTGCCAAGGGGCTGTGCTGGAAGCAACCCCAAGGACAGGATGAAAACAGCCAGATGTGGCGTTTTGTGCAATACTTTGTATTCTATTTGGTTTCTGGGGTCTAAGGTGAGACTCTCACCTCGGTTTCGTGTCCTAATTTCTCTCATCTCATCTCTAAAACCGGGTCAAAAATTGTGCCTCAGTTTGCCTGTTTCTAAAAAGATGGTAATAATTCCTGTCCTAGCAGAACATTTTGGGAAATTTTATTAATTGGTGCTTGCAAAAGGCATCAAGATCAAGACAGAATAATTGCCTCAGCGGAGGTCATTATTAGACTCGTACCAAGAGATACATCTGAACATCATCTGTGAAGCTCTTTTGATCTTATTCTTGCATTTCAGCTACAAGTGTGCGGGTGCCGAGGAGGGGGAGCTGTTCTTACAAAGGCAATCACCGTGTTTAGCACGAAGTCGAAGCACTTTGTTGGGCTGACATGGCACAAGGGACGTTAAACACGGCAGAGACCAGGAATGGGTCACGCTGCGGTGAAGACAAGACACAGAGAGCTGTGGAAGGACAGCAGTCCTTGGCCTGGGAGGAGAGAGCCCCTCCTTGGCTGGGGGTCAGCTCAGGGGCCAGCACTAATCTGATCACAGAGGGGATTGGGAAAGCTCGTCCGACCCAGACTGTAAAATCATGCTCTCGAATCGTAACAATTTCTACAGCCCCCAGTTGTCACGTCATGAGGAATTACGAGCTAAAGTTGGGGGGGGGGAAAGAACAAGTTGACACAATTTTGTGAATCCCAAATCTGGCCAGAGGCAGAACTTTAAGACTTTCTGTTTAAAAAAAAAAAAAACCAACAATTATATTTCCATACAGTGTGCCCTGAAAAGTACTTTGTGAAAAAGTAAATCTCATGTTTCTAAATGTGATAGAAATGGGGATTATCCCAGGAAGTATCCCTGGATTATCAAAAGCTTTTGAGAAAAATCAAAATCAATGCAGAAACTTTGGAGACAATTTCAAGAAGACATGCAACAGAATGATGGATTTTTGTACCCATAAAAGCTTATAAATGACATCATTTCAAAAAGAGGACTTTTTCTTCTTTTTTGTTCTTTTCTGCAGTCTGCTCACTTTTCCACGGAATATTTTATGTAACAGCATTTTGAATTAAAATTCAAGTCAAAAACCACACAAACATACCATCAAAGAACTGACTGCACACACTAATCAAAAGCAGAATAGGACTTCATCTCACATTGCTTCTTTCCAATCAGGATGCCATTTGCATACTATATTTTTCCCCAGCAAATCATGCAGATTTCTGCCTGTTTGCAGCTCTCCTCTCGAGTCCTGATGGAGAAAGCAGCTGCTCCAGCTCTGCACCGTCGTACCACATGGTGGCAATGTAACCTCCACCTTCTTGCTAAGGAGGTGAGTTGCCTCTGATTTCCTCCTTCATTACTTCTTATTCGCTCTAATTATCATATTTGTAGGTGGCAATTACAGTCTTCTGAGTTTCTGCTTTCCATTTCCTCTATAAATTTAATAGAGGCTTGTTGGGTTTATTTTTCAAATAAAGTCTGCAACATTTCTAAGGGTATTAAACCCTGTAATATTGGAGTTTTTCTTTCAGTTAATGCAATATTGTGTGTTTCTCTGATCTCTAATGAAGTTTTGAAGACCACTCTGGAATTATTCCCTCTTGCCAACAAGCATTCACATGTTCTTCTTTTCTAACCCTTTCCTTCCTAGATAGTACCTCCCCTCTTTAGTCTGTGTTTCTTTTGTTGCCTCATTGGAATTAGGAAGAAAAGAGAAAAGTCTGACATTATTTAAAGACAGATTTAAAAATATGCATGGAACACAAAAGAGAAAAATTAGGAACACGTACATAACAATAACAACAGAAAACAGTAAAAGATTCCACCTGGAAAGGAAATACAGATGCAGAAGGAAAGGAAATCCATGAGAGATCAGGCTTTTGTAAGTCACAGTAAGGAATAAAATTGTAGCCTTCATTTTAAGTGATTGTGCTACTGAGAAAGCAAAAAAAAAAAAAAAAAAAAAAAAAAAAACAAAAAAACAAACACCAAAATATCTATTTGTTACTACTTCAGTTTGAAAACACTATGTAGAGATAGTTTGGATCTAAAGCATGATGTAAACCTTTTTTTCTTGCATTTTCTAAAAAGTATTGATATTTCTCTGGCTGGAATATAACTGTACTATCTCTCAATAGAACATATTTTTCTCTGATACCCAGCCCAGGCCCTACAGATTTAAGGCTTAATTATAGCAAGAATACAGTACTGTATAAGTTAGTGAAAACACTCAAAAAAGACTTGAAGCAAAACTCAACAAAGTTTAAGGATCATGTACACTTGTTAGGGGTATTAACTTCTGCTTAACTGTATAATTTTGATCTGAATTTCATATATAAATCAGGGTATTGTACACACTAAATGAGATTGTAATTGTGAATTTTACATTTCTGTGAATATGGAGAATATTTTTCAGCTAATAGTTTGGAATTGAAATCCTCTGCCCAACAGACTGCAGTGGTCACCCTTCCCTGTATAATCAGTATCAGGTGAGATGAAGAGTAAATATTTTCTTGGTGTAGTTTACATCCTCAGAAACAGAACAACTGCAAGGCCATCTTGAGGACCTGGCTACATCACAGGAAATTTTATGGATAAAAACACTTGGCAGTTTGCTTAGTACTATATGGTGCTTCCACTCATTAAAATCTGAAAAACACCCCAACTTTAAAAGTGAAAAGATATCCCTTCAAAATCCACAATTTAAAAATTTGCCAATAAGTATTTAAAATAAATATAAATAAATTACGGTATTCAGCTCTTAGCAGCATTTTGTGTTCCTGTGCTGTTTGATGTGACTCAAAACAATAGAATATCTTTTCCCAGTGCAGAGAGATATGTGAGAAATTTCCTGGTCTTAAAACTTCTTATGGTTGGAGAACGGGGCACAGCAACCTTTCAGTCATTGCAAATTATTAAAGAAAAAAAAAAAAAAAGAAAAAAAAAAAGAGAGAGAAAAAAAGAAAGAAAACAGGATTGCCATGGATTTGAAGAAAAACCTCTTCTTCATGTTATATTGTTGATTGGTCCCTGCAGTCCAGTCCTCATCCCAGGATGGGACTGAAGGTTTCAGCCCTCCTGGATTCAGTCCTTGCCGTGTCCCACTGGCTGCTGTGCACAGGTAGGTGGTGTTTGCACACACCCGGCACCCCTAGCCTGGCACGCTTATATTGCCCTGCTTAACCAACCAGAAGTTTTAATATCATCTTTAAAATATGCTATTTCTCCCCACTTTTCTAATTACCATTAACTCCGTGGCATAGTTTCCCCTTAGACCTGGACCCATTGAAGACTGGAAAGCAGCTGGTGCAGAAGCTACACCATATGGTAGTTACTTCTAGCAACATAAACTCATTGAACGTTGAGGGTGATAAAATCCCTGGATGCTTCATCTTTTAGAAATGGCTGGCAAATCAATTTGATCACTTTAACGACCTTCTCTAGTTCTCCAGTTTTCCCAATCCAGAGCAAAATCTGCAACAGTTGATTTATGGGGGTGATTATGTCCTAATAAGGGGGTTCTGCCCTCCTATACATAGTAGGGATATGCCCCTTCACTGTCCCCCTTCACGTGGCCCCCGAGCCCCACCAAGAGACACGCAGAGACCACCGGAGAGGGAGCAGAGAGAGAGTTTGTTATATGGGAGGACCTATTTATAACTTCTAGAGGGATCCTAATGGGCCCAATGAGAAACTAGAAATAACAACCAACAGGAAAGGGTTAACTAAGGGCCAATAGAGAACTTACACAGACTTCTATCAAGGACATGTTCTTTTGGTCTCGGTGGGAGATAAGGACTTTCTCAAGGGATTTTGGGAAGAAGAAAGCAGTGACTCAGGGAAAAAACACAGAATCTCCATTTTAAATAATAGGAAGAGTTTCAGTTTTTAAGGTAATTAGGTTAGCTTTTTTCCTTTCTTCACCAGCCCATTTCTCACAAGACTTTTTCCATTTCTGATATTGTTTGTTCACTGCCACAAAAATCCAGGCAGAATCACCTCCATGTCCTGCTCGGTATCAACATTGGAGCCCTAGTTTGAAAAATACCTCTTACTGTAACACCCACATCCTTCATGTACTAAAGACGGCAGGTCCAGTGGAGAGCTGGCAGCTCAAAACACTGGTGGAAAAACCCAGTCTTGTTTTCCCAGTACCAGGATCTGAACATGCTGGTTGCCATGCCTCAGGCAATGCCAAGCACATGCAGCACAGGTAGGAATATCGAAGGTCGTTTTCCACACGTGAAGATTTAATCTCTTGCCTGTTGTGTTGAAACAGTGAACTTGAGCCCTGTGGGGACACTCCTGGTCCCCAGTCAGCCCTTGGCAGTGATTCACCCACTGTATTTCACATGTCATTACCCCTCTGCCCTCCTAATCACAGCCCACCTCTGACTGCTTACAACTGGCATCAGGATTTGGAGTTGTAGTTTTTTAACTGCACTTCAACTTGGGTCTTTTTTTTTTTTTTCAGTTTGGTTCTTTGGGGGTTTTTTTGTTTGTTTGTTTTTTTGGTTTTTTTTTTGGGGGGGGATTTTGTTGTTTTTTTTTTTTTTTTTAGGTGAGCTGACTTACACAAATTATAAGCTGACTTGTGTCATCATTTTAGATATTCTTTTGATTTCCCTGCTATTGTACAAAAATGGACAGGCCAATCCTTTGAGTGAGAATTTATGTATCTCAGCAGAATTTTCAACCCTTTCATGTAGTTCTCACTCATTCTAATTTGGACAGAGTACATTCATTTTTGCTTTTTTTTTTTTGTTTGTTTGTTTTTGTTTTTTGTTTGTTTGTTTGTTTTTACTTATTTCTTGAGGCAGATAGTCTTTCTTCAGGCCAGGAATCAGTGAGACAAAGAGGACAGTTATTTAAGCAGCCTGTAGCTTTTCCATTGGTCTCTGAATTTCCATAAGCAAGGCCGTGCCAAGGGAGAACCTGTGCGTCAAGGAAAATACCTAGAGAAAATTACTTTTCAGGTCAAATAGATGGAATTACGCACTAACACAAAATTTCTATGGCTATCTTTCAATTCAATTGTTCTTTCTGTCCTTTTAATCACTTCTTGATGGCAGCACTTTAAAAACATGAAGCTTGCTTACTTTCTATAAAACATGTGTTTTAAATAAAAGTACTTGGACACCTGCAGAAGAAAATGACCAGTTTTCCTCAGGGGAATAATGAGGCACATATAAATGGATCATAATAGAGAGCTCCATTCCTACACCCACCTATTACAAGCAGTTTATGTGTATCTACCCTGTTATATATAAACAGGTATTCTTTAAATTCTGAAGGGATATTCCAAGAGCTCTTACGGTAACTTTGTAATCATAGAGCCAAGATGTCAAACTGCAGAGATATCAGAAAAAAACATCAAAACTATAGATAAAATCATAACATTTTGGATCTAAAAGAAGACCAAAGAAACGATCTAATCCTCCCAGTGCACTGAAGTAGGATTGATGTTTATCTCAGCAAACCATGACAAAAATCTGTCTAATTCACTCTTAAAAATTCCCCAGGACAGAGGCCCCTACAGTATCCCTGGGCAACATGCCCTAACAGCTATATTTACCACCAATAATACTGCACATAGATTTGTACAAATTAATTCAATTCTTTTTATCTCTTACAGCAGTCTACAGCCTGGAAGACTCCTGCATGTGTCACGGGCCCCAGGCTCAATTCTACCAGCATGGAAATGATGCATTTTTGTTTTACCCTCAGTGAACTTGATCACCTAAATACATCCTCTGTGTTTTATCCTATTAAACCACAGATATGATTCTATGGAGGAAAAGCATAGCTCTCAAATTTAACTGAACATGAAAATACTCTTCAACATTCCACTCTTTCTTTTCTGGCAACAATACCAGTTATTTCCTTTGAAATCCTGATAGTGGATACAAAGCATGGATATTACAGCATTCAGCATCCTGGTGCAGATCCAGACCATCACTCTCAGCTTTCATGGAGTTATTTCAGACTTCAGCTTAGCGTGGCATAGGTCAAAATCTGTTCTGCAATATTTAAAGTGCTAGTATACTAATTAGTTATTAAAAATACCAGCATATACAGAAAATGAGGACACAGCTCTCCAACAGACAATTTAACCCAAGGCCACTGTAATGAAATTGCTGCAGAGAAATAGAACTCATGTACAAGTAGAAAACCATAATAGCTCTGTTATATGATTTCTAATACACCATTTTTTGGAAATATTTGACTCAAGTGATACAATACTTATTTTGTGATACCTACCAGGGCTTCAGGGCAAACAAAACCAACTTCACTCACTGAACACCCCTTAAGGCACTGGCAGCTACTGGTTGACCAGTGACATTGGGATGGACAACTGGCTTCCTTCCATTGCCCCAAGGAGATCACCGACCACAGTAAACAACATTCTGTCTTCTTTCCAAAAGCCATCCTGCAGCCTGAATGATGGTGATCCAGAAATTAGAAGGTGGCAGGTGTTGGTTTTGGCCGGCAGCCTTCCTCCAAACAACCTTCTGCGGAAAGGGAAGGTTAAAGCCTGGGCTAGAGCTGGCAAGGTTTCTCGTGGTGCGGTGCTCGATACTGAAGGCACTCCAGGTAACAGCACATTTTAAAGTTTTCAGGAGCTTGCTGATTTCCAGGCAGGCATTCACAATGGGCATTGCAACCAGGCCAATTTCCCTGACCTTTGCCAACTGGGAAGGGTCAGAAGCCCGTTCTGGGGATGCAATCTGTAATGTGAGCTTCCCTGGGGCAAGGGAAACTCCACCAAAGCCAGAACGTGAGGGAACTTCTACTGAACCTTTCATGACATTATCTAGTGAAATTTATGACTCCCTTTCCCTCTGCTTTAACAGGAATAAGGCAACATAATGTTGCATCTACTTCATCTTCCTTGCAACAGGATTACTTATAGTGTAAAGACCCACTTCAAACACATGGCTGAGGTGAAGAGCTGCTCTTCATTCTTACTTTAACTGCAAACAACCTGAGCAGATTTTATGCCCATTTGGTACAAACGGGTATGCAAACAAAGGGGCACAAAAATGTAGTCACCTTCAATATACAGCTAAATAATGGCTACCTGGGACTTGTATAGCCCCAGGTGCTACACAGGAGCTGCCTGTACTGAATGGGCGTCCTATATGCAAAACAGAGAAAAAGTAGCTATTTTAGTATGGGGAAAATGTCACTGAAGCACCACACTGTTTTTGCTACTTCATCTCAACAAGCACACAAATAAGGGAACAAATTTCATGCAGCTTCCCCAAAAATCCTGAAAAACATCAGCACGTACTTGAGGGCAAACTAATGGTTTTTAGATTTGAAGTGCATTTGTGGTGCTATCTGATGCCATTTCCCAGTTCCAAGTGGTTCCCAAATTCCCTTTACCCCATAACAACGGTGTAGAATTGCAAAATTATCCACGCCTATGAAATACTTTCTCTGTGACTGAAAATGTGAAAGTTCTTAAAAACAAATTAAAATCTGTATTTTCTGTCCCAACAATTCTTCACATATCTTGTCAAAAAGGAATCATTCGTAGTCCCATTAGAGATGGCCTTTTTAACTGTCTGGAGCACTGGTTTTTGCATGAAAACAGATTTATTTATCCAGAGTATCTTAAAAAATACAGTGATGACTCAGTCTAATTCTTCATGTCATCCTCTCCCACCAGGTCTTGGAGCTACTAATTACTGGGAAAGGTTAGCCCTGACCCTGAAATATTACGATAGTCATCTCCCTCTCTGGTGGCACTGAACAGGAACTTTAGGAGATACTTGCTTTCAGCCTAATTATGAATGTCCCTTTTCAAATTCAGGTATAATTTGATCGTCAAAGTTTCTGTTTCCAAGCAGAAGTTCAGCGTTCTCATATTATACAATGAAAAATGGAGCACACTGCCAAATCAGCTAAGGCACTGCTTCAGGAGACTTACTGAGCATTTTCCCAGTACCGAGACCACTTCCACAGTCCCAGAATTAATATTTCTAAATTTAAGAAATATGTCTACTTAACTTGCTTGAAATACTATAAGCATAAAAGATACTGCTCAAAATAACTGATATTTGATTTGGCAGCTCCTACCAGACGCTGCTCTACTGAGACCAGTCATACGTGTTCTAAATATACCCCCTGATATTTTTTGTGTGATGCTGATTAAATTATGGAAAAGATTTTTCCTTATTACTGTGTTCTCTTTCCTCCCTTTATAAAGTCTGTGAAAGGAACAGACGCACTATTAGCATGAATCAACCAGCAGCTTTGGATGTGTAGTTTCCATAAGCTCAGAGAGAGCTTCAGGGAAATGTATGGGAGGGGAAATTGAGACCCTTTACTAGATCTTGCAGCAAAAAATTCTGCAGTTTCATTGCCTTAATGATGGTGACATCCTGGCCTCTCCCACCAGGTGTCACTGCTAAGTCACACAAGAGGATCCGTTGGTGATCACGCAAGACAGAGACAAAATGAAGATTAATAAGGCCTAGGAATCATCTCTGAGAAAGAGTCTTTTTTTCCATCCTCCTCTTGGTTCCTAGCCAAAAATAAAGCACAGCAATGCCACTGTGCATTAAGCTCAACAAAGCAGAGCATCAGTTTTAAATGACGGCTGTGTATAGCTCATATTGTGTCAGGGTCTTAAGCGCCTGTCATGGGAGCTGGGGCTGGGGCTTCACTGCCAGGTGTGGTTCCTCTGACGTGAGGATGAGAGATGTCCAGATGAGACATCACATCCACGGTGTTGGGACTAAGTCTGGAATGGGGATACTTGCTTTGAGGTGATCTATAGCTTTAGAGACTTCCAGGTCAAGCCTTTCTGATCCTCTGACAGTGACATGAGATGAGGGAGTAACTCACGTGCAATTCTTACTTTTGCAACCAAAGTTCTTAAGCCCCAAAAATGTGTCCCACAGATGACGCTGCAAAAGAGTTCCTAATTTTTTCATAGTTTCTACTCCTACAACTGGGGGCACATGCAACAAAACACAAGGAAACCCCTCAGTTTCACGCTTTATGAATGGGATAGAACCATCTATAGGTGAAAATTCTTCCTTCCCCTCCCACCAGTGACAGCAGCCCACACCACTGTGCCAGATGCTGCTCCCCCATGATTTCCAAGCACACACTTAGCAGTAGAACGTGACTCCAGAAGTTATCTACCTATACCTGTGAACACAGACTGGCTCAAAGAAGGTCACACCAGGACTTCATAGCAATGTCATCCCAGAGAAGGTCCCTGTCCTGATAAAGAGATGTGCCAGTATGGAGGGAGCTCCTCCTGCCCCACTCCCCAGGATTCAGCATCACACAATCCCAAACTCAGTGAATTTCCAAACAGCAACACAGGGACACCTCAACCTTCTCTTTGTCACTTAACAGGATCACAGAGGTGACTTCCATCAGACCACCTTGCTGCCACCCTTCCTTACAACATTTGAACAGCTTCTCCAAGTGCTTGGTGGCAACTGAAGATACTTTAATCACACCATGAGAGAATTAATTTCTGTGAAAGAGTTCCCTAATGAAGTGTTCCAATGAAATGAATTTTGCCTGCTCTTTACTATTTAAATGTACATTACTTTAAAAAAAAAATCACTATTTTTATAAAGAACATATTAATACTCTTACCCTACTGCTTGGAAGTACATTGTGCTACACCAGCACTTGTTTTAAAATTATCTTTAAAACTCATTGTTGCTAAAACTTGTTCTCAAACCAACAATGATCATCCAGCAAACTGATATAAAAACCACTCTTTGCTGCTGCTATGCATTTAAATGTGTAGCTGATCTCAGCTGCAGAACTTTAAACTCTCTTTTATAGGATATTACTCCGTTTTAGTGCAAGCATCTATCAGGCACACCTCTGAAAATGTTATGTCAGACTATGAAAACATTGTCAGTGCTTATTTGAGTAATAAAACCCATGTTTAATCTATGCTTTCATGTTACAGTAATCTATGTATCAATCTATAACCTTCCAGCTAAATGCACTAAGTAGATTAAGCTCTGATTGATTTGAAATGTTTTTCACTACATTATCAAAAGTCTACAGATCAGCATAAATACCTCGAAGAAAATTTTTCCCCTTTGGCAGATTTACAAAAGCAGAGCTTTACTTGAATTGAAATGAACTTCTGCATTTTTCCAGGGCAGAAAGCCTGTCAAAACTAGTCTAGATCTGCTCTGCTTCTGGACTTGGTAAAAACCTGTGATTAATAGTACACAGCATCTATTCTGTCGTGACAAAAGCAATGACATCACAAGGAAAAAAGTTCCCTCTGGGTCTACCATTCATATGAAGTGTCAGGAGTTACCCCAATGGGTGGCACTGCCGGGATTGCCATTTGCAGAGTGCGGTGTGAAAAAAGTTCTCCGAAAGGGGAGGGGGAACTGTTGTTGATGTGCTCCCACTACACACAATAAAAGACATTAAAAATCAGCTTCTGCAAGTAGAAAACACCAAGTTCTGTTATTTTCTGTGCTGGGTTTAGGGAAGGTGAGAAGCAGGTTGTGAGCTGTCACAGTAACCAGGCGGGTGCTGCGAGGAGGCTCTGCTGTCGCTGCCAGGGGTCAGGAACTTCAGCAACAAAAAGAGCATGTGAGGAAGAGGAGTGTGCTGAACTCCCCATGATCCCCTTTCCCGCAGCTCCTTTGCAGAGTATCTGCTGGAGATGACTGCACAGATGGAACCAGATTTCTGCATATGCTCAGCATTCATCCCGGTGACTCTCTGAGACGACAGCAGCGCAAACAAACACGAGCATCCCACCCAGCTCTGTTAGGCAGGCGAGGAAGGCAGGTCTACAAATGACAGTGGAAGAAGAGGAAAAATAGTCCTGAGGTGGTAGATTTCAGTCTATGCTCAGTTTTCAAGCATTTCGAGTCAGGCAGGTATAGATTTAAAATGTTCCAGTTTATCCCACTGAAGAGGTGGCACCCAAGAAAAGGAGAGAATTCAGAAAAACAAAGGTACTGGTAACAGTGTGTTGGCAGAGCATCCAGCTGGGGCCAGGGTAAAGCTTCAGCCCCACCGACAAGGATGCCTGAATTCCCATGGACTCCAATGGGGAGGAGTCACTCACCTCTCAATGGTCCTTATCCATTTACCACTATGCAATACCCAACTTCTTCTGGGATCCTGCTCCAGCTCTCCATGCATGTAGACACCTGGCATCCAAACACGGTAGATCCATTTGACACTGCTGCCCTTCAGCTTGGCCAAGCATCTGTCACAAGTCCTCATTCCTGACGCCGGTCCCAGGCTTACCTCCATGAGGATTGCACAAGTGAAGTGGTACAAGAGAAGGAGTTCAGCCCACACAGTTCAGCTCTGCATTTGATTTTGGATTCTGCACTTTATTACTTGGGAATGTTTACATGTCGGGTTTTCTGGTAGGACCTTCTACACAT
The DNA here is from genome assembly GCA_013396735.1 of Grallaria varia. NCBI lineage: Eukaryota > Metazoa > Chordata > Aves > Passeriformes > Formicariidae > Grallaria > Grallaria varia. The sequence goes on along the minus strand of VWZG01008091.1, from coordinate 897,323 downwards.
TGCTTGTGAAGTAAGAAAATTATTTAGTTCAATACAAGCTGTATTTGGACACAAACCGACATTTCTGAAGGGATGCTCCATCCTAATCTCTTCAAAACATACTCCCAGTGAATAGCAGGTTCAGTCATCCTAATCTGCCTGTGCCTCACAGAGAGGTTACAGAACCTGCCTTGGGATAACCAGACTGTATTTGATCATACATTCATTTCTTAGTACATTAGCATAAAGTTAACAAACAAGTTCATTAAAAAGGACAAACCCGAAAGTCAATGTCAGCCAAGAAATAGCCTGAGCAATCCCATAATTGAATAAAAATGTGTGTCAGCAAAACAAGTGCCATCATGGGCTTGCTGGTGTGCTTGCAGTTCACAGGCTTGACAATCTCCTCTCAGCGTGGTGCTGTGTCTGAGATTCTACGAGAAGACCTTATGTACTAAATGATGTTTATCAGCAAAATACAGGTAGGCACGTTGGACCAACGGAGTCAAAAAGGCCTGCCCCAAACTTCAGCAGCAAATTAATACATAAAGAAAAGCAAAAGAAAACTAGCATTTTGTAACTTATTAGCCACCCTTGTGGTGTCCTTCACAAGAAGGAGATTTACTTGTAAATATTCTGTGGTACACTGTAACACACATCTAAATATCAAAAGTAATACACTGCTATCAGATTTTTCCATGGAAGTGTTTGACAAATTTGTACACTGATTTTTGGGATGAGGTTCTTAGGGAGTGACAAATAAAGTAATTTATTTCAATTCCCTCATTTTGGGGTTAAATGGTCCCAGTTTAGCTGTGATACAGAGGAATTTAAGAAGCAACTCATATTTTTACACCAATTAATGGCTAATGGCATTTTGCAGTCTATTCTGTTCTATTAAACCTCAAGAAAACTGGGAGCAGCCAACAGAACACAGCTAATAGATGTATTTGGAAACTTTCTCTCCATAGAGGTAAGAAAACCTTGGAACTGTGATGGAAGCTGTAGGAAGAAGTGTGACTTTAAAGGGTAGCTGTGTCCCTGGAAAGAGACACTGCCAGGTCCAAAAACCAAGATCCTTATGAGAAGGAACAACCCTCAGCATTAGACAGCAACAGAGACAGCAACATGCACGTTGTGTGCCTGTTATATATATATATAAGTATGTATATATTAAAATTCAAATTCTGACACAGTACTAGTTTAAAAGCCCAAAAGAACTGGGGATAGCAGAGATCTTTCCCTAAGCTATGGAGCAGGTGAGATCACCTTGCAAGCAGCTGCTCACAGACACCTAAATGGTCATTTCCCAGCTAAAAGGATCAAAGTAAAGCAGTGCTCCAGAGATGACCCTCTACCCCATCAGGCTCATTTTCAATGGAAAGAAGCCAATTACTGGGAGAACCTGTCTGATTTTAGAATTTTTTTTAGGTAGCAAGATCTGGGCAGCTTCCAGGGCCCACACAGTGCTGTGGAAAACAGCTAATCAAGTGAAATTGTTTCCTCGCTTCTTCCTTTAAAATAAAACATCTTTCCCTCTCCATTTCTGTCCTTTTCTGTGATTTGAAAACTGGCACATCTATGAGTGATTGCAGGTGCCATTAAATAATGAAGCAGTTCTGTTCATTAAAGCTCAGTGATTTATTGCCTTCGAACTAAGGGAAAGAAAACAGGCTGAAAACAGAATTCTTACATCATTTCACATAATTTCCAGTCCAGCACATCAAGCAACTGTTAGAATAGCAGATTTTCAGCTCCGTGGTCCACCAGTCCCCAGAAATGCAGTGCTGGATGTCTAATTCCAGACAGCTCTGTAAATCTAAAGTGTAACTTAAGCTCATAACTAACAGCTGCCCTAAATGTCATGTCCTACCTTCGTACAGCCAGTCGCTGAGCCCATTGAAAATAACACCTTCCTTTCCTGTGGAGACCACTCGGATGGCTTGTTTCCCCACATGAGCACAGTAATAGATGTTATTCTCAAAGATAAATATCTGATTTGAAGGAAAAAAAGAAAAAAAGAGAACAGCATTAAGCAGTGGCTCCATTATGATACGTTGCATTTTGCTTTTACAATACTTGGAAGTACAAAATCACATGTCACATTTTTATAGCGCCTTTTGTCCAGAACGGATTTCCACAGCTTGCTTTCAATGCCATCAGCTAATAGAAAGATGCTAATTTACCACAAATTGAAGCCTTGGTGCTTTGATACCAGTTTTATTTTTCTCACTCCTGTCTTCATTTCAGAAGTTGAACAGTGCAGTTAGAAGTCATGAGATGAAGAATGCCATCACTTATTATTTTGAAAATGTGGTCCAGGATACAGTAGCAGCTTGCAGAGCCGATGCTGATGCTACATGGTGACTGAACTGGCTACTGAAAACGGCTTCTTGCTTGTTTCCAATTGCACCTGCTTCCTTAAAACACAGCTGTCAATCTTTTAAATAAATCTGAACCTAATTTTTAAAGTGGATCCAATGTGACAACTTTTGCTATTGAATAAGGACAGTCTATGTGACTGTACCATGTTGCCCAACCAAGCTTGAAGAGGTTGGTGTTTCAGCTGAGGAACAGGAGCTCATGCTCCAGGGACACAAAGGGGTGTGCAAGACCTCCCCAGTCCACCTTCCTCCAGGAGCCAGGATGGATGGGACAAAGGCCAAGGGGTCTCACCTCCCTGTCAGCATGAACACAGTTGCCCATAACGTCCAGCCCGTCTTTGGAAACCTCCCCCATCCTGTTGCAAGAATCCAGTAGATTCAGGCTGCTGAAAGATTACATGATCCAAATGTCATCGGATTTCACAGCTCCTTGGGAAGCCAAGGGCAGGCTCACACCAAGGATTGCCCTCTTCCTGCTTCTACAAACACCTTCTCACAGAGCTGGTGCTGTATGAGGGAAAACAAATATACACTGGAGCAGAATTAAAAAATATGAAATTCTATTCAATCTTACAAATTTCGGTTCAGGATTGTCAGGAAAAGAATCTAACATAAGGCTCCCAAATAAGCCTCCCATTTTTTTTTAAAGCAAATTTTTTGAGAGTCGTTAGATCTACTGCTATGAGAACGATCCTGTGAATCAGGCTCTCTGTTGAGGTGTTTAAATACTCATCAGCAAGAAAGGTTTTAACCAGTCATTAATAAAAATATTGTTCCATGGCATCAGTCTTTATAATGTGGTTAAACACTTTGTTCTGTGTTTCGCTGTCATTGATGACACAGTTCCTGTCCTCTCACTCCAAAGTGAACTGCATCCTGCTGTACATAGAATCACAGAATCACAGAATCATGCAGGTTGGAAAAGACCCTTGAGACCCTTAAGGTCCCTTCCAATGCCAACCATTCTATGATTCTGCAATTCTATGATCACTGAGTCCAACTGTTAACCCAGCACTGCCAAGTCCACCATTAAACTACATCCCTCAGTGCCACACCTACAAGTCCTTCAAATACCTCCGGGAACAGTGACCTCACCACTGCCACAAGCCACCCATTCCAATGCCTGACAACCCTTTTCGTGAAGGAACTGTTCCTAATATCCAATATAAACCTCCTTAGCACAACTTGAGGCCATGTCCCCTTGTCTTATCTCTTGTTCCTCGGGAGAAGAGACTGACACCCACCTGGCTACAACCTCCTTTCAAGTAGTTGAGGAAAGGTCTCTCTTCAGCTTCCTTTTCTCCAGGGTAAACAAGCCCAGCTCCTTCAGCTCTTCCTCGTAATATTTGAGCTCTAGACCCTCCACCAGTTCCATCGTCCTCCTCTGGACATGCTCCAGCACCTCAATGTCTTTCTTGTACCGAGGGGCCCAGAAACAAACACAGGATTTGAGTTGTGACCTCACCTGTGCCAAGTGCAGAGGGACAATCATTTTCCTGGTCCTGCTGGCTGCGCTATTTCTGATACAGACCAGGATGCCATTGGCCCTCTTTTCCACCTTGGCACATGCTGGCTCAAGTTCAGCTGATGCTGACCAGCACCCTCAGGTCCTTTCCCACTGGGCAGCTTTTCAGCCACTCTTCTCCCCAGCCTGTAGTGCTGCAGGGGGGTGCTGTGACCCAGGTGGAGGATCTGCCACTTGAACTTGCTGAACCTCATACAGTTGGCTTCATTCTGCTCTGCATTCCTGCCTTTAAAATATTTTTGAACTGTATTCAGACTGCAAAGATGTACTGACCAGGGCATCAGAAAGCTATTTAGACTGAAAGACCAAACTGTTAGTAAAATTCAGTAGACATTTATAGATGGGTTTTTACACACTTGAAGATATTGGAATAAATGTTATATATCTTTACCATGATATTAGAATGCAATTTCTCATGTCATGAAAAGACAAAATTGGGAAAAATATTTGTTTTCAGCTTCTGTTTCACATCCTATTACAGTATATGTTTTACCTAAAGATGAGCTGGAATGATTCCAGAAGAAGGTATAGATTCTAGTTTAATTTTGGCAGCAGTTACAGCGAGTTTGGCTAAGAGTAAAAAAATATAACTGAAACTGTAGCTTGCTCTTCTTCCCTTTAAACTAAGAAGAGCTGCACTCAATTCATAGGTTTTGAAACAAAAAAAAAAAAAAAAAACCCAAAAAACTTTGTGAAAGATTCTCCTTGAATTTTAGCCAACAGAAGAGCCAGATAAGGGATTCCAAGTAAAAAATTTTATGCATTAGATAGTCTGCATATAGGAGGGCTGCTGACACGTAAATGTGCATAACAATCAAGAAGATTAAGCAGAATAAGATACTTTGGACCCAAATAAATCCAGATCTCTGTCTGAGTGCTAAGTGTGCAGGGAGGGCTCAGGTGGGAGCTCTTCTGTGACATGCACACAATCGAGGGAGTTATTCAAGTGATGCTGCCCTTCCCTTGCCCAGATTCTTCCAGCAAAAGAAGGTTTTGCAATATTTTGTATTGTGTTACATTTTATCTGAAGAAAAATAAAGAAGGTGGATTGACAACCTGTTCCTGCCCTTCCCTTTGTCAAGCACTGCAGTGTTTTCCATCTTCACTGTTTTGTCTTTCAAAGCTTCGTTGCACTAATCAGGCTGCGTGAGGTATCTGGTAGCTGCAATGGAAAAATAATACAGTGCTCTGACTTCAAATTGTCTCCCATATAAATCAGAGCCAAACTGCAGCACCTCATAGAGAATTTAAAATTATCCTTCTAACTACAGTGCCTTGTACCCTAAAAACGTCAACCATAATCAAGATAAAAGATAACTGAAGCAGCACAAGGAAGATTTCTGTGTAATGTATCTTATAAATTAAGAAAAAGCTTTTGAACTTCCTGTTATTCATCAGGAAAGAAATGTCTTTGGATTACTTCACATTTTGGGTTAGTAAGATATTTGATGATATTATGAAATACCTAGATAGTATTTTTTACTGTTTTGGTTTTATGACATCAAAGCAGTGCTTTCTATCAAATGATCAAATCTGTCAGCTAATTAGAGGGTAAGAAACTTTAGTACAGAAAAATATTAAAAATATGTACAGACACCACTTTCACATTATTTTATGCTTGCTTTACATAGCATTTCTAGTGAAATGTAAAATGATGACAGAAAGGGTTAAGTTCAGTTTTATGCCTCTCTGTATAAGACACAAAGATCTGAGCCAAAATTTCTGATGTGTTCTCTTTTGCTATTTGCATATTTGAGCAAGACTTTAGTCCAGACTTGCAATATATGTGCCTGAAAGTCTGACACTGAACACAACTAATGGCATGGAACATCAACCTGTGCTAAGTCACAAAGGTCCTCATGCTGGATACCACTTCTGTTTTCATTGTAACACATTCAATACAGAGGAAAGAGAGGATATTCTGAAAGAAGTAAAAAGAATAGAAACATCCACACAGAGATTGAAAAAATAGAAATTGTTAACTCTATAGAATAAACTACAAAGACTTAAGTTCTACAAGATAATGGACAGGACACACAAAAAAAGGAAAACTTTCCTTTCAAAAAGGAAAACCTAAGAAACCTAGAATATTTTTCCTATAAGAAATCAAAATTAACACATGGAACTCCACTGGATCTAACAAAATACAAGAACTTCCTTCTCTTCCTGCTGGATGTTATAACAGATGCTCTAAAGACTAAACACTTAACAAAAATAACTAGAACATCTGAGGGGATTAAGATAAAGTTTGGGGCTTTTTAAATGCATTCACTTAACCCCAGGGTAATAAAAATCAATGGGGATTTTGCTGTTGGCTTAATGTGGCTCAGGATGCCACCTGAAACTTTCAGATATAACCCCTTTAGCTTCAGGTCTCAACACATCACTAATTCCTGTGGTCTGGGAAGAAACCTCTGTTTATAACTTGTGTTAGAACTGATTACTTCAAATCATTTGACATCCTTTCGTGAAACAACTTTTGGAGAAAAAATACTAGACTGATTGGACCACAAGCCTGAGATGGGAAGAGAAGTCAAAGATTAAGTATCCAGTAAGATCAATTTATACAGTAAGGTAAATATTTGAACTGATAACAAATTAAACTTAATTCACTTCAAACATACAAGAGCCTTAATAACATTGATTGATTTAAGGAGGATTTGTTTAAAATGTTTTTGCAACTGCTTAAAGGCTTCTAAAATAGTGCTCTCTACCAAACTGACCCAGAGTGGTATTAAGTAATTATGTTGCAGTAATTAAAATACCGGTACTTTTAAATGGATTAATTTGTGGACCTTTTCAGGAATGCAATGAAAATAATCTCTTTAAGACCACTTCAAAAGTCACAGGGACCAATTATTCTGAGCAGGTGAATACTACATCTCCTGTTACAGTTGTTCAACCCACCTTCCTTCCACCCAAAGAGGTGTGTGAAATTCCTATTTCTTCATACACCAAAGGAAAATAAATTCATGTGCATTAATCTGCATTTTTACTGCTCCTATTTATTTTCCAACTGTAAGGTGTTGGTCTAAGTTTATGTTCTCTTTACCTTACCATTTCTAACATGTATAACTCGTCAACTGAATGAGCTGCATCACTCAAATTTAGCATCTCCAAGCATAAAGTTAATGCGTAGATGCTTATTACTTTAAATTATCAGCACATTGAGACGTGTGAATGTTTCCTGCACATTAAAAGGCAGCTTTGCACACTATCAAGGCGAGCCCGCAGGATTTATCTATGAGAGAAAACATGGAGAGGTTGGTCATTTAACATGGAGAGTTTGATCAACAAGAATCGGCCTTCATGTATAGAGAGGCACAAAGTCTTCCCTTGACACTGTTTTAAATTCAAAATGGGTTCAAGCTTCCTTTGAGGCTTAAAAAAGATCAGACACAAAATGGAAGACACAGTGAGTGGGGAAATAGAAGTACAAATCAGCATGCTAGTCCTTTCTCATCTAACATAATGTGCTTCATTGTTTCCTGTTTTTAATGTTAAACCTTTCTTTCATTTTTTTCTCTTTCTGCTCTTTCGTTGAACTGCTCTACCTGACAATGTATTCTGAAGGAAAAAAAAAAAGAAGCATAATAATTTTAAAATTCTGTGCATCTCTCATAAATGTTTACATTTTTTTTGCAGAATCAGTAAAAAAAAAATCTGTGTAAAGCCACAGACCCGACACTGCTCAAAGCTGAGCCCATCAAGGATGTCGGTAGTACCTCTGTGACAATGTATTTATAGAAGGGTAAAAATGCTGGTTTTCCATATGTGAGAGAGGAGTGAGAAAATGTGAGAAAAACCCTGCAGGCACCACGGCCAGTGGAGAAGGAGGGGTAGGGAGAGCTCCAGGTGTCGGGGCAGAGATTGGCACGGTGGTGCTGGTCATTCCTTTGCAGCCCATGGAGATCCACGGGGGAGCAGATAGCCACCTGCAGCCCACGGAGGACCGCGCACTGGAGCAGGTCAATGCACGGTGAAGGGAACTGCAGCCTCTGGAGAGCCTGTGCTGGAACAGGCTCCTGGCAGGACCTGTGGACTCGTGGAGAGAGGAGTCCACAGTGGAGCAGGTTTGCTGGCAGGAGTTGTGACCCTGCAGGGCACCCATGCTGGAGCAGCCTGCTCCTGAAGAACTGCGGCCCATGGGAATGACCAAGGTTGGAGAAGTCCATGGAGGACTGTCTGCCACGGGAAGGACTCCAGGCAGGAGCAGGGGAAGAGCTTGAGGAGGAAGGAACAGCGGAGAGGAAGTGATATGAACTGAACTCTACTCTCATTCCCACTCCTCCTGCACCACTCAGAGGGAGGAGGCAGGAAATTCAACCTAGGAAAAAGGAAGAGTGGTGGCGGAGGGAAGATGGGTTTATTTTTGTTTCATTTCTCACTGTGCCTGTCTGCTACAACTAATTGGCAAATTGCTAAATTAATTTCCCAAACTGAGACTGTTTCGCCCATGGTGGTAACTGGTGAATGATCTCCCTGTCCTTACCTCCACCCACGAGCTTTTCATAGTATTTTCTCACCCAGACCCATTGAGGAGGGGATGTGATAGAGCAGCTTGGTGGGCATCGGGTAGCCAGCCAAGGTTAACCCACCACAGCAGTGCCACAATTCAATTAAGAGCAGTTTTTATAACTTTTCAGCATAAGATACTTCCTTAAAATATTTTAACTCTTGTTCATTTTCTTTTGGGTGCCAATGATAGGAATGTCTTGTGCTGAACTGTATATTAACATTCTACATATTTATATGGTGCTATTCATCACATTCATCCGAAAGCCTCAGGCAAACACACAGATTTAACTTCCCAATATGTCCAGGAAGTAGAAAAGTATTATGCCTTTTTTTATATGCTAAGTAGCTGCTTGAGGTCTGTAACAGAGTCACAGCATGTAAATGAGGTTTGGAAGTGTCAGACCATGAACACATGTAGTTTTGATCATCATCAAACTCTCCCTGGAAATGCACATGCACTTCTCCCCTCCATTTCTAGTGCTCTCTAATTCCCTCCAAATATTTTGCAGACATCCCTTCTCAAGCCAGTTCTGTTTTCCCACTGCCATACGAAACCTGGAAGCTGAAGACCGTGAAAATGAAAAGCTGCAAAGAGAGAAATTCCCTGCTGTTTTTCCAAGTTAAAACTTGCCTGCACTACACAGAATTAGCATGCTCATCCTCAGCCATGTGGCACCTCGAAGCAGATACAGTAATTGTGTTTTCATTTTGCGGAATCAAGGAAATCTGATGAGCATTGTACTGGAAAGGTCTTGGCATTTTGCTGTTATTCCTCCTACATTGACTTCAGCAGAAAAATGTATGATCAATTCCAAATCAGTTCTAAAGCTTGTTGCTGATTGAATATGCATTATTTAATGAATAGTCTGCCAATTTCTTTTTTGAACCTCATAAAATGCAACCGTTGATGTTCAAATAGCTGCCATTAATCCATTCTGTCAGTAGTGTTGTTCTTAATGCATATGACATGATTACGCCAACTCTTATCAGTTCTTCAAGAAAGGATAATAAAACCATAAATTGCTCCTCACCAGTGAGCTTACATAATAAGATCTAGTATTTTAATTAGGCTTTTCTTCTTGCCATTTAAATACAGTTTGATAGCAGTGGTAAAAAAGATGCAAGACAAAAAACTTCAAAATATTTTCATTCTCTCCATCAATTAGTTCATGTTTGCAATTTAGAAAAGAGACACATAGCAATTATGATGGAGGAGTGAGATAAAGAATTTTTAAATCACCTTTTTTTTTTCTTTACAAAATGAAACTGTCATTATTAAGACCAGCGATGAAACAATGAAACTCTCCCACACAATCAGCACATTGCAGAGAATCACATCTTGATAAATAATGGACAGATAAGGCTACAGTTTCAGTTTTTCATCCCAGGATTTATCTTTGCTTTAATTCAAAGTGAGATGCTAACTCCTTAAGATGCCAAAGATTTAGAAGATACCTTCAGTTTCTAAAGGTATGTCAAAATTTAGTTGAATTAAACTTTACCCTGTCCAAAGGTGGCCAAAGGTGATGTTTAGACCAAAGTGAGGACTACACCAGTTTAAAATGATTCTGCAGGAAAGCTTTTAGGGCAGAAAGCTGAAAACACCCCAGGGGACCACTAAAGCCAAGGAATACAGTCGTACAGATTGATGAACATAAGAATTGCGCGGATCCATAAACACATCAAAACCAGTCATGACTTCTCATTGGGGATCGAAGGTTCGGACACATCTGATATCGGTGGCGCAACAGCTTAACTTCATGGAAATCAATGCAATGAAAGGAAATGCAACTGTTTCTACAAAGGAAACCCATCAGAATTACTGTAAAAGACAAACAAAAAACTTGCTGCCTTCAGTGACCTTGATGACACATCTAGGAAAGGAAGTGCAGCAGGGTCACTATTGCAAAAAGCTCCTGATCTGAGCTATATATTCTTGGAAATTACAAATATGCCTTGTAAAATAAAGAACTTAATTTTGCTTCCATCACATGTGATCAACAAAGAGACTAAGAAATCAGAAAAAATGAAAAGGCATTCCTTCATGTCTTCAAACAAAGAAACATTTTCTCTATCTGTGAACAGTGTCTAGAGCTCTGTGAACAGTGTCCTAAGAGCTCCTGAGAGAGGATGTGGCTCTTCAGGTCTGAAGGAGACTTCTCTCTAGAGATAAGATGAACACCTTGCCTAGAGGAGGTGGGTATGGGTGGAGGAAGTGAAGGAGCAGCAGGAGAAGGTCAGAAGACTCTGCAACATCAGAGATGACAAAAAGAGTGTGGAAGGACCTTCTCTGAAACCCTGCGTGAAAGGGGGGGGACAGGCAGAGTCTGAGCTGACTGGGCTGGTAAATGGGACTCTCACGAAGGTGAAGGATGGAAAGCGGTGACTTCATGCTCTGTGAGGAAAGGTCCTGCTCTGCTGACAGAACAAGGTCAGTGCTCCGGTTCTGGGGCTGGGAGCTCTGTCCTGCCTGGGTAGGAGAGCTTCAAACCCAGAACATCGGGCGAGGGGGATGATGGCCCGCAGTCAGGCAAGGAGGGGGTAGACCAGCCTTGCAAGAAAAGGGAGATGTGGACAAGAGACTCCTGTGACCAGGACTGAAGGAGGCTCACCTCAAACAATGCACAAAAAAAAAAAAAAGGCGAGCACACAAGTCCACAGGGAAAGCTTTAATATTTTTCCAGGGAAACTGTCACAGCCAGGTCCCTCTGTGTGCTTGCAGCATGGGGAATAAACATGAGGAATTAAAGCATCACAAATCACAGAATATTCTGAGTTGGGAGGGACTCACAAGGACCATCAGATCCCACTCTTAAATGAATGGCCTATACAGGGATTGAATCCACAACCTTGGTGATACCAGCACTCTGCTCTAACCAGCTCAATTCATCTCATTAAGGCTTGTGTGGAGCTGTAGAGCTACAATATCCACCCAATCACAGAGTCGTGGAGGGACAGCTCATACTGCAGGGTTGTGATGGATGGATGCACGCTCTTTCGGAAGGACAGGCCAAAATACCTACGAGGAAGAGCTTCCCTTTATGTGACAGAGCAGCAGAGACACAGGGAGCTCTGCATGGTGATGCATGAAGGGCCAAATGAGAGCTTACAGGTCAGGATTAGCAGGCAGACCAGTGTGGGTGATGTTGCCGTGACCATCTTCTACCAACTGACTGGTCAAGCAGATGTGTCCTTCCCATGTAACTGCAAGAAGCTTCACATTCAAGTGCCCTGGTCCTCATGGGGGACCTTAACCATTATCTGCTGGAGGGTCAACGACATGGGCACAATAACCCAGGAGGTCTGTGCAGGGCATTGAGGACATTGTCCTGACACAGGTGATCAAGGAGTTGATGAAGGGAGATGCTCTGCTGGACCTCACACTTTCAAACAAAGGAGAAATTGCAGGGGAAGGAGAAAGCTGGAGGCAGCTGAGGCTGCACAAACCATGAGGTGGTGAAGTTTGGGATCACAAGAGCAAATATCATGGCAAAAAAAGCATTAGGCTCAGGAATTTTGGGAAGCAGGCATGGGCCTGTTCAGAAACTTTCTTGAAAGGATCCCACTTGAATTCTCTCTTTGGAAACCAGTAGAGTTTGTAAGAGCTTGTGTGTTTAAAGGTCTTTAGAGGCAATCCAAAGCTGGCAAAACTAATACCTTGAGATAAAGTCCCGTATGATGGACAATAGGAGTAATGACAGGTTTCTATGATATGAAGACGCATTCGCAAAATTTTTCCTTTTAGATTTGGTACAGAAAAGACTTTTTTCCTCTTGATTCTCCCATCTTCAGCCCTTCAGTGCATTAATATTCCTCTCAGGTTTCTGCAAGCTTTTCTATATTTTTGACACGGCATCCTTACAAGCCCTGTGCATTTCCATTTGTATTCTGTGAGCAGGTTAGTACACAACACGTACAGATTCTAATCACACCTAGAATCTGCCAAAGTACAGCCAAATAAATGATTATCATGATTCAGGAGATTAAAAAGTATCTGTTTCAAGAAAAACATGCTGTCCTATTTTCTGTTCTTTGGGGAAGAAAAGAGGGTTTGTTTCACCTGAACAAAGAGAACCATGTCCTCTTGGATTTCATTGCCCTGTATTCTAATGGGGTTATTTTAATTTATAAATGCCTTGTTATATAAAAGAATGTAGTAGTAAATGAACCATTTCGGATGGAACTCTGATTCTGCTTTTCAGTTCTGCTTAATGGATTATCTTGTATTCTGTAACCTAATATTACTGATGGTTATGTAGGACATCACTATAAATAAGATTATTTAATGTGAGATGATACAGTGTTTCATTTAAAATCTTTTATTTTGTTATAGAATGAATACCTGACTAAGGAGAGCACGGATATTACTTGTGTCAGCATAAAGAAATTGGCAACAGGAATTCAGGATTCTTCCAGGTGCACATCCAATCTTGGACAGTAACTCAGTCAGTACAATACTCCTCTTTAATTAAAAGCTTCATTGTAGAAACAATCAACACTTATTCCATCAGGTGAAGAGCAGAGCTAACAGAACTGCTCCTGAAGCTTTCTCATATCTCTGACAAATGGCAGTTTCTGGGGAAGGAGAGACCAACACCACAAACGAAGGTGAAACAATCCACAGTCCCCTGGGTGGCACCTCTCAGTCCTGCTTGTGGCATCCTTACATCTGTCACTTCATCATACTCTCAGCAATGGCTGTTGCTATCTGTAGTGAAGGGTAACTATTTTCATGGCCCAAAACAGCAGCTTTTAGAACACAACACTTTTCATAAGCACTTATTTCAATGGACATCATCTACCAACCACAGTTTTGTAAGATGCCAGGAGCCCTTGTGCACAGACAAGCAGGTACTTATATCAGTTAGACCTCTGAAATGAAAACTACCCTTAACAAAAAGGCTATCCATATCCATAAAGCACAACTGGAATTAAAGGCATTTCTGTAGCAGGAGGGAATTATTTTTAGTGGAACTGACCCAACGCTGGAATGCTGTACTGCCAGGAATATTGTATTTTATGCAGCTTCAGTAGCACATGGGGAAATGTGATAAAGGAAGAGAATTCAGTGCTTTCCCTTTAGCAGAATAAGATGGTGAATTGCTCCAAGCTAGTAAATCCATTGATATATACACTTGTAGGTACACACTCAGTTTCATTAATACAGAGTGTGATTGTTGGCAAAATTTAATGCATGAATTCTGTAAGTCCACTGCAAGGTACGAATATATTGCTGCAACTTAACCAGAAAACAAAGTGACATAAATAAAGCCACAGAGGAAGCCCAGGACAGTGTCTCACCCCCAGGGGTGATGTCTGTATCATTCTATGTCTCATATTTGGGTAGAGCATCCAAAGAAAAAAATCCCCAACAAACAAAACAAAAACTAAACACAACACTTTTCCAGTGGAATTATTTGAATAAAGTGAGGGGAGAGGAGAAAGAGAATCCCCAAGAGGAGCAACCTGTCCAGACAGGTAACTTCCTGGAATTTTCCTAAAAAAATTCATATTCTGAAAAAGGGGATGAGGAGGAGACTGCACATTAGAGTGCTGAAATTATTGTATTTTCAGAATGCAGGGACCATGTGAAAAGCTGTCTGAATATCCCTCACCATGCTTAAATAGGGCTTATATAGACATTGGAGGGGAAAAGGTTTTCTTTCTTGCAACTAGCAAGATAAGCAAGCCAGAATAATTACATACAGCAGACCACAGCTAAATATTGACTCAGACATTACTGAAAAAAGAGAAGGTGAGAAAACAGCAGCTTGAAAATAATGATGTAAAAACCTATGCAATAATGGGAGAGACAAATAGAACTACAACAATTATACACAGAGCAGTTCAAAAGCCCTGCTGGAATAGGAACAACAGCAGATGATTCAGTGGCTCCTGTGAAAATGGTCCTCCTCCCCTGATATCTGTGCAGCCCTTCTGCCTGGAACTAAGCTGGCATGACAGGCGCAAATTCAGGCAAGGAAAGAAATTCTAATTACAGGAGTCACTCCAGTTTAGTTCCAGGTGTCATCACTTAACCAGCTTTTTTGCACCTAGATATCCTAGCTGGCGAAACACTGTACAAGAGCATTAAAAAAAAAGGTAAGAAGAGAGATGGATGGGTTCTGGTCACATGCAGCAGGATCTACCATTCAAATGTTCTATATGGGAAGAAAATCCAGTATTTCTCTTGATCATATTGCACTTTTAAACAGCAATATGTAAGACAATAATCAGTTTACCAGCATCACTATTCACTGTTTGAGAGTACCAGCAAACCTCTAACACAGTAGGGGCTGAAAGAATCACTCCTCCTTTTTTTCCCCTGGCATTTACATTTCACTGAAATAGAGATTTCTTAATGCATCTTCTGCACCTGCTCTGATCCTTAACTTCTGATACCTTAGAGCCAATTATAAACTCGATTGTGGCACAATCTACAAGAATGCGAGTTAGTTCCTTCTCCAAAAAGAGTTGACACTGGAAAAGGCTTATTGCCTATAGATGCAGGAAAAACCTATTTTGATCCTTCTGTGTGGCTGCAGTAAGTGCAAGGGCATACAAAACTTTCAGCAACCCTAATCCCTTTCCTTTATGTGTTTGGTACTTAAAGAAACAATGTCAACAGTAATAGACTGACTGGCCAGGGGAACCTTCAAAAAAAAAAAAGCTTCTTTTTTGTTGAAGAATAAATACTATGATGTATGAGAGGGATTTGTTAGAATTATAACTGCTGCCTCTAAAGTTGTGCAAAACTGCTTCCCCCAGCATCTGATGTGTCACCATTGCCATCAATACCTGTCAGGACTGTTACAGATTCTGATTTAAAAAAAAAAAAAAAAAAAGAAAAGAAAATAGCAGCACAGCAGAAGTTCTGCTTTTGAAATTGGAGTTTAACAGCTCCTGTGAACTGTATTTAGTGCTGTCAACGCAGACAAATATTCACGGCATCTTATTAGAGCAATCCTCCTGCTTCCTCCTTCCTTTTGGCAATAAGGCCCACGGACATTCCTAGCTTGACCTTCAGGCAAGAATTTTGAACCTGGATGTGCTCATTTGGGGATAACTTAGATAAAAGTCTCATGAAAGCTTTGGGTTTATTCCCTGAGCACCCTAGTTATGGTAGACATGCTCTGGACAGCCTCTTACTCCCGAAGCCCTCCCTGACTTTGGCCACACTGCCAAGCAGAACAGCAAAAGAAACATCTTCGCATTGCACTTATTTTTCTGGATAAAAAGTCCCAAGCCTGTCGGCCACACGGGTTTCATGAAAGCTGAGTTCAGGATCAGAGTAACTATTAACCTTTGCCTAGACACCACTGTGGCAAATGCACCACAGGTACCTCCTGCAAGCTCTCGGTACGTGGGCAGAGCCTCGCTCTACGAGATGCAACGTGATGAAACTGGTAAAATACCCCAGGAGGATCAATTAACAGAAGGTTTTTTTGGTTTTGGGTTTGGTTTTTTGGGGTTTTTTTGTTGGTTTTTTTTTTGTGACAGAATTACAACTTTAAAAGTGGGTAGCTGTTGAGTCATAGATGGCATGATCAGAAAAAGAGATGAAATCTAAGGAGTAAAGACTCTTACACAGATAAGCACACCCAGAACAGGGCAAAGATACAGCCTAACACTTTTTTGCAGTCCTGTCTTGCCACCCAAATCCTCATATTGCTGTAAAGTACCCCACAAACTGAGGATAATGCACTAGAAAAACAGCAAGTATCATGCTGAAGGCCACTGGACTGATAAAACTGAATACTAAGTGTTTTTCACTATTCTACAAAGGCAAAAATGAGGGCTCATCTTGCAGGACTAATAAGAAGAATGGCCCATTTACTAAAACCCAGATTAAGGAAATGTGTTCCTTCCTGCACTGAATTTAGTGGCTTTTTCTATTGACTCCGAAGCTCATACTGGTAAGGAAATGTGTTCCCTCTTGCACTGAATTTAGTGGCTTTTTCTATTGACCCTGAAGCTTATATTGGTAAGGGCTCCATTATTCCAACAGCTTTGTAAGACTTATTTTGTTAAGACTTTGGTTGAGATCAGAGAAAAGCTGAAGCATTTTTCTGAGGTGCCAGAAGTAAGGGTTTTTTTTGCATTCTGATCTGACACAGAGTTGTTCTGATCCAATACCTGCCATTATTTAAGCAGCTCAGTTGGCATGTGTGGCATTCTATGGGCTAGTAACAAGTCAAGAACCATGCTCCAAGGAGTTCATCATCTAAAAACTGGCATATAATTTAATGAGAAAGGACAAAGGAAAACAAGATAAATAGAAAATTGCTCCCAGGAATATTCCACTATTTATTTTTAATCGCAGAGAATGCAGATCATTCAGGCTGCTTCTGTTTCAGATTTATTTCTTTTTTTTAATTATTTGATATGCAAGTGAGAAAGGGGTCAGGCACGGCAACCCAAAGTTCCCCTAGGAAGGATAAAACAGAAGCTACAAAGAGAATAAAAATTTTGGAATCAAACCCTTTTACCCTCCTGCCCTGCCTCTCCTTTGTGCTGCCAAAAAAGAACAAATCAGGAGATTTCAAGGGGAAAGCTTTTTTACTTCCTGAAAATTGGGGTATCTTCAAGGTGATACGAAACCCATCTGCCCTTTGCTCCCACCTTTTCTGGGAGATGCATCACGAAATTGGATGGCAGCCTGTGCACAGAGGGATGCTGCTGACACAGGCTCAGGTGCCTTATTGCTGCTGTAAGACCCCCCTAAATACACTCACGGGTGTTTGACCCCATAGCCACCCAGAAACAGGGGAGGTGACATGTAGTTCCCAGTATACTATTCCTTTCCACCCCACTCAACATATTTGCCCTCCTTCTCCTGCAACACAACTCAGTGTACATTTAGGAAAACCACATTCACACTAACCAATTTTAATAGACTTTAATTTTTCTCTCTCCATGCGTTTGATGTTGTCTCCACAGAAGGTGACATGAATTTTGCAGGCAGTTATATTCTGAGTAACCCAATTAGTCCCAAAGTACAGGACAGTGAGCATTGTGTATTTTTCTATCTCATTTATAATGGTTATAGGGTTTTTTCAAAGCTTAGCTTTCTCTGGCAATTCTCTGCTGATCATTGGATATAAATAGATTATATTGACGCATGTAAAAGCCTGCTTATTTTATAAACCACAGGTATAATTCTATTTCAAGGTAAACTGGCAAGGAAAAGAGCAAAAAGGCACATATATTAGAACTATGAAAGATAATGCTCAAACTACCAGGGTAGTGCTCTTCACCTACCTTGATTCTAAATGTAAGAACAGGGAATAGAGCTCAATTAAAGGCCAGTAACTTTATGTATTTAGAAGTAAAAAATAAAAAAAGAGGAAAAAAATAAGCATGCAAAACAAATCCACTGTAGCAAGATATTTCCAAGATTCATATGGAACTCAGCAGCTACAGGGATATTTAAAGGTACTTAAAAATATATAACATGTATCCCACAGAAGGAACATGTACTAAACTTGATGGCTTCAGAAATTCCTAGGGCTTTAAGTTTTCGCTGTAAATTCCTTAATAAAATAAAGTGGAAAGTGGTATTGGTTATTTCAGCATTAAATGATAAAGTTGGGAGTAAAGAAGACTTTTCTTCTCCTGGACTGTATATACTGTACATATATAGCCTGCTGTATATATAATTTGTTTATTTTGATATGAATACTTTTCCTTTCTGTATGGTTATGTTACTTTGGTAGAGAAGGCAATGGAAGCAGTAAATTGGTCATCTTGACTTTGGGATTAAAAAAGTTAAATCTTCTTTTCAAAGTGGACGTTAAGTACACCCAAGCAGCTTGGCAAAATGAACACGAGTGTGAATTAATAATGTGCTGTGACTCAAGGTGCTGAAGGCACACCCGTTCACAGCAAAACTGTATTAAAGAAAGGAGGATTCACTTGTGGAGTGGAAAACATCACTAATGCAATTCAATATTAGCTTTTAATTAGCAAGTATTTTTGTTCTTTTTTTTTTTCCTTCTCTTTTTTTCTACACATTGTGTAACTTTGTTTGTTAGACTCAAAATAGAGCTAGTGAACAGTGAGGAAAAAAACGCTGTTCTGTTTTGGCTTTCTTTGCTGTGTCCTAAAGGTATTCCCTTTCCCGTGGCAGAGGAGTTGGAGCAAGATGTTCCTTAAGGTCCCTTGCAACCCATTCTGTGATTCTGTTTTTGCATATAATGTGTTAGCCACTCATTGTACATTATCACAAGTTGTCCAGAAGCCCAACAATGAGGTTCCATTGGTCTTCCCCAATGAACATAAAGGAAAAACCTCGTTCATGATCAGACCCCTGTGAATCGATACAAACTCTAGCAGTGACCTCTCGGGCAACAGACCAAGGAATTGGAAATGGCACATGTTAGAGGATGAAAGTGGGGCATGTCCATGTGCGCAATGAAAACAACGAGCTCCTCAGAAGTCATTTTGCGTAGAGGTAAAGGCTGCTGCATCCCCTATCTGATCAGGTTTGAGGTCAATCATCTTCCTGATGGAGCAGAGGAGAGACTTTCCTGTTCCTGTGTCTGTTATGTTTTCTCCAACTCGATTTGCAGACTGGCAATTATAATGTCTCTTACTGCTGTTTTTTAAATCACAAAATTTGAAAACAATCTAGTTAAGGATACAGGCAAACAATCCCCAAGAGAGGACTGGGGACAGGAGGCAGATGCCAGCTTTTCTCATATAATGAGCCTTCAAAGCTCCTTTCTGGGTATAAAACTTCCGTATAAAAAAAGAAGTTGGCACTTTTTCTTTTCTTTTTTATGGTAGAGAGTGTTTGGAATATGCAAAACCTTAATACTGGATTTGCATCAGGATATGAACCCAGGGGATTTGGACAGGAAATACATGCTCTGAAAAATGGGCACATCCAGGATGGCAGTGGCTGAAGGATAGAATACTGGAGATTTCAGGACTGGTGCAGTATGAAAAGCTCTATGAAATACAATGAATCCCTGACAAGTGATGTGGTTGGTTTTGGTTTGTTTTTGTAAACATCTCTGAAAACTTTCCAGAATACACTTCTAATTCTGTCTATTTTACAAACAGCTACAGGGCAAATTCAGGGCAACCCTGTTCTAGAGAGATGCATTCTCCAAAAAGGGCCTCTAATATTAGCATATCCCCAGTGCCAAGTTTGTAAGTCTGAAGATGCCCTTGTGAAGCGATGAGATGAGAACTAAATCACGCTGTCTATTATCTCTACAATCTGTCCTGTGTCCAACACTGGGAGAAGCAGGTGCATCCTCTCAAAAAGCTTCCATAAAGTGTCCTTTCTCTGCATTTTTAGACACAAACACTCTGCAGTGAATGTATATATCTGGGACTTTTATAAATAAATTAAACGATAAAAAAATCTCCACAAAGAGCTACCACATATTAACAAAGCTACCACATATTTCAAGAATCTTGTCAGTAAAGAATTATTCTTTCTTTACTTCCAAGCAATAGCAGCATGGTCTCTAAATGCATTTGCACACTTGTTCTTTCTCTTACCAGCTGTTGCCCTTTTGGACCCCAACCAGCATACTGAAGCTTTGCATTGCTGACCTCAGGGGGATACAATTCCTGAGGATCCCTGCGGAAAGAGAAAAATAATACTTCAGCTTCAGAAATAGCCTTGGTTAAGCTGCCACACACCTGCTCTGGAAATACACCATGAGCTTGTAAGATGTCTTTCACCTGGAATAATCCAATAATTATTGCCAGATTTCATTAGACTATTTTACAGTAAGGTAAACACTACATCACTAACAAGTGTTGGTAAGATCAAATATTTAAGCGACAATTTCTGTTTCTTACTAACACAAAGCTAACCATATTAGTTCCACTGCTGACTTGCCCAAGCCTCAAGAATTAGCTGAAGGATGGCAAACAATGTAATTGTATTTATCAACACTGATGATGCCCACAAGTCATAAACAATAATTACATCTTTGAATCCTACTGCCACAAGAAAAATAAAATTTCATCTTCTTCACCCCATGGCTTTTCTGCCTAATAATTTTCCTTTGAACATGACGGCAGAAAAGTTTAGCAACTGCACAACAATTGATATATAACCTGGCTTCAAAGGGAAAAGCTCCTATTAATACCGAATATCCAATTTTTTAGACAATAAAATCAAAATGCTTTTCTAGTTCTTTTATCCATTGCCTTCATTTTGTACACAAAATCAGGGAGTCATACCAAATGCAATATAGAAAAAGGAGGCTTTTTTGGTAAATGTCAGAGCAGCATAATGTCATTTTATCACAGCACAGATAGCACTGCCTCAACTGTATTTATACTCAGCACAAATAATTACATTACATATTCTGAAGTCACATTGGTACAACCTTGTGTATAGCAATATTCTACAAACAAGAACACCAATAAAGCCTGTATACAATATGCCTCATTAACAGATCCCAAACTGCTTGAAAAAGTAAGGGTGTTATGACTGGTTTACAGACAGCAATAACAAGGCAATTTGAAGTCAACATCACCCAAAACCAGAGAAAAGAACTGAAGTCTGCCTGGCCTTTAAGCAGAAGGCCTCTTGTATAGTGTTTTCCAGGCCATGTTTTCAAAACAGAACAAAACTGAATGCAATAATTAGACACTAACTGAATTCGCTTTATTGCCTGTTTTGGGACCCGGTGCTGTAGCACAGATACACTCCAGCTCTGCTCTGTCAGCCAGGGAGTCCCTTGGCTGCACATTCCCACTGCACTGGTGCTGCTGTAGCAAGTCCAAACACAGCAGAGGAATATTCAGAACTGATTTTGTGCAATCTTTCCAATGTGAAAAAAACCATCATTTCCTGTGAACTCCTGATCAAAGACCGACTACAATAAGCAGAGCCAAAGCAAGGACACTCATTGTCACACCCCTTCCGTAATTCTTGCAGGTGGAAGAGCAACTTCTACTCTCCTGCTGGAAGGCCCATATCAGTGATTATGAACCATAACCCATAAAGTCTATGAGGCCCCTGGGAAGAGGTTCGTGCAGCTGACTTTAGACTGAAGTGCTCAAGGTCACCGAATTATAGAATCATAGAAAGGTTTGGGTCGGGAGGGAGCTGAAAGGTCATCTTGTTCCAACCGCATGAGCAGGGACACCTTCCACTAGAACAGGTTTCTCAGGGCCTAATCCAAGCTGGCCTTGAACACTTCCAGGGATGGAGCACCCACAGCTTCTCTGGGCAACCTGTGCCCATTTCTCACCATTGTCACAGTAAAGAAGACAGGTTTGACAGAGATGGGATGCATGGAGAATGTGAAGGGGCAAGAATGGGTTGCTGTGACACGGACATTCCAGGTCCAAGTGTATCATAGGATATCTGGATAGCTTTTGGTCACCCACAGACTCAGCCAGAAGAGTAAAATGCCTTTGTGAGTAAAGTAATTTTTGTAAGGTATAAATAAGAGAATACATCACTTTCATACTGAGAGCAGCCACGAAATTCCCACTCCAGTAAAAAGACTAGCCACACAATTTGTTCTGGGTTTTTTCAAGCTTGTATGCATTAGCTACCTAAGTTTCCAGTCAGCCATGCCTGTTAGGAATCAGTCTCTTTGGTGAGCTGTCTTGATTATCTTAACAGAGAGTAACCTCTGAGCACAGAAGGAAAAGAGAAAAACAGTGAATCAAATCAAAACCTCTCATGGGAGAAAAAACCCCCAAAACTTCACCATTTGTGAAATGAACTGTTGAGTTCTTGGGTTATTTTACCCATGGTGAGAAGAAGAGCAAGAAATTACAATTAGAGGGGAAACACCATCCCTGAATAAACAGATTATACAAATTGTGAGAACTTAAAGCTGTAATGCTTCAGATAACACAGGTGGAGCAAAGGGACAGACATGCCAATTACAGCGAATAATTCAGACCAGAGCTCAGAGAAGTCCCATCAATTCTGCTCACTGCGTCATCATTTAGAAGAGGAAAACTCTAATGCAATGAGAAATGCTGCATAAACTAGCTTTGGTAGCTGATAAGACAGAAGGAAGAGCACTCCGTTCAATCTACCAGCAAAGAGCTCTGCTGCAGACAGTAAAAAGCAAAGTCATCTTCCCTCTCCTGGGTATGGCCAAGGGAAAATGGAGTTGCATCTCCTGAGTTCTTTCTTAAGTTGTTGGGTATGGCTGGGAAACTTCTTGTCTGTTTGCCATGAAACCTTTTGAAAAATATGTGTATAGAAGGGCTGATGGAATTGCCTGTTGTCTGGAGATGCCTGATTTACAGACATAGTTAACATAACATTATATTCATCAGATAACAGCACATACGTCAGATTGTGCTGTAGACCACTGAAGGCAGGTGGTAGCCAGGCATCCATCCTCATGCTGTGAGCTATTCCTTTCTACCACAGCCTATAAAGGCAGACTAAGATCACAGCTTCCCCCCACCAATGGTCCTGAGAGATGGACATATTCACCTTGTTCCCCGTCTTCTGAAGAGAATCCTCTTCCCTGGAGCAGCAACATTTATTCACCCACCTGCAGCAAACTTCAGTATCATGTGCAAGGGGATAGAGAAGACATTCCTCCTTGCCAAACCTGATCCATCAGGCTTCAGAGAAACTGCAGGAAATGACCTGGAGATGGGCTGGATCAGAGGTGTCCAGGGGATGCCAGTCTGTCATCAGGCTTGAAAGTGGCATGAAAATGGAGTTCACTTGTGAACCTGACCAGGAAAGACCAGATTTCCAGACACTTGGGTTGGGTGCATGATCCATGGTGGAATATGAGTGGACTCCCTGCCTGGCAGTCCCAAGAAACCCCTTTACAAACCCATTGTCATAGATTCACAGATGGCTTTGGGTTGGAAAGGACCTTAAAGACCATCTGGAACAACCACTAGATCAGGTTGCTGAAAGTGCCTTCCACCCTGGCCTCAAACATTTCCAGGGCTGTGCTATCCACAATTTCTCTGGGCAAATTATACCTTAAATCACTATATCTTAATTTCTCTGGGCTACGATACCACTGACAGAGAGGATGAGGAGGAAGAAGATGAGTTGTCTACACAGCTGCTCTGGGTGAGATGGCCA
This sequence comes from Grallaria varia, assembly GCA_013396735.1. Lineage (NCBI taxonomy): Eukaryota > Metazoa > Chordata > Aves > Passeriformes > Formicariidae > Grallaria > Grallaria varia. Next base: position 873,862 of record VWZG01008091.1, on the reverse strand, counting down.
CAACTGTAATGTTCTTGTTGAGAAAGCTCTTAGTGATCCTCAAACTGAAGAACCCTTTTGGAGAGCATCTATAAAACACACTTCCAATTAATTCCTATTTTCTGGACCTTTAACTCTCCTCGGTAAAATTCCCTCAAGGGAGTCCTACCCATAGACCTATAGTCAGACCTATATCCCAGGAGCCCTTATCCATTTTATAAGCGTTGCATAAATGGGATCTCCTGCCAGTCAGCCCCTTCTGGGAGGTATGTTATTACTATTAAGCTACAGTCCTCCACAGCTACACCTTTCCTTCCCCTCCAAAACAGCCTGCTTAAAATTCCTCTGTATTTTTTTTCCCGAATCAATCAATATTATGGGTCATCTCAGCCTCTCCGAAGAGCCAGTTCTCCTCACAGACCCTCATAATTAGGCCTTGTTTGGATTTGAGCCTGTCCCTTGTGAGCTCATTTGTGCAGGATGCCGGCTTGGAAATGGGCAATTCCGAAGGCAGTCTGTATATCTCCTGTTCCTGGTTTGGACAAAGATGTCTTCACAGCATCCTCACACCATTTTCACTGTTTCCTTATGAAAAAGAACCTCAGCCTTAATTTCCAGCCAAAGAAATGGCAAGGCCTTATTAAATGGCTGCCATTATTTCTTCCATCTTTTAAAAGGACTGATTTTAAAGCCTGGGAAAGAAGGGAATAATAACATTGTTTCAGGTCAGACAGAATATGAAGCAGGTGCTCTACAAACTCTTCCACATTAAGATGACATTGTCTGGACCAGAGGCTGTTAAATTGCTCCAGACACAGGCGTGACTTCAGCACAATGTCCAAAACCCATTACTGAAATAGCAAATTGAGAGATTTGCTCATTCAGATGAAGTTTTCTGCCAAAAAGTCTCCCCTCAAAACTTCCAAATGAGGGAACTTCCCGATGCAATCAGCGTGCTGTCTGCCAGATAATTTCTGCTTGCCATTGATCTCACAACACGTATGTAGAATAAAACAAGCTAATCAATCATATAATGTTTTCTTCACTGGACTTTTAAAAATTATAGCCATTAATGAGGAACTTGTTTGGAAGAGTTTGTATTGGGTTTTGCTGAAATCTTTGTCCATGTATTCCCTCTTCTGACATTTTCTCCTAAAGAACAGTTTCCCTCAGAGACTTCATGGTGCTGAGACTCCCTCTGAGCATAAACATGACAAACTGCTCTATATTAAGTACTTCAAAAGCAACTTTAAAATAAAACCACCAATCAATAGAAACTTTCCACTCTAATGAGGGAGTGGCTCCCTTTGCTTCAAGAAAAATATTTTACAATGCCAGACTGAAAAAGTCTGAAACTGATAAAAGTAGTCTTTGTCTGGGGTATGGCTATTATTCTAAGGTCTGCTTTCATAACTTTTGATTTTAATTTGGAATACAAAACAACAGGATTTGTACGGAAATTTTTTGCATATGCTGCCACTGTGAGCAAAACCAACAAAAACTGCACCAAAGGCTGCTCTGATACGTTCCTCTTCTAAAGAAATAACAAAAACTATGCATATGAGCTGGACTGAAGAAAAACTTTGAATTTCCATCCTTAATTTGCAAATACCATAAGTTTGGAAAACATTTATTACATTATTAGCATATTGAGATGTCAGTAGTATATGCAAAAAAGTTGAAGAAACAATAACAGCTGAAAAACAGTGTGGGGAAGGCAGAAATATCCCTTCTTGTTATCTGCATCAAGCCAGCACTGAATATTTTGAAAGAAAACAGTCTTAAGGACATCAGCTCACAGTACTTTAAGCATTTTTTATGGTTAACTATAAAAAACTATCTATCTATCTAAACTATCTGTCTCAGCAGCAGAACTCAATGTCTTCACATCTACTTCTAATAGAATAAAATCAGACAGCAGCTAAGACAGATTTCTTCTTCCTCAGAAAGAAGGAAAAAAAGAGATATAAACTACCACATAGAGAATAAATCTGGGCGGGCAATAAAGAAGTGGAAACTTCATCATATTTAAGAGTTTTGATGCATGATGAAAAAAAACATACAGGGGAGAAAATACGCTAAACCAAATAAAAGCACGTAAAACATACATGTTCATAAATGTACAGAGAACCATAGATAAGGACGTGAAGGATTTCCAAGAGGCAGGAATGCCATTTATTGAGAAGTAACCCCGTGATTTTAATTACTTGTTTTTAATGACTTGACACAATTAAATGACTTGTTTACTTCAAAATTCACCAAGGAAAAGAGGAGACAGGTGCCATTAAGAAAATTTCTCCCCAGGAGATACAGAGCCCTGCTGAGATTCGCAGCGAGACAGAATAAAGTGTAGTACAAATGGGAATCGAAGACTTGCCAGAACAGATAATCAAGAAATAAGACCATTAGAAGATGAAGCTAAAAGAATCCTCCTGGAATTCTAATAAAAGTGCTTAATTAGACGGGATAGGTTCTTCCATTCATCTAGGCTTGTCCACTATTAAATATTTAATGCACATATGCACACACACACATATTTTCCTCACAGCACTTTTCAATGAACAAAAGTAGGAGGTGATAAAAGAAATCTGAACTTATCAATTTCAACTGCTACACATCAGTTCATTTAGCTGTTCTTAAAAATACCGTAGCTCACCAACCATTTTTCCCAAGATGAATGAATTCTATGGATTTAGAGTATCAAAGATAAAAAAGCAATGGAATCTACAACATCTGTCTCTAATTTGGCAATTCTGTTGGACTCAACCCAACAATAAGAGCTCAGAGGTGCTTTTTTATTATAGTCTACCAGTGTCTGCAAGCATCCATCAATGTAACATTTGGTATCGAGCCTGCAAAACCTTGCACATTACTAATACCACTGTAAAATCATAGGATGGTTTGGGTTGGAAGGGTCCTTAAAGATCATTTTCCATAAGCAGGCACACAAAATCAATCACTTGTCAGAAAAGGAGCCACCGACCTCTGCTGGGAACGATGTAAAATGATGGCACAGGCTTGTCGTTCTAGTAAAGGTCTAAAAAACTGATTTAAAAATGCACTGGACACTGGTACACAGCTCTGAGTCACAGTGATATGGGATAGAGGAGCACAAGCTGCTGATCAAAATCTCTGGGTTTCCCTGAGCAAGCAAACAGTGGAAATGGACCTTGGATACTGGTAGTATTACTTTTAAAATTATGACATTATCATGTTTCTCACGTGACCCTTGTAAATCACAGAAGACCAAGCGAATTTTTATTGCATTTTTAAAAATACTTTTGTTCCTAAAATCATGTTTTGTCCCCTGAAGAGACAATGAGAGGTGATAGCATTCAGGTGATAAACACAAACATTTTAAAGTAATTTTGTCTTACTCATGTAATTTCCTCTTACTCTACAGAGGCTTCTCAGACAGCTCTGACCTCAGAGCTACTCAAGGCATGAGGTAAGGCACTGGATTTATCAGGATTTCATGTGTATTGATCTACAAAAGGGGCACAGAAAAATGAAAATCTAAATACATGAATGCTATAAAGAAGGCCAGTCAGAACTGCAGATAGCTAAAGATTAGCTATGGAAAATATGGGGGGAAAAAAAACAGGTTGAAAAGAAACAACTTGGTAGGCACTGAGATGTTTAAGAATGATCTTAGAAGATCTTCAGTCAGGAGCCTGAGTAGAATACACGTGGTTCCTCACATGACTCCATCCATCTGCAGGAAAGGAGGTTTTGATGAAAACTGAGCATTTTCCATCCAGCTGACCCTGTCTGACTTTCAGACACTAATAGAAATATAGCACCATGATGTGATGCCTGCGGAGAGCAATCTGGGATTATTAGTACACAAAAATGAGATACAGAAATGATCTCCTACTCCTGGAGACAGCAGAAACGCCTCGTTACAACAAGACTTCCCTTGCTGTTAGGTCACACTTTTAATTGGGGCAAGAGATTGATTCTTGGGCTTGTGCTCTAAACTAATCTAACAGTCTGTGTTATTTGGTTCCAAACCAAACCAGAATGACTCAGTATTCTCTGTTTCTTTTTGAACACTAAGAGCCTTTGAGCAAAACTTATTTCTTCTCTTGTCAAGAGGATAAGGAGATCTTGTGCGTAGGTTCTCAGGAGTATTGAAACACCCTTCTAAACAGCCTCTCCCCACACAAACTGTGTCATCATCAGTTAAAATTAACAAGGCATACACTTAGTAATGCCATTATTTCCATTTCTTGTCAACAGTGATATGATCACTTTTAAACAACACCACAACTGGCCTGATTTCAGGCACAGTTTAAAAGCGGATGGAAAAACACCCTCCTTATTCAAATGACAAAAATACCACTCTGGCTGTGTATTTCTGCCCCATAACAGATACAAATAAACCTCAAGGAAGCAAGCAAGAGGAAATGCTTGCATTCAAAAGGGCTGTAACATTTGCCTTCCCAGCTCTTCGTATGGAAGGTCCTTTCATTCCTCTTATCTTCTTCTCATTTGTGGCATGGGAAAGCAACATTTTCTATTCCAGTCTTATCTCCTCAAATTTTAAGTGGAACACTCAACAAATACTAGGGTAAGTGGTGAAGAGGCATCAGGGCTAGTGGGACACAGCCTGGGTGATCATACAGGTATTTGAACACCTTTGCCATAAAGAGACTTTCTCAGTGGTTACTGTACCAAGGAGAGCTCTGGCTGTAGCACTCATTCTCCACCCAAAGGTCCTTTCTTGCCTTCCAAAAATTCCCCATACCCTTCTTCCCCATCTGCTCTGAGCTCTCTGGAGAGGCAGAGAGGTTGGATGCAGACCGCAGGATGCCCATTTGGGGATAGCAAGCCATTTTTAGACTATTAAACCTGTGGAGTGGTCGCAGAACCAAGCAGCAAGGATGGTGTGGCACAGACTACTCCATATTTCTCAGAGATGGAGCACTTTACAGTCCTCAGAGGGTGGCACAGGTCCCTATACAGCCCTCACTACGTAACCTGAGCCCAGGACCCATCAAGCCCCACAACAGTGAGGAAATGCCCATAATCTTGCAGGTTTTGGTTCTCAAAAATGGCTTTCTTTTCAGGTGTCCAAAAAAGAAACAAGTCTGTGTTTTGTAACGTGCAGTGCACACTCTTTGTGCTATGTCAGCATCACCCAACCCCAATAACCAAGTCTCAGGCTGCAGGGTATCTCCACAGCCTGACAGCAGCAGAGCAAAAACAGCCCCCTGGGAAAATGTGCTTCTTGTTCCTATTCTAGTGGAAACTCCCTCCAGAACCTTGAACAGTAGGGCAGAAATGCAAACAAAAAAATACCAGTTCCCACTCTGAAAACTGACCTACAGAACAATTTTGTCCCTGGGAAGGTGATGCACAGAAGCAGCACTTGCACAGCCTGTGGTTAGTTGCCTATTTGGTGCTATGCACAATAATTTTATACATTCTCTTTCATCCACCTTTATTTCCCTTTTCTGCCAAAACTCTGCACTCGCTCAGCCTCACCGAGTCTGGATAAGGAGGAAAACTCAGGCCAAGGAGCCAGTTTTTGCTGGTGGTCCCTGTTGGGATGTGTGTGTACCCCCTGGCAGTGACTATGGTTTGCAGGCTCACCACAGCCTGGGGACCAGAGGAGGTTCATTCACTGTGAGACATGTGAACCTTTCCAAATGCAGATATGTTTCTCACCAGTGAAGCACATTTTATTCAAGAATAGACTTTAATAGGAGCCCTGCCTCCATTTCAGGGGGTGCTGTCTCAGAAAAACACAACGGGAGAGTTTGCTTCAAGCCTTTCTTCTCTCCTTTTTTTTATTTCCTGATGAGCCATAAGCTATTGACCTTTTCTGTAACATAAAGAGGATGGTTGCTGGGCTTTTCTCTGCTAAAGTGCTACCATCTGAGTGTAACTATTAATTACCCAAGTTTGTTTGTTTTTTTTTTTTAAAGTCATTACTCTAATTCTTAATATCAAATCCTCCCCTCAGGGGGACCATTCGTTATTATTATCGTTATATATGGTTTCCAAGGTGTCCACCCACATCACAACTGAGTCTGGAAGAGAGAAGCACGTGGTAAGAATTGCTTTGCCTACACAAGAAAGGAACATTTCACATAAAAAAAAAATGCTGTGCGGTGACCAACACGGGTGAGCAAGTGGCAAATCCCCTGGGGAAATGATATGGTGTTGAGCTGCTGAAGTGGATTTCCTCCCACAAGCACAGCCAAGAGTCCTGCCTGAACTGCCTTCCGAGGCTGAGCCGCTTGGAACCTGTCCCCATCTGGAAGTGAGTGATGCTCAAACAGTGGCTTTGCTTAATGAGATGCTGGCTCTTTCTTTTTAAAGAGGTACAAAATGTATTCATAAGCAATAAGCTGGTATGTGATTTAACCACTATTTCAGTGATTTACAGAGTGTTTAATTCAGAAGATTATAAAAAAGCAAGAAGCCAAACAGCTCCACCAGGGCTTGTGCCAAATGGCAGTAAGCTCAGCTGGAAAGTTCTTATCCACTTCAGAGAATGCAAGGTCAGGCTCCATGACCAAGCTACAAAATTTAATTATTCCAAGGGCCGGTTTTCTGTTGTCAAAATGCAACTGAAAAAAGCATATGACATCATGAGGATGTTCTTGTTTATAGTCAGGCATAAAAGCCACCACACTGTGCAGAAGTGCCTTAATTAACTACATGAACTATCCCAAAATGCCATAGAAACTATAGAATGGTAATTGTCAAAGAGGGAGGAGAGACAAGGAATAGCAATAGCAGATCCTTCACGAACTGCGGAATACATTTTCCTACTTATTTAACAAATTTCACATTTTTATTTGGTTTTACATACCTTTTTATAAAGGTTTTGATCCAACCTCTACAGATCATTGCTGGGGGAAAATATTCAGCTCCTTTAAGTAAAATTTAATTAGCTGAAAGCAGATTCTATTAAAAGCTGCACTTTTCCCACTTAAAATGTGGGCATTAGCACAAGTTTATAAATGTTAAAGAGTGAAATTGTGCAGCATTCTCTACAATAATCATCACATATTGCCTCTATCAGGTAAGTACAATTTCTCTTCTTGAGAAATTTGCAGATGAGGACATTGAGGCACAGGAGTTTCTTTAATGTACAGAGAAGGGGCATAACAGGCCAGAGTAAAATAAAATAGAACAGCCTTGGTCAAATGGGCAGGTGTCTGATGTAGAGTCAGTTCCCTGATGTCCTTTAATAAGGAAACAATTTCCTTTTACTGTGAATGTGGAAATGGGAGCATGTGCAAGGGAAACCTTGTTGCCTTTTGAAATATTATACAATAGGATACATACAAAACTGATTAAGTTTTCTCTAATTAACTTTAAAGTCCATTTCTTTCCTGCCAGTCCCTTGTACGAAAGAAGGAGGCAGGAAGAACAGCAAGAGCTCTGCGGAAAGATGTATAGACATCCCTTTGAAAATTTACCCATGGTGAAGCACTGGCTCAGTTCCCTCCCCCTGTTATCACATCTGTGGATCTCCAGCACGTATTGGGCACTCACTCCACTCGTGGGATTTGTCCTGAAGTTGCTGGAGCTCAACATGGGGGACATGTGCAGGATTTTACAGGTAGGAAGAGCTGGACTCAGCTCCACGAGTGCTCCTGCACTCTACTTACTCTGAGCACAACACACAGATTTGGTAAGGAATTTGGTAAGGTAACCCTCCTTCTCACACACAAAACCAGTGAGGAGTGGGAATAACTGCTGATTTCCTCTCTGATCCCAGTAAACACATTTGGAAGCTCCCACTGACACACCCCAGTGGGATGAGCTAAGGCCGTGCTCAGAGCTCCCAGGGGGAGGTCAGCACTAATCCCTGCAGCTTGGCTGTGAGGGGAAGGAAATGGTCCATGCAGAACTGGGAGAGCACTGGGAGGTCTGAAGAAATGTTGGTTTTATTTTTATGCTGGGCTTTATTTTGGGGAATGGGAACACAACTGTAAAAAAGTGTAACACTTTTGCTGGCTATAGCAAAAAATTAAAATAAGCTCTTGTTTAGGACCTGCAGCTCCAGACCAAACCAGCAGTCCAGCGTCACACACTGGTGTAAAATGACCTTAACAGTGGTGAGGGAAATACTGCAATTAGAATCATAGAATCATAGAATTGATTGGTTTGGAAAAGACCTCAGAGATCATCAAGTCCAACCCTCGGTCCAACTCCAGTCAATTTACTAGATCATGGCACTCAGTGCCACGTCCAGTCTCAACTTAAAAGCCTCCAGGGACGGTGAATCCACCACCTCTCTGGGCAGGCCATTCCAATGCCTGATTACTCTCTGTGTAAAGAATTTTTTTCTAATATCCAACTTAAATTTCCCCTGGCAGAGCTGAAGCCCGTGCCCCCTCGTCCTATTGCTGAGTGCCTGGGAGAAGAGACCAACCCCCACCTGGCTTCAGGGAGTTATAGAGAGTGATGAGGTCACCCCTGAGCCTCCTCTTCTCCTGACTAAACAGCCCCAGCTCCCTCAGCCTCTCCCATAGCACTTGTGTTCCAGACCCTTCACCAGCCTTGTTGCTCTTCTCTGGTTAGGGGAACACTCTGGTCAGCCCTGGCCTGACGACAGAAACCTTGAGCAAACAAAGTTTTTTTTTTCCTTATTTCAGAGGTGAATGACTAAGATTACCCATATTGGACTCGGTAGGAGTAACGTTATTAAAAACCAGGAGAGAATAAAACAATTTTCCATGCCTGGATTTCATAAGCAGGTTGTTTCCTGCATTGTACTGCTAAATTCTTATTTTCCAAAGATAGGAGAAATAATATTAGGAAATAGCTGTACGTGGTATTGGCGTTCCACTTCTTGCCAGCCCTTTGCAGGAGCGCTCCCTGCCCCACATCTGGACCCGCAGCTGCTCTCGCAGCGCCTGTAAATTACAACCCGCTGGCGGTGACAATGCAGCGAGCGCAACTGGGGGGCTGTGAGAAGAGCTTTGCAGCAATATTTATAACGCAGGCAGCTGCAGGCAGTTATGGGCAGATAGATCTGAAAAGCAGCAGCGTTCAGAGGGGAGCAGAAGGGACGGGACACAGACGTTCATCCCGGGGAAGGTGAGGCTGCTTCCACTAGATGGCACCCGGCGCCAGCATCGCATGTTTTCGGACGAGCGGTAGCAGAAAAATGGGTGAGACGAAGAGAAGCCGAACTGAACCAAACCCCCTCCACCCAGGAAAAGGAGACCTGCGGATGTCAGCCGGCTCCCCCTGTGCAAACTGTAAACCACGGGCCATGGAAAGCAGAGGGCAAATGCGTCAAACCAGTAAGGGTTTCTACGCCGAGATTACCAAGAGACTGTGAAGCGTCAAAATAACAAAAAGGGAGGCATTAAATCTATGAGATCTGGCTTGTTTTTTAATTTTTGAATCAGATTTTTTGTGTCTGTGTCATTGGCATCTATTAGCTGTCCTACAGCGAGCTAAACTGTGCTGCTGCGCCTTATGGGGGGAATTTACTCTGACAGCAGCTCTTCTGGAAAATGTTGCAGCCCTGTATATAAAATGCCGTTTGGGAACATACGTGCTAAGGACATGCCCAAATTGGCTTGTCAAACATTATCAAGAGCTCAAAGTGAAATCTGGAAAACATTGGTATGAGCCCCTTTTGACTTCAGACACAGCCTGAATCTGGAGAGCCTGCAAAAATAATTAGAAATTTCCCTTTAAAAAAAACAATTTATGCTGGCAGATTAATGTCATGTTATTTAAAAAGTGATGCCACAGATTAGGTTAATTGGCTTCCTTATTAGTTAGCCTCAGCAGGGGTGTAGCAAGGGCATTAGTGGGTACAAATGCTGAATTGTCGGATGAGGCAGGTCACAGCTGAGGATGAGGAACAGGGTAGAGAGAGCGCAGGGAAAGCCACAGCCTGTTTCTAGGAATGAGTGTCTGCTGGGCAGGAGGGATACTGTGGAGGGGAGGGAGTTTGTTCCTCACCAGTCACTGCCTCAGCTGCTGAGCTGGAGGTATGGAGGAAAGCCAAGGGGCCAGGGGCACACACCAACGAGGTGTAAAGCTGGTGCCTACTTGAAGAAGAGGATTAATGCATGAAAAAGTTTGTAAAAATGGCAAAGGGATTGTTGCTTAGTGCAGAATTTTGTCACTCCTGATATTGTCAGGTAGAGGGCAAGGATGCTGCTTGTGGGTTGCAAATTTCACCCTCACCAAAGAACCTGGAATGTCAAACTGAGCTGATCCTTGGGCTGTGTCCATGTGCTTGGTCCTGTCCTCAACAACTTTCCTCCAAACACATCCATCAGAGCAATATTCCTGTGTTAAATATGAAATAGTCGATGAAGATTTTTACCCCTTCATCCAACAAAGGCTCTCCTTTCAGCTGATGTATTTGACCACCTCTTACATCACGTTCACCTGCTACACCTGTCCTCTCTCTTCGTGCACCACCCTAAAATATTCTCAGAACTCCATAGGACTAATAAGTGCCCATGTTCCAGAGAAATGGTAATATGCCACCCTTTCCACCACTCACAGGCACTATGATCACTTGAAAGATCAATGAAATTGTTACTGCACAACATGGTTTACAATGTCTGTGTACGTACCTAAAGCCTAAACTTTGTAAACCACACCTGCACCAACAAGAGGTGCAGGGATCCTTCCAACCCTCTTGGTCTCCTGATCCACCACTACATCCTGCTGTGGGGACACCGATGCCAGACACACCAGGGTGCCTTCTGCTACCCTCTCACTTTCCAGATCTTCCCCTTGTGCTGGAAGCTTCTCCCCTGACACATCCAACCCTCCAACTCCCTGCACCACTGTCGAACCAAACAGGGAGAGCAACTGGAACCACTTCTCAGTGTGCAATACAGTTAAAGTTGGAGGGAACAAGAAGCTGGTTTTCAGGGACACAGAAAGATCATGCAGTAGTAGAAAACTGCTGGGCCACTGTATTGTTATTTTTTTAGCATTTCTAACACATACTGTGGATGATATGTCTATATTTTCTGCCTTAGTTTTGTCTGGAGTAGAACTGTGCTATCAGTCAAATCTTTTTGCCCTCAGCCAGGTTTGCTGCAGATACAAAGCTTATGTGCTCATGCTGTGTCTTCATCCTGTTGCTGAACAACCTTTCAGCCCATGAGCTGCTTCTCAGATACATTGCCAGAAAGACGGAGTTTTCAAAAAGGAAATAAATTGAGTAAATTCCTGGGAAAAAAACCCAAACCAACCAAAACCCAAACCAACCAAAACCCAGGCGGAGGCAGGGAAGGGAAGAGACACTAAATTTAACACGATCGATGCCAATAAACCTTGTAATTCCCATGTTCCAACCATACATGGAAACAGTTTAACCTCAAACTCATGATTTTTTGTGGCAAGTCAATTACAAGATGTATGCTGGAGGGAAGCAGGCTGCACAAGCTCCAGGGCTCACAGAGTTTAAATCATGTATGTCTGTAGTACACACTTCTTTGTACAAAGTATTCTTTCTCTGTCACTAAGTAGAAGCCAAAGGAAGGTATTTTAGCTTTGTTGTTGTTGTTTTTTTCAGTGGTTTTTGTTGTTGTTGTTGTGTTGCAGGTTTTTTGTGGGTTGGTTTGTTTTTTTCCTGTTGGTTTTGTGTGTGTGTGTGTGTGTGTGTGTGTGTGTACAAGTGTGCTGAGACAAACCCTGGAGGAACAACTGAATGTAGCTAGTATTTTTATGGGGAAAAAATGCTGAGAGAAGTCTTAATATCTTGCCATTGTATCTGTACTTCTCCATTATTAAACCCACTGGTTACTGTACCAAGAAAACTGGATCGGAAAGAGGGCACAGGACTCAAAAATGTAGGTGTTGCAATGTCTGACTTCTGGGACTTTTGCTCTTAAGACATCATACCTGTGTTAAAAAACACAGTTCCCCTGAGGAGTGCCCAGGGAGAAGGCTGCTGAGCCATGGGACACGGGCACAGTGGGAGCTGCCTACAGAAAGCAACAGGAAACACTGGGCACACAGGCATGGCCAGGATCCTGCCTTCTCCCAGGGACAAAGCCCTGGCCCGTGGAGGCAGAAATCAACAGGACGTTAGGACACGCTCCAGTGTTTTCCTAAGTCAGAGACACAGTAATGCATTTAATACAGTGGCGTGGGTGAGAGAGAGCGGATAGAAAGGGAAAGGGGAGGCTCAGACTGGATACAAGGAGACACTTGCTCCCCATGAGGACAGTCAGGCAGTGGGAGAGATTGCTCAGTGAGGCAATCCCTGCAGGTTTTCAAAATCCAGATGGATAAAGCTCTGAGTAACCTGATTTGAGCAAGAGGTTGGATGTTGGAAGAGTGTTTCCAGCCTGAGTTATCTGGTAATCCTATGATCTCCCTGTGCACAAACGAGGCAGACTTTTTTAAACTTCGCATGCTTTGCCATCCATTGAAAAGATCCAAAGCACCTGCTATCTGTTTATCCATAATGTATAGTAATGGCAACTTAGTGAAGACAGTATTAAAATTATATTTTTTTATAACCAGAGTCATGTGCAATGCTCTACAGAAATGACAGAGCACAACTATATTGTCCCTTTTTACTATTTCTGCACTGTTAACACCATTATGAGACTTAAAATACATAACCTGGCACCAGCTTCCTGGCTTTTAGCTTTCTATTTACTGTCAATGAATTAAGGAGTTTTGCTGTGTAACTTATTAATTTCTATTGGTGCTATGGAAATGCTGCTCTGAAACACCATGAACCATCATATGCCTACATGGGACTTACTGGTGTGGTGGCATCCCATTCCTGACCCGTTGGGCCACTGCTTAAACTGTACATTTAAAAAAAAAAAAAAAAGAAAAAGAAAGAAAAAAGGCATCTTTTAAGGAAAAAAAGGTAAAAACTAAGGGCTAAACTCTAAAGAAACAAGAGAGGTGAGATGAGTGGTAGAGTGATTGAGTTGAAGCCACAGGTAATCTGCAGCACCCTGAAGACAAAGGGTAGAAAGGGGGATTTAAAAAACTGCAGCAAATCAATGCTAAAGAATGAAAGCATCATTGAATGGCATGGATTGGAAGGGACCTTAAAAACCATCTAGGTCCAATCCCCCATCCTGTGGACAGGGACATCTTCCATGGGACCAGGTTTCTCACAGCCCCATCCAACCTGGCCTTGAACACGTCCAGGGGTGGGGCAGCCCCATCTTCTCTGGTCTGCCTGTTGCAGTGCCTCACCACTCCCACAGGAAAAACATATTCCTAATGTCTAATCTAAACGTACTCCTTTTCAGTTTGGAGCCTTGCCCTATTACTCCATGCCCTTGAAGAACATCCCTCTCCATCTCCCTCGCAGGCCCCCTTCAGATACTGAAAGGCTGCAAGAAGGTCTCCCTGGAGTTTTCTCTTCTCCAATGCTCTGGTGAGTGGCCGACCATGGCTCTCAGTCAGACACCACCACATCTATATTCTAGACAGAAGCTTGAAATCTGGAATACAAAATTCATGTAGTCTGACTCTTTGGGGAAGATGACCACTTTGGCTTCCAGACTTTGTCATCTTTTGCACAACACACAGCTCGGTGGATGCTGCAGCTGAAAGTCAGACCATTGCAAAGGGCTGTCACAGGAAACCATTTGTCACAATATGTGTTGTTTTGCAGGATTCTTAACGGCTGAGTTTTAAAATGAAGACATTGAAAAATGGCTTACCCATGAGGTATTTTGCTGAGGACATAATACGCTGTGTATGAATGCTGATACACCTGCAAAATGAATTAAGAAGAAGACAACAAAAAAAGAGAGATTAGTAATTGTCACCTGTGTTAATAGGGCTTTTTTTTTTTTTTGCAAAAATGATCTAGCATTTATTGCTGGGAAGCTCTCACAAACACTTCGAAATCTATAGTCAAAAAAGAACAATACATTAATCCACTTAAAACTGTTGTGTGTTCTTTTCATCTTGCACTTTATTACAGTGTTTGGCAAATGGTATACACCCAGATGCTCGGTGTCGTTGCCATGGCTACCAGGTCTTTGATTAAACTGGGGGCACATGGGCTCTGCAAAGGCTAAATATAGAACAGTCATTAATGAGGACACCTTGGTCAGCTGGAGACATTCTCCATCATTATAACTAGACACAACAGGGATGTAATGCATATTTTTTGCTTTATTTCCACATAAATGAAACAGGGAGTGATGCTGGGTGATCTCCAAGCAGGCTGTCAGACCCCTGTCAGTCAGCAAATAAAACTGTATTGACTCAGGGCATGAAGCTGACCTCATGTTTCTATGACCTGCTAACTTACATCTTCATATCAGTCTGTGCTCTTTGGGCCTTGGGGAGGAGCGGCTCAGCTTGCACAGCAGCCCATCTCAGAGGGCAGAGTTTATTACTTATTTTCTAAGTAGTCAATAATAACACCAGGGTCAGTGTCAGCGATTTAAGAGCTGGTGATTTTCCACTAGTGCAGCCCAAACCTCACAGTGATCAGTGATTGCCCAAGGTGGGCGATGCTGAGCAACACAGAGGTCAGGGCACTAGTGGGAAAGGTCTAAATAGCAATCACTTTACACAAATTCATACAGGCAGTCACTTTTGCAATTCTGTCCTCTTACTGCATGCTACTAAATCAATCAATCAATCTTTTAACAGACAATGGAGAGACTTCTTGAATACTTGCTTCACCAATCAAGTTTCTCTGATCAAAATAATTTTTCCTAGGTTCCTGTGTTTTTGCACAGGTTTTTCCTTATGCCAAGAAACCATGAGATGTCCTGGGTGATGCTGCCAGCCTCAGCAGGGGCCATCCCAGGCATCACAAGTAAGTGTGACTCACTGCCCCCATCACTCTCAAGGGCAAGCCTGCACAGTAGTGTCTATAACAGACTTACAACTTTTGGGGCCTCAGTAAAGAGACATATAAACACAAGGCACATCATCCTGCAGATATTAAAACAAACTTGTCTGTTGCAACTTGAATCCAAACACTAAATCCTTACACTACTGCATGAGCTCCCTGAAAAACAGGCACTGGATTTCTATGTATGAAATGCAGAGACTGGTGCCAGATTGACGTGATTCCCTTCTTCCCTGTGCAATTCACTTCCTTCATTGCAAGGGCATCATGAGGTCACATCCCAAAATCCTATCTCCTTTTAGGCATTCAGACCCATAAAGACTCCTCCTGCAAGGTGATTCTCTGGTGTGTTGATATCAGGGAAGGTCTAGGAATATAAGTGAATTCTCTACAAGTTAGCATTTATTTTAGTGCAAGTGTCCTTTTTAGATCCACCTGTTTCAGATGATGTCAGATAAATTACTATTTTCTCACCCTCATCCAATCATACCAAAGAGCTCTTGAATCTTTTAATGCTGATATCTGAGACCAGACTGATGCATGTGGCCTTAGGGTTTATTCCAGCTTTGATAAAGTTCTAACACTGCAAAAATTTCTTAAAGAAAAAGCACCGGAGGACTAAATTTGTCTACAGATATGAAAAACCTGATAATGCATTGTCATTAAATACTGAGCCACTTTTGTCTTCAAATATCCTGGCAGGAGGAGGTAGAAAATGCTGTAGATATAAATAAATTGTGATCTGAGGCCAGGACTGTTGGTCAAGGTAATAAGCCAGGCTGTGTTGTCAGATACCAAAGGCATAAGCCAGCCCCTAAAATGAGTATGAACAGATGCCTTCAGGCAAAAGAAGAAAAATGTAGCAGGCTGGAGGGAAAAGAAACAGGGAGCAGGACAGCTGGTACGGAGTCCTACAGCAATGCTGGAGAGTTCAGAGCTGTCTTAGAGCCATTAACGGAGACTGAGGTAATATAGTTTCTTTGCAGAGAGAGATTAGGAGTGGGGAGAACAAAAGGTGCAGGACACTTAGAGAACTCCTTTATTTTCTGAATATAATTTGTCATCATCTCTATTCTTTGGCCAGACTCTAAAATATCTCACATGTGTTGTGCTAGAGTATACAGTCTTCAAAATCTTGCAGAGTTCACTCACGGGAGCAATGCTTTCTGAAATAAATCCTTAATATCAGTAGGTTTGCTCCTGTAAACAAGAACTATTTGTATAAGCAATGATTTCAGGATCAGACATTTATTATTATTACAGTAGTTAAGGACACAAGTGCAGGCAGCTCGAAAGTCCTTCTCAGACCTTCTATTTCAAACCTATTTGGAAAAAACCTGCAAGTAATACTCCTAAGCAGACAAGAATCTGAGAGAAACAACACTTGTGTTTTTCTGAGATATGACATGGCTGCTTTCCTCTTAGATATGCAAACCAAATAAAGTTAAGTCAACTTTTTGAGGGGATGACTATGTGTGCTTAATATTTCAACTAAAATTTCTGCTGGGGTTGAGATGAACTACGCTGTTCACTCACCAGTAGGAAACACCCACAGCAGGGGAAAGTGCAGGGAAGAGATGAGCACTCTTCTGAAATTCAAAGCTAAGACTCAGAGATGGGACAGTTCTTAAATGTTAATATTCCTTTCATTTAACCTCTCTGTTTCTGAGGCTTGGCCAACAGAAATAACTGTATTAATGCTCTGTGTTTCCCTTCTTTATCAAAGGGTGTGGTAAAAGCCATTGCACTGATTGCTGAGGATTTATCACTAGCATCAGAAAAAAAGGAAGAGTTTAGTTTACATTTCCACTGCTCTTAGCCCTGATTTTTGGCTGGATCCCAGAAGCATAGAGCTTCTCTCAACAGACAGGAATATTTGAGGGTAGCAGAGCTTTCGGCAACGGTTTTGCTCTGTAGACTCCGTGTGCCCAGTCATCCCACCACAGTAAGTCACAACAGGTTTCAGACTGCTCCGAAGGGCTCCAGGTATCACCGCAGTTGGTTGACAGAAGCTCCTATTCCGCCTGTCCCCAACAAGTGCTGTAGAAGTCATTATACTAAAACCATTGTGCCAGAAACATTCCCCCTGGGCTTCTCATCCCGGGTCACAGCACAGATCTTGTTTACTTTCAATCTACATCATGTTCTGCAACAGGTGCATGTTTACACTGAAATCATAGAGGCACTGAAAGATGGGTCTATCCGTTCCCACTGAAGTCTTGGAAAGGTAATTATCTCCCTAAATTTCAGGAGAATACAGGAATAATTATATATGACAGCACCTTGTTATGAAGCTGCTGACCTCGTTTTATGCAACCAACAGAAGAAAGCTGGACATGACCAGATGACAGCAGCAATGGAAACTCTGCAGCACACAGAGCAGCAGAGAAGAGCACCTGCCTCTCCCATACCAACAAATTCCAAAATAATAAGGAAACTGTGGTTCAAACAAGATACAGAAACAACATGGAAGAAGACATTTCTGTGCTCTATTACCACAGAGCAAAGTACTCCATGAATGGTAATATCTCCTTGAAAGCATTTGCTTAAATGCTTCTAGTCCAGCAGGGCTTACTGAAATAGAAACTATGTGTTATTTAAGAATAGAATGGAATCGGACTAATTTATGCACTGTGACTATTCATATACTTTAAATTAGAACTCACAGCTCTTGTTCTTGCCCCAAAGCAACAGGAGAAATATGCGACATAAGTCCAGAAAGATTGTGAAATGGGTTTTCAGCATCTTTCGGCTGATATGACAGATTACACTACCTGCTGAGGATTTATCACCAGCATCAGAAAAAAAGAAGTTTAGTTTACATTTCCACCTTCTCTATTGCTCAGTTTCTGACACACTTTGTGGGCTGATGCCTTGCTAGCACCAGCAGTAATCAGCATGGAAAGGCTTTCTTTTATCTTTGTGTGACAAGGTGCTGAATCAATATGAAGAAGAGGCACCTCCTTTCAGAGGTTTAAAAGCAAAGAAAGGGGGAAAAAGCCCTGAGAAGAAGGTCCCCAAATCATCCCAATCCACTGACCTTCCAACAGGCTGTTCTATCAAAACAGCTAATTTAGGGTCTTATCACTCATCATATAAAACAGCTCATGGATCTGAGATTAAACCCAGGTGGGCTGGCTGTGGTATCTCATGATCATTACTTACTTGATAAATACAGGAATAAAGCATGATTTGCATCCATTTTCTAAATGGCTCCACGGAGCCACCTGGCCCTTCATTCAGTAGCGTTATTTACATTAAAGAATTACGGACAAAACTCACAAAACATCCCATAAAACTTAGAGCTCACAAGGGAACAGCTACAGGGCAGAGCAGAAGTGCAAGCTGAGTTATAAAGCAGTTTGCAAGGCTTAATACAAGATTTCTAATGTTGGGTGTCTTTCTTCTTTTTCAGGAATCACACTTTTAATCCAAAAAGTCATGCCAGCACCCCCAAATAAAAACAGGCCCTCTAAATAGTCATCAGAAAAAAACTGTACAATAGTTTGCTAAAGTCTGAGAATAGCAAGAGTATATTTTAATGTAATTAATCATAAAATACTCAGGAGTTATCTGGGTAAAATGAATCACTTTTTAGTCTGTAACAATAAAGTGTATCTCCAAATAATAGATCCCCTCAGGATTCTTAACAGACCCAGGTTGTCTTTATCATCTATCTCCTTTTATACTCTATAGTAAGACAGTAAAAATACAGCACAAGTGGCTGGTGAAACAGGAACTGTCAGATCCATTAAAAGGGTTTCCCACAAAGAGTCTCTAAAAAGACATTTGCTGGAAGTAGATTGTATAGCCCATTTTCCTACTTGTCCTATGAGCAGACAAATCCCCAAATGCACATATGAATGTCAAACTAATTGAATAATCCTAAACATTTGACATAATTACATACTCCACCTTTCAAAATGGTCCTGGCACCCTTAAGCAGTAACTCATGCTGTGATGCAAAATAAGCAGGTAAAAGATGATTTGCCATTTGGCCTTTGATAACTCTGATATTTAACCAGGCTCTGAAGCTGACAAATTAAGAGGGAAAAAAGAATAAAGTTGAATGCAGGAAGGCTGATGCTATGCACTGGCAAATAGATCATGTATTTGGTACCCTGTTATCTAACTATGGCATGAAAAGGAGGGAAAAACAAGTTCAGGAGGAAAATCACAAGCAAACACTAGCCAGAGATTGTGTTGAATATTTCATCATAGCCTGTATGTGAAGGATACAGGAAAGGATGACCTAAGTCACTACCACACTGTCACATGGATTCTTCTGTTGGCCAGTCACCAGCAAGCAAATACGGTATTAACTTCACAGGGTAACTATGCCATTCATACAAATCTTCTAGCAGAGAAAAGGATCATTATCTGACTAAAAATACCTCAATGCCATAATTTATTATGGTATTCTGTGGAGAATTAAAGGACGTCACTGTATTTGTTTGAAGAATTTTCTGTATTTTTGAGGAAAGTCAACATTAAAGACTAAATTTTCACTTAATGAGTCAACATCATTTGCCTTGATAAAGATTCTTTATGATAGCATTAGTTTCGTTGAATCTTTCTATTCTGTTGAGAAAAAAATCCTTCTTTTACCTTACATGTTGAACTGGCCCTTCAAAGGGATGAAAAATCCATTCCTGCTACTGACCACCAACTTCTGGGTGATGTTTTGTTCAATTACTGTACTTTCATTCTCCCCTGTATTTGTGATTTAGAGCACAAAGGATTACTTTGGCTGAGGCATAGTTAGGTATTTTCATTTTTTCTGTCAGTGGAGACAGACTGGTCAGAAGTATTCTCCTCAGCCCAACTATTTTTGCAAAGTATTACCACCATTTTATTGCTAAATAGGTGCTTCATAGTAACCAGCTTGGAATTAGATTCTCTCAAAACCCTCATGCTATCTATTCCTTTTGTGTCACTGTAACAAAAAAAAAAAATCTACCAAAATCCATACTGGTATTTGGTACCCTACACTCAGTGAAGCTTGACTGCTTGCAAGAACTAAACAAATCAATAAAGTCATATAATTTAAGGGCTCTTCCACATTCTCACCTTTCAAAAGCAGTGTGATACTGACCTATTTTGCTTTCTTCTGAGACAGCATATTCTCTTTGTCCCTACATTGAATTATCCCTTTCTACTTTATCACTTCCCTGGTAATGTGCCTCTAATACAGCCTCATGCTGTGTGTCAACCTGCTTGTGCAGCCCTCCAAGGAACACTGCCCATTTCTCTTCATCCGCTAATAAATTAGAAAACCATAATGAAATGCTATCAACGAGCGTTTCCTGAGCGTTGGTTCAGCTGGCAGCCAACAACCCACAGCTGTCATCAGACACCTGACCTGGGATGTTCTCACCCACCGCAGCGTATCCGGCTGATCGGCCACTCGTGTAATGCGCTCACAGCCACAGGAAGGGCACACTGAGCGGTCTGTGCCGCTCCAGGACAGTCTGGGGAGCTCAGGGAAGGGCAGAGATGGGGGAAGAGGTTTGAGTAAGAAAAGTGGTAAGAAGAAGAGATCTCTGGATCCATCAACATACAGAGCATTTGGCTCATTTTGGTTGCCTCTGTTACAATTGTCTCCGTATTCCAGTGGAACCCACCTAAGTTAATGCTGCGGCAAAAGGAGTCAGATATATACTGGGGGAATGTATGTATCACAGCTTTATTGGAATAGTTTTCCATTTTTCTTGGAAACAGGAGGGCAGGATCCTGACCCAGCAGGATAACTGTGCTTGGGTGAAATGACACAGCCAACACCAAGCTGTCAGTGGCTCAGAGAGACCAATAGGTCCACACCTCAATCACATCATGTGAATAAGGAGCTCCTTCAGTCATACCCAGGAAATCAAGGATTGGCGACTGAGTATCTCCGGAACCAGGGAAAAATTATAGCAATTATTTGGAAGAAGGAGTTGAAATGCTATATACAAGGGAGAGAGAGTAGAAGAACACAAGAGGCAACGGATCATCAGGAAGATGGCTCTGTTTTTCAAATCTTTTAACAATTTAATCTCTAAGACTGAAAACTAAATTACAGCAAGGTAAGCCCAAAGGAGCCTGTCTCCATAAGCTTGTCACTGGCGTTAGAGAACAACCAGAACAGCTCTTCAGTCACGCAGTGCTGTGCATGCCCTGCCACCTACACCAGAAAGGCTTCCTTGGAGAGGCAACAGGCTCAGATCAAGGTGACATCAGGAAGGGACAGCACATTCATGCCACGGGGACTTGCATTTTAGAAGCATTTGTAACTCAGGCTCAAGCCGACTGCGACGGGGTCATGTGCCACAGGCAGCACGCGCTGTTAATATGTAAATCTGTCCTGCAAACATACAGAGGCTGTTCTGGGATTAGAAGCTGATTTTCCAAGCACCAAACCAAAGGCCTCTGAAACAGCAAAGCCAAGGAGTTGTTCCTTCACAAATAATGTCATCTCAAGTTTGCAAAACAACCATAAATAAAGTGTGATGGCAACATCCACCTCAGTAATAAAGGGACTGCCGTGCTGGAAGATAATGCTGTTAATTCACCTTCCACAATCTGATTATCTATCTCATTTGTTTTGTCACAATAATTCTTTATTAAAAGATTACTTTCCAAATTGCACTTTTGAGAGCCTTATAATGCTGACTGCCAAAAGGGAATTTCAAGGCTGGCTTTAGGATTTATGACTTTGTGATGCAGCGGAGTAGAGTGGATTCTCTTTTTGTTACCAGTGCAGATCCAGAACCAACTTAGGCCACAGGTATTAACACACAGCTCGTGTGCCAGCTCTCACCCCTAGGAGAGCGTTAATCCAATCTGCCAACTGCTGCTGCACTCTAATACAGCTCTGCCTTGCCAAGCAATTACAAAAGCCTCCTTTTGCTCCCGAGCCACCTGTCCCTCACAGCACTTCACTGGCACCAGCAAGCCCTTGCAGTCACTGGCTTAAAGGACGACTGCTCCATTTTTAACTGGTAAATAAAACCATAGTTGCAAAGCACTCAGTAGGATTTTTGCACCAGCCTCTGTGCACTCGCTGATGCTCAGGTTATTGGAAAGTAGCTGCAAGGAAGTTATTAAAAATTAAGAATGAGGGCTATGAATGATGAGCTCGTTCTGTTGTTGATCTTGTTTTAAACTTTTATCAATACTCACACTGCATATACAAACTCCCAGGTTCCCTTCCCATCCTCTATTCAGGAATTTGGAAACGAGAATTCAATTCTCTAGTTCATAGTTATCTGTGATTCTAACATAGAAAACAATATATATGCGGAAGAGAAGTAAAAGATGAAAAGCCAACATTATTATGTAATAAGAGTACAAAAGTAGCCTAAGGCCAAATAAAAGTTTTAAAGGAAAGAGCAATTATCCCAAACCCAGGAAACACAGAACACTTCAGATCCATACAAACACACACACAAAAACACACAACCACGATTCTCTTGCAATATCTGGGGTCACAGTAGCAGCTGTATTGGGTCAGACCTCAAGTCCAGCCTGTTCACCCACCTGTTAGCACAAAGACAATTCAGAAAGCAGACTAGAGTTAGCTAATTTATAGTCATCCTTCCCCACAATACTTTCCCAGGCTCTTTGCAACTTGGAGTCCCTCTCCTTGCAGCTGCCTGCCTTGAGGGATGTCCCTGCCATTGACCTCTCCCGTCATTCTTCACAAGCATTTACCCTTTTTGCACCTACCACCTCGTGCAGCGACTCCCTTTCCCCAGACAGCAGCGCCAAAAGCTTGTTCGGCTGCAATTCCTCTGAGCAGCCTTCGGTGCCTGTTTTAGCCTCAGATTTACACCCTGCATTGCACCGGTTGCAGAGGCAGCCCAGGGTAGCTGATGGACACAGGCAGTTTACAGGGCTCACATTCACTTGACTGACTCTCACCTTCACTGCCTTTGGAGTTACGAGGCTGAAGGACGGCATGAGAAATCAATGCTTGATACTGCTTTTAATGAAACATTAGATAATGGCTCCTTTCAATGAAACATTTCTTGAGTTGACCAGGCCGACTGCAGAAAGACTCTAAAACCCTCTTTTTTTGTGAAGTTTACAATGCAAATGGTACAGCTCTGTAGCAATTACATGGGAACCAAGCCATGAAAATAGGCCGAATGCTTAGTATATCCAATTAATTTATTCACTTTTAAATAATTTACAGAAATTTGCAACTACAGAACCACAACATATGTTCTTTCTATTTAAAAAAAAATATATATAAAAATTGCTTTTTCTACTATAGCACCTGAGAATGTGAATGCTACAAAGAAGTTAGCACTGTTATTGAGATGGTTTGTGATGGTCTGAGGCTCAGGGCACTCTTAGGAGACTCATAGAAAGGAATCTGAAACAAGAAAGATGAGACCATCAGAGAGTATTAGAGAAACAGTTTAAAAGCATTGAAGTGGCTGTGAAAGAAATAAAAATATTCAGACACATGTCAGGGACCTTGGTCCAAAATTCCCTCTCCCTTCAGTAAAGATTCATTTTCCAGTTCCATATGAGTTCAGAAGACTCAGAGCTGTATCTCGATGTACACATGGACCTAATTCACTGGAGCAGACAATTCTATTTTCTGACACAAGGGAAATAAACTGAAATCACAGAGGGGACAGCAGGACACTTTGTGTGTTATATTTGCGATACTGTGGACAACTTGCGAGGGCTAAATGGGCTGTGGTGATGAGGAGCATCTCCTCAGCAAGCAGGGGGAGAGCAAAGGTGAGAGGAAGAAGCACAGAACATCCCAGACATCCCCTGCACCTTGCCTGCTGCACAACCCTTCACAGCACTGCCATCGACAGCATCACTGTCAGGGGACTGCAACGCTTGTGCACATAAAAATATGAGGACTCACGCATTTAAAGACATGACTAAACCCCTGTGATTCTTTTGCCTTTTTAAGAAAGAGCTTCTTTCGAGCAGAGAATAAAAGAAAAAAGAATAGAAGGTTCCATTTTCAAATCTGGGTCATTAGCTGCCCAAGGAGGAACGTTAATTATTGGTTTTAACATGGTACTGGTGAAAACAGAGTTCTGCAGGCAGTTAGAGAGATAAAAGGCATTTGTTCAGGGTAAACACAGAGCCACACACTCCTTGGGTTTAGGCATGTAACTCGGCTAAAGAGGAGAACATTTGCCTCAGAAGATTTGCATTTCTGAGTACTGCAATTTCGTTGGGTTGCTCTGCATAGCAAGAGTTATATTTCCAGAAGAGGGCACTAAATATATTTTTTTTACTATTTCAGTCATTAAAAAAAT
>VWZG01008091.1:666526-849783 GCA_013396735.1 Grallaria varia | reverse complement strand
AAAAAAAAAAAAAGAGACTGGAAGTCAGAAGAATTAGATTATAAACTCCTGCAGGCTGGGAGCACTTCCTCTGTTTCTGCATAGACATCAGAATTTAATTCTTTCTGACTTTGCTTTCTAAAGCCTTTTAAATCACTTTTAAATTGTTTTCCCATTTTGCATCCTATTCTTAATATGTTTCTTTCCTTAATATTTTAAAATAACTACCTATACTTATCACAATCCAGAACAAAACAGGATTTTTATTGTCCCTAAAAAGCTGGGAAGCAAATTTATGCTCAAAAGCAGGAACTCACCTCTGATGTAATTCTGAAGCCTCTCTATGCTGCAAGGAATCTAATTCTTTGTAAAGTTCTAATTTTTTCATTAATTTTCATTCTGCTATTTGTTTCATTCCTCTTAAAGCAAAGAAAGTTCCCCCATGTTTCACTAAGATAAAGTCCCATATGAATGTAAGAAAAAAAACCTGTAAGTATTTTACTGCCATCTGTCTGAATTTGACTATCTAGAAAACCTTGTACAATCACCTTACCTATGCTTTATTAAAAAACAAATTGCAGTTTATTTTTAAGACATTTTGTGAATCTTATTAGGACATTAATCTCTACCAGTTTGTTCAAGTTAGCTCATCTATACACTCAGAAAAGGAAGCAGAATGAGAAACATAACCTCATGCAAGCCAAGAAAAATTGGTTGGTTTTGTATCACGGTGTTTTGCCCTGAGTCTTTTTTATTTTCTCTTCCCTGCTTGATGAAAATCTCATTTACTAAAGAAAATATTTACAGAGGAAGACTGCTCATAGCTGATACCAATACATAATACACCTGTGTACTTTTGCATGACAGGCTAATTATTTCTGAGTTTTGATGCTACTCTAGTCTTCCCTGGAACTGTGGATCTGCTTTTCAGTTTACTGATGTGTATCTGTGCCTGTGAATAAATGCAGGATACAGTTTATTGGCCCTTGCTACACAAGCAAGGCTGTCCAGTTTGGTTTGAAATGATAATTTTGCACTCAGTCATGTCTGTGCAATTTCTGTTGAAGTCTCCCAGCTCCAATCAGGAGCCTTCAAGTTTAGTCCTAACTCCATTTATCTGCATTATTAGATGAACAGCAGAACTTTAATCCACTGTTTTTCACAAAAAGCAGTTAAAGCTCAGAGGTGGCAGAGCAGCTGAAGTCAGCATTTTTAATGCTCTGCGTTTCATGCAGTCGGTATTTTGTTGCAATAATTGCAGCAAACACCAGTCCCTGAAAATGGAGACTCAGTAAGAAATTGACATTTGTTGGAGTTTTACTTAAACTGTTGCTATAGAGGGAGCAAGAAAACTGCAATGTGGGGATGGAGGACTGGAAGAAGACTGAGGTTTACTTCCCAGCTCAGGCAAAAACATCATGTTGTGTTTTATGAATGCACTTCAGAATCATTTCAGAAGCACAAACTTCCCCTGAAAACATCCCCCAATAACAGAGGGCTAAAAAAAACTGGTATCCCAATGTGGTGTCATTGTTTGGTCTATGAAAGAACTACAGACCACCAGTCACTATAGCAGCTACCAAGAATAAATCATAGAAGAGTTTGGGCTGGAACATCATCTCGTTCCAACCTCCCTGCTGTGAGCATGGACACCTTCTACTAGACCACGTTCATTCAATGGTGAGATGATCCAGCTCCAAGAATACCTACTGAGGGTGAGCTGAGCACCCTTTCTTTGCATTTAAGGAGTGTAAACACATTTTTCTGTGAACAATAGACACAAGCAGCCTCTACCCAGCCACTCTTTGCTGACACTCAGTGCCTTTTATGAAAAATAAAGAAAAAGTATGCAAACTTAGGATATGCCTTTTCACTACACGATTTTTTTTCTTTTTCTACTGAGTTGCTGGGAAAGACCCTTAATTTTAAATATGAACCCCTTGCCTCATGGCCCAAGGAATCTATCTACTAAAATGCCCCTGCAGTTTATTTGTTTGAGTTCTTAACCATGCTCTAACTCCTTGTTTAAGCTAGGTTGTTTACTTGTTCGTTTTTTTTCTGTAATTAAACCAAGCTGTGCCAAAGAAGATGAATTCCTGTAAAGAGCAGAAAACTATTCAGGCTACATAAAGAAAAACATTTTCTGCTGGAGCTTTGTTGGGATTTCAAATGAACCATGAGTGTCCTCCAAACCAGATAAAATAAAGAATAGTTCTGACCTGTTTTCTTCCCCTCTGTTAGTCCAAAATTGGTCCTGAAAGTTATCAGCAATGAAATTAGTTTATATGGTTTCTCCTTCGAAAGAGATCTCTAGGATTAAACTTGTCAGTAATTATTGCTCCATTGGCCTATAACTGTGTCCAAAAATTTATATTCTAAACAAACAATGTGACAGAAATTGGACAGAATGATGACTGCTAAGCAGAAAGAACAATTATTCCCACCACTTGTTAACATGTTTACTCAATTAAAGAGGTTAACCACCCTCCTATAGCAAGAACTTCTAATTGTGTAAGCATGTGCAGCAGAGAAAATTTGGCATCGAAAGGGCTCCGCTGTCAGAGGCACAAGTGAGGATACCTAAGAAGACAGTGTTTGCACAACGCTGTAATAGAGTTTTGAAAACCCATAAATCCCTCCAGAGTTGTGCAGCAAACTTCCCTCCCTCTCTGTGCCACTGCAGATATCAAACATTAATTAGGCTGAAGCAATTACCGATACCAACACACGACAGCAAAACTCCGGCGTGTTGGTACGTCCGGCGGAGATATTGCTATTGGTGCCTGCACTGAGATTCCTGGGCAGGAAAACCTCCCAGCAGTGGAGATTTCATGGATGAGCAACTTTGGTTTAGTCAATGTACGGTGACCGTGAAGAGCTGATGTCCTGGGTTAGACACACTCCCCCAGGTCGGACAGAAAAGCAAGTGGACGTGTAGAAATGTTTTTGAATCAACCTTCTCTGACGCCTTTGAAAATTACGTTTTGTCCGTCTTGTTGAAAATGGCAGATTAGGGAATTTATTCGTGGTGGGTTTGAGATTAGAAAAAACAGGCTTTGTCTTTAACAAAGGGAGTTCTAAATAGATCAGATTCATAATTAAAAAAGCCCGTCACAATCTCCTTTTAAAATCAATTATTGCCTCCAAATGTTGTCAAACAATAGCTGCTGCTTCGGTTTCAAATCCAAAGTAAACTATCAGGCACAAAATTAACCTCCTCTGTGTTCTCAGCCCTTTCTTGTTAATACGACACTTCTGGACACACAAGCCTCAGCTTCAGTTATGTAAATGTAGCTGGAGCGCTGCTCTCCTACTACAAAGAGGATAAAAAACACTTTATTAAACAAGGTTATTTACACTACTGATCTCGGCTGTTAAAATAAAATGACTCAAAACAGGATCTGCAAAAATGAGGAGAAAAAAAGGTGGTCCCCCTCTCCAGAATCACCTTACTGAAAGCCCACAAGAGGCATGCTCCAAAAAACACTGTCATTTTCAGAAGCTGTGAGCATTTCATTGAAATATTACTAAAGATTAGCTGTTGTTTTCATGAAAAGACCCCAAATGTAGAAAATTATCAGATTTTAATGAGCAGTTGGTCTGTGTGGTTCCGCTAACTCATTAATAACTTGACTTCTGCTCATTACAAAAGCACTGAATGACTGCTCATTTGGTGAGTTGAGAAAAAGGAAGATACTTTGCCTGAAGATGCACACATGCACAGATGTAATACCTGAAAAAAACATTTTAACTAATATAAACTTATTAGGACTTAATCCTTTGCTTCTTTTTATTTAGGAATGTATTCTAATCCATTATTTATCCAAATGACAGTAACTACTTCTCATAAGTATACAAAATTACAGTGCTTTAGGCTTGAAAATGTTGGGAAAATAGTTTCGGCCACCAGTCTTTGGTAATAGTGAACACCGCCCTTATATTGTGGAGCTTTCCAGTGAAGGAGTCCTTCTGGTTAATAAGCAACAAAGACTCAAAACAAACACCAAAAATTAAGCAACAATTGCTAAACCAGGCAGTATTATTCTATGGTTCTAATATTCTATCTGTGCCCACTTTATTGTGGAGTCACTAGACATTTTCATTGTTCCTGAAAACAACATTGGGTGGGAATGAAAAAAATAAATTCAAAATATATTTATTGCCACAGAAAGAAAACAGATTTACGTAAACCTATTTCTAGCCCTGGTAAATCCATCCCAATTAAGCAATAAATACCATGGCTACAATATGAGCAGTATTACTGGTGATAGCTATGACAGTGTCTAATTTTCAGAGGAATATTTATCATAATAATGGTTATCACCTAGCTCTAGAGGATATTGTGAGGATTCATTAATATTTATACCCATTAGTGTTTTGGAAATAACAACTGTTATATAATTTTAATTCTTACACAACTAGTTAAAGCAGTATAATGTTGCAATTGGACCATAAGCACAAAACCTGCTCATTCCACATAACGACCAGACTTGGACAAATAGTAAGAAATATTAACAACAATAGTAATACATTGCTTTCTGTAAATATTGCCATTTTACTTCATTCTCACTCTAAATACAAAGTCTAGGGTCTGGATTGGGTCTTTCCGAAGTCTCTTTGGTCCCACCACTCCTGTTAGAGTTGTGGCAACAGGCAGGGAGAACAGAACTACTGAACTCACCACATGAACTACTCTAAAAAATAATAGTTGGATCTGCTCCAATTACAATGATTAATTCTTTGCCGCCTTCAGAATTATAAAAAAGCATTTTTTAACTGCAAAATAGGTAACAGCATCTGTTGTATCAGTTGCAGAATCTCTAAGCACTAACTTTCTTCAGATATTTTTGCAGTTTCGTTCATACTAATCAGCCAGGATTTCTGTGTGTAATTGCTCTTAACTAGCACAAACACAGTAATGGACTGGTAAATTGGAGATGAAGAACAAATAGCTTTAAGAAGAATCCTGGCCAGTTTATTTCCTCTCTTGTATGATAACGACACATTCACGATAAAGGCAATTAAATATTCCCTATTTAATATCTTACTGTGTCACTCAAGAAAATCACTTTTCCTCTCACATATTTCCTTTATTGCTTTTATTCCATTACAAAAACCCCACTGGTAACTCTGCCACAGGAAGCTGCACAAGCCCGTGGGCTTTTGTTACTCATCTTTACTCTTACTCTACCACAATCCCAGTCACAGAAATGCTACTGGATTTACGAGGTGTTTTGTCACCTGGCTATTTCAGAAACCCCTTTTGGAGACCATGGAGAACCACAGAGGTGATTGCAGCCCAAAGACCTCTGTGTCTCCCCAGGAGACATGCAGGGACCACAGAGCTTGCCCAGCAATGCTGGTGGAGCCACGTGACGGGCAAGAGTGGCTTTGGTCTGACACCACCAGAGACAGCCTTGTCCCTCTGCACCCTTTGTGCCAAGATGCTGTTGCAGCCCCCCTGTGCCTGTGTGTTTTGGGATGACTAAACCCTATGTCAGAGCCCCACACACTTGTTTTGGTGAAGGATGATTTGAAATCAGAGCTTCTCTACGGGTGTATTTATTCCCCAATGCTTTTCCCAGATTTCATCCTGTTGTTTCAGCCTCGGGTTGCACCTTGCTTTAGTGTCAAGAAATTAAAAACAAACAATCAGAACTCAAGTCAGTCCAGCAGTTCACCTATCTGGGAAGCATCATTTCCTCAGATGGTAAGATTGACCAAGAGATAGACAACAGGTTAGCAAAGGCCTACAGTGCCTTTGGAAGACTCTATAAAAGAGTCTGGCACAATAAACATCTGAAGAAAAGTACCAAGATTAGTGTCTATAAAGCCATTGTGCTGTCCACTCTTTTATATGGATCTGAATCGTGGGTCATCTACCGCCGCCATCTGCGTCTCCTCGAACGCTTCCATCAGCGCTGCCTCCGCACTATCCTGAACATCCACTGGTCTGATTACGTGACCAATGTGTCTGTCCTTAAACAGGCAGCAGTCACCAGCATTGAGGCCATGCTGCTGAGAACGCAGCTGCGCTGGGCAGGGCACGTCTCCAGGATGGAGGATCATCGCCTCCCTAAGATCGNGGTGAGCACCACACTGTTTGTGCCCCAGGGGGCCTGGGTTGTACAACTGGGTTTTGAGGGCTGAAACCAATTTTCCTTTGTATCAGTGTATCCATTGTAATCTTTTTATTAAATTGTAGTTCTGACTTCTAAACTCTTTTGAGTTGGATTCATTTCTCCTGCCGGTTTACCTTTAAACCAGCACAACCGCCTATGGCGACTTCCTGCTGTGCCTTTTGCAACTGGACTTGCCTATCTCGCATCGGCCTCTTTAGCCATCAGCGCGCTTGCAGCAAGCGTGGGGAGAGCCCTTCCCAAATCTTCGTTCGCGAAGCTGAGCCATGATTTTAAGGCAAAGAAGTCTGGTGCCTTCCCTGTGACCTTTCCAGAAAAAGAACAAATCTTCTGTGTTCAAGGTTAGAAAAGCTCCCTATTAGCACAAGGCTTACCCAGAATATTGCTGCCTGAACGATTAAACTTCTGTAAATATAAGCACTGCAAAAAAAGCATTTACAATGAAACCTGACAGCCCGACTAGCCACAATGTACCCACACCAGTCTCACAGCTGCCTGCTAGGCTTCCCGGGAGAAACGTATTGTAAGGAATATGCTTTAGTTCATTATCCTTTAGGATGATGAAGGGATACAACAGGAAAACACAGATTAGTTGCTTCAGTGTCTTTGCAAAATAGGTGTCTGTCAGTTCCGTGTCGCGTTATTCCAGTCTGGGTGTCAGGGCTGTTACCCAGACCAACACGGAGCAGAGATGCTTCCGTGCAAATAAACAGAAAAAACATAGAAGGAACTATTATTGGCAGGAAATGACTGCATAGCACTTTTCTTAAAAAGATTCCACTTCAGTGGAGCGACACACTGTGCTCTTCTATTTTGACGTTTATTCCTAGCTAGTATTAAAAATAGAGTCTGAATCCGTTCATATCAGAATTCAGATTATTAATTAGCATTATGCATATTAAAATATTATACATATATGTAAATGAGGCACAACTATAATATGTAAAAGAAACTATGACAACATCTATATCTACAAACAATTGAAAGGCAGCACATCACATTTTCAAAAGGAAAAAAAACAAAACACTTTCTGACACCTATAAAATAAGTACACAATAATCCCACGTCATTCCTTTGAAACTGTGGCATTAAACTTTAAAGACATGTCCTTTGCCAATACATCTCCTGAAATTTCCTTTTGACTTTGCAACAAGGACAACTGCCCACGGCTTTGGTAATCAATTTCTTGTGTTGCTGAAAACAGTGTAATTTGAATTTTGTCCAAGAATACAGTTTGAAATGCAGAAAATGTGAAAAGCTAACTAGGATGCAATTATTTGTAGCCACAGTCTGCATACCAAATGAGAAGAAAGCTGAAGAAGTAATTTAACAGTTACTGCTACTTTAGTACACAAAGAGCCACCCATCATGGTTTAAGGTGGCAATAATCAAGAATGGATCTAACTACCTTTTATTTGTATATTTCTTTAAAAAAATAAAAAAAAACAAAAAAACCCAAACAACAAACTTTGTTTTTTCCATACACATGGATCTTACAGGAAAAAAAAAGAGGTTTGTTTTTTTGTTGTTCTTGTTTTATATTGTTCCAGAAGACTTTTTCTGGAACTCTTGCTATATACAAATACCTGAACAATTTGCAGTGTTCTCTTACACTGAGTATACGTCACATCCTGAAATCTCCCCAAAGGTCAAGTTTTCAGCTTTCCAGCTTGGGTTCTCCTTTCTGGAAGAAGATGTGGTGTGAGGAAGGGGGCGCATGGCTGTGTGTGCTGCTCTGTCTTCTGCGCCTCAAGGACCACAGACACACTTGGCTGTACCTCAGACTCACAGACCTGCACGCACTGACAGAGAGGAGGATGCGGAGGAAGCACATCCAGCCCATCCCTTTCCATCCCCATCCCCCTCCTCCCACACTGCCTACATCAAGAACTCCTCTACAGGCTGGACACAAAGTCTAGGCTGCAAAAGTCCACATAACTTTTCCTCTTGCAGATTTTCTGAGTTTGCAGCTCTTTCGGTGGACAAAGGTTGAGAATAAAAAGTGAATTCATCAGTACTGCTTTTTAGAGATGAATTTTTTTTCAACTTTATTATATTCTTTTGTCATTATAGCCATTTTTCTGTTGTTCTCAGAGGATCTGAGCAAGTCTGCTCTCCTCGGGGCTCCTCCAGCTTGCAGAGTGCATCTGAGCGGGGTCAGCACAGGGTTTCCACAGCCAAAGGCCAATTTCCACTAAAAGAGCTGAATTTTATAAAACATCTCTGGCTCACAAGGCGAGGGGCTTTTAGGAAAAGGCTTGGCATGCTCAGTGGCCCTTACGGGGCCTTCCCCATGTTTAGAGTCAGCTTAACACTTCGACATCCGTCTCTGTCTAGAACTCTGCTAAGCTTCAGGCAAGGGAAGTCACACCAGCTGCAGTTTCTCAGGATAAATCATTATGAATTATTCTGAAATTTTCTGATACAGCTTTATTTTAACATTTTCTAACACCAGGTGTGGTTCTCCTGACTTTTATAGTACTGAGTCATATAATAATAACTCCAAAGATGATAGCAGAGAAATTAGAAGAGCAACAGAGCCACAACCTCTACTGCCTAAAAGACCGATCAGTTTCCCTTAGTTAGCAGCTGAAATTTTATTTACATTATGGAAAAAGAATTAAGGTTCCTAGTGAATTAATTTTTTTCATTTTGAGGAATTGGTGCAATTCTAGGTTATGGAAACAACATGTACAGTGACTATAGTTCATTCAAGTAGTACAGCATAGCTATCATTCAAACATTTCAGGCATTACACCAGCAGAATTGAGAAAGGAAATGAAAATTATTCATGCAGAAGAATTTCTTCCCCCATGTTTGATTCTTTGGTCATCATTTAAAAATGACTCATTACACTTTTCCCTTTTGAGGTTTGGTAGAAAATTCACTGTAATCTAGAACTTAGTAGCAACTTAATGGTGATGTTTTACAAATGATTTATACCTAACTCTCTGAAGAAAAGGATTTATAATGAAAGTGATAGCTCAACCCTAACTGCAGCACTGGGAGTGGTGACACCATAATTAATGTATTATTTCAGTTGTGGGAGACACTGACAGTAGCTTTTTGTTCTGGGGAAGAAATTTATAGGGTGAGTGAAAATGGCACCATGGAAAAAGAAAAATCATGGAAGAGGAATAGAAATCCTTGTAGCAAAGACATGTCCTTACAACCGCCCTCCCAAAGACTATAAAATCCTGGCAATGACAGTGTTTCCTCTACGGTCTAATTTATACCTTTCTCCTCTACTAGATGGCAGTGTGACATGCCGTCAGAATTTCTAAGTGAGGGGGGTTCTTACTGTGTTTCATAGGAAGTAATTAATTTAAAATATTACCATACTGGCATAAAAGTGAAAAAAAAAAAAGAAAAAAAGAAAAAGTTTGCCACTGGCTGTGTATCTTGAAATCAAATCTAATTTACTTACTGGTTCAACATCAAAAGCAAAAAGTGCATATTCCCGGTCAGGTGATACTTCATATCGGATGGCCTTTAGGGAGACCTAGAAAATAAACAAAACATTGAAATAAACGCTTTAGTTTTCAAGCTCATGACACCTAGAGTTAATTGTTATTACCATCTCTCTAAGGATAAAGGATACTGCCAGATCAAGTGACTTGAAAAACAAAATATCATATCTTTTTTCAAACACCAGCGATGTTAGGTGGGTAGCTGTATGTCCACATAAGAGAAAGACTAAATGCATTGTGACCCAGAGCATGCAGTTATCTCAAAAAATCAGAATTTTCTCTTACTGCACAGTAAGAGGTGACGTGGCAGCTGTAGCCAGTAGTTAGAAGAAAACTGATAAATGGAAATTTATTAATTCCTTCTCATTTTCTGCGTTCACAGGCTGATGCAGGAGATGACAAACAGTAAATAGCTTCAGGAGCCAACTGGTATTAGAGACAGCACTATTTCTCCCAATTAAGAAAAACTATTTCATTTTCCCCATTTAAAAGTCTCTGGCATGCTGCGGTGATAAGGCTTTCCAGGTGCACCCTGACCTGGGTTCTGCAAAAAGCAGCGCTGTAAGTCCTGCTAACAAAAAGAGATGCCAAAATATCTCCAGCTTGTCAGGAATCACCTTTTTCCTGCTCCTCTTTTCATTTGTATAGTGAAGCCATTTCTCCTTTCCAGTGTGTTTCAGTATAATCCATTGCTGGCACAGACGGCACCAAGGTCAAAGAGAGGTGCCAGTAACACGTCACTCATCCACTGCCTTTTAAATCTCACCCTCTCACCCAACAAATTAGAAGTCCTTGAAAGATTCCCATAGACAAAGTGGAAAGGGGAATTTGGGCTGCAGGGAAATGCAGAACAGCCTACTGGGAGAGTTCTTCCCAAGGCCAGAGATGCTGGATGTGGTGTGGGGGGAACCCAGGGGATGGCCAAAGGCAGAGGAGACTGGTCATACCATCACAGAATTATCTGGGTTGGAAGGGACCTTTAAGGGTCATACAGTCCAACTCCCTGCCATGTGCAGGGACACCTTCCACTAGAACAGGTTGCTCAGAGCCCCGTCCAACCTGACACCGAATGTTTCCAGGGATGGGGAATCCATCCCCTCTCTGAGCAATCTTATGACCCAGATGAGGATGTGGGGAGGTACAGGGGGAGTGTGGGAGCCAGCAGTGTCAGCAGGGAGACAGATTTTATATTTATAACACGGAGAAAGGAAAACATGCCAAGGTAGCAAAAGTTTTCAGACCCAGAGCTGTGAAGGAAGAATAAAAGGACAACATGTCTGAGTTAGGTGCAACACCAGCTCTTCCACTGGGATTTCCTGGATTAACGTGGGGGTGACCTCCAGATTTATTTACTGAGAGGGCAGATGAACAAGGGTAGAACAGGCAGTAGGGAGGCAATGCATTGAAAATGTAAGATGATGGTGTAGCACTATGCTTTTCTCACAATTGGCAAAAATTAAAAAAAAAACCAAACAAAAAAAAACCAAAAAACCCAAAACAGTGGAATAAATGGAGCCAAATGGAAGCAGTTTGACTTCAACAGACCTTGACATTAAAGGAAGCCAGCCCATGCCTCTACCCTTAGCAGAATTGTAAAGAAAGGGGCTACACTCTGGTAAAACAGGATTGTAGTGAAGGTTGAAGGTTAAATGCAGCATTTGACATTCAAGGTCGGGTCCTGAAATAATAATTTGATGATAAATTCTTTGTCTTGTTAAAAAATACTTAATACAATCATTGTTCTAACTTCTGCCACAATGCTGGCTTCATCTGCTACCAAAAACAATGCTAAAACCCACTTCTATCACTATAAGTAATACTCTTTATCAACTGTGAATTAATTTTCTTCACGTTTATTTTAATAGCCACTTACTAACTTCTTTTCAGAATAATTTCTTAAGGCTTCTCTCATATGCAACTCCACTTCCATTCCTCAACACTATTCATAAACAACACTGAAATTACATTTAAACCATTAGGCAAGAAAAATTGGCAAATACACAAATGAAAAGATATGTATTTGCATGGAGGAATGTAGAGAATGACAACAATTGAGAGTAAATCATATCAATTGTCTTTTCTATTAAGCATGCAAAGATGATTATGCATCTTTCAATTATATATGATATGCAACACTAGCTTCAAATATCTATATGATACTTTCCAGTAGTATGAGAGAAACTGAGCTTGCAGAATAACAACAAAAGCTGGAGTTCAATCTCACATTATCCATCACTGCATAGCCCACAGTATTACCAGTGTATTACTTCTCCTTGACAATACAAGAAGTTGAAAACCAAGTCATTTTCTGCTTTAGTGATCCAACTGCAAGAGGACTGTGAAATTCAGCTACTTGTTATGGAAAATACTTACAATTTTTTTGTTTTCTATTAATACTGTTGAATCGTTAGTTTCGACATTCCTCAGAATCACTGTGCCATTCTGGTTTCTATAAATGAATTCATTATCTGCAAGGAGGAAAACAAAAGAAGATTAAGGAAATCTGAAATTGTCTGTTTGTGTGGAACCTAATTATGGACTTAGACCAAAAGTACTGCTGGGAACTTCCTTCTGAAGAACACAGATTATTTTTTTAACATAGCCATTGCTAAAAGTGGCTTTCAGGACAGTCATTAAACAATGTGGTTAGTGTTTCAGAAGTGTTTTTTGTGCCACGCCTTCTCACAGCTGAATGCAAGAGAGTGACCTGTTTCGAATGCACATACACAGCTTGCTATATTGCTAGAGTAGAAAAAACCAAGGCCAAAAAGCATTCCTTAGGCTTAAAGGTTTCCAAGATACCCAGTGTCTGTAGGGATTTAATAAAAGCCTAGGAAGTGAAAGGCAAATCACCCCCTATAAAGCAGATTCTGGAACCTAATAATGTGCAGATATTCCAACTCCAACATTTGTTCGGCAAACTTTTACCAAAGGAGATGCGTGTTAAGAAATCACCATTTTTACTTGAAATAAGATAAATCAGCTTGTCTCCATTGCACTTGCTGGGTATTCCAGCTCTCAAGACATCTGAACAAGGACAAGAGTCCCCTCCAGTAGCTGCTGCACAGGCAGGAGACAGTGTCCAGCTCTCAAAGCTCACCACCGACTTGACAGAAGGGCTGGGGCAGACATATGAAAGAACTCCAAATGAGGGTTAGGCAGAAGGTCAAAGATTCAGGATGAAAAACATTACAACCATAAAGGGATGCCATAAACTGAAGTTCAAGTCTGAGCAGTGCTTACATGCACTGCCCCACAGATAAAACATAGAATGTAAGTCCCAAGCACTCTGCCATTAAAAGGGTCAGCAGCTTTTCTGGGCACAGGACTAGGGCTATTGCTTTTTTGCAACCTGGCTAAACTGAGACTGAGGACTGACAGATCCTACTAAACTGCATCCAGTTCCAGTCAGGGAAACAATTCCTCATCTCCTACCCTCATTGCGGTTACCCCAGAGAGGTGCATCCCCCAAGAGTTAGGGACACGTGAATGGTTGTCCTAGGGTGAGCCAAAGAGGAGTTTAAATCCTTCAGGATTCGTACAAGCACAGACCTAACTCACTGTTACCTGAGAGTATGCACTGCCCACCTTGGGATAACCTGCTAAAGACAACACCGGGTCTAGAGGCTTCCAGAACTTTGGTCTACAGATCTCGCATGCTCTTTATTCATGTTTCAGTCTTTTATGTCCAAGCTAGTGATGACAACCCTCATCACACTCATTACTTGATGAAATGCTCTGAAAGTGCAGACAAAAACCTTCTACGCTCTACTTATTCCTATCGATAAAAAAATCTCCCCCTCCATGTCACAGATTTACATGTAAGTGGGGGAAGGAAAAAACTGCTCTGAGGTTGGGATGAATCACAATCTGTGAGGCCAAATGGTTGCTGCAATAGCGATGACTCTCTACAAACCTCAAAGTTTTAAAGATTTTATGATTCTCAGTGTCCAAATCAGAGTAGCATCCCTTCAGACTCATAGGAAAACTTCTCAAAGCACCTCTTATTTATTTTTTTTCATTATGGAACAAATTTTATCAACACCTTTGTTTCTGAATAAAAATGAAGGGTCTGAATGAGATAAAAACTAGCATTTCTCTTTAAAATATTCCTTCGTACAATCCATGACCAAACAAACTAAGATTCTTAAACCCGGGAATGAGCTGATTGAACAGAACAGGGACAGAAGCCAAAAAAGTAATAAGCAGTATGGAAAGAAGGGTAGTGGATGCTCATTTCCCACCTATTCCAAAATAAATACTGAGAGGCACGAGATGACATGGGTCAGTGTCAGCTTCAACACAAATAAAAGGGATTATTTCTTCATGCTGAAGGCAAACAAGCTGTGGAATTCACATTGCAGAGCAGAGTGGGTGTCAGGGCTGCACGTGGGGCCAAACAGAAATAAGAAAAATGGAAGGAAAATTCATCAAAGGTTACATGTCTCGAGGGGAAATGCTTTTCAGGAAGCCTTTGAACCTGCCATTGTGAGAGATGAGAAAAATATCCTGAATCATCGTCATCTTCAGAAATTCATCTGTTTTTCAGACTCTTCCCTAAACGATTGCCCTTGTCCTGGGCCAATAAACCAGAGGAGAAAATCTCTGGGGTCTGATCCAGCACCAACTTAATTACAACTCTAAATTCCAGCTTCTGTGTCCAGATCCTGAAGAAATACCTTTATGCCAACAATTTAGCACAAAACACAAGGAGAAATTCTAATGCTTCCTGCACACCTTGTCTACATTCTGAGGCCATGAAGGCTGAGGAATCATTTTACATACAAGGGGAGTACATAGTCCTTTTTTTTTTTTTTTTCAGGTATTTCAGCAATAACAAGAAAAACTAAACTGAGAGACAGGCTATTACCTAATTATCAGACATTCTGAAAAAGGTTACCGCTTTAATAATCACCGTATGTCAACGACACAATGTTTTCCAATTGCACACTATGTTCTAGACAGGAAAATTCCATTTTAACTATGTCCAGCAAAGCATTTGGATAATTCTAAGCCTCTCAGGATATTGCCTAATTAGAAAAAAAAACAGCAATGAAACTCAGCTCAAAGTTCAGTACACAGGTAAAGTAGCTTATTAATCTAATGAGTCTGTGGACCTGTTTTGAGCATTGAAAGAGCTGATGGAAGTTACATTACTGACCATAATGACGTTGCTGCTAAATTTTATTGCTCCCTGTGCTCCAAAAAACTGTAATGTTTTACTAAACTGTGAAACTTCAATAAGATTACATAAAAGTTGCTCCATGGTTGGAAGCAGGGGACGACAGAGTTTCCCATTATTTTTTAAAGTGTAACAAGTTTAAAATCAGGTGCTAATCTGCCACATGTACTTCTAGAATGCATCAGGAAGAATAAATGAAGCAGTGCTCATTTGTTAGGGCTGTAAATCTTCCTATTGTATACAATACAAGCCATCAACACAGCATCTGAATTAATGAACAGAAAATTGGTCTGCTTAAGAGAAGAACAAATTGATCTGCATTATATTCCAAGCAAAACACTGTGAGATTTAGCTGGTCTTAGTTCTCAAAAGAATCAATGAATAATATTCCTGGACTTCTGTTTTGAAATGTGTGATTCATTCCAGTGCAAAAGCATTTATTTAAATGGGACATACCTCAATCAAAGACAGAAAGCAGTGCAGCAGCCTCTGTCTGTAATGAATTCTGTCCAGTGAGTTGATGAGAATTTGCAGGCTGATTTATAGTTGTCACCACAGCTGATAAAGGTCATCACTGAATCTCATTTTTTATATCTGCCTTTCTTTGGGGCTAATGTTCAGTACAAATGACGCTGAAAATTATAACTTTCAGGCATAAAGCCATTTATTCAATTTCTTCAGTATTTCTTGGATTTATTTCATCTTTTTTTTTTTTTTTTTCCCAGAGAAGTTGTGGATGCCCCAAACCTGGAGGTGTTCAAGGCCAGGCTGGACAGAACTTTGAGCAACCTGATCTAGTGAAAGATGTCCCTGCTCATGGGGTTGGAATTAAGTGATCTTTAAGGTCCCTTCCAACCCAAACCATCCTATGACTCATTGATTCAACAGCAAAGTTCACTTCACCAACTCCTCACCCCTCTTTCAACTTCCAGGAAATTGTCTGGTCAGTAGAATAAATTTTATGTCTGTGAGTGTAGACACAAATACATGGTCACACTTACAAAAATGACGGATTACAAAAAATAGTAACTATTAGAAATGACAGAGCAGCCTTGGGACTGTACAGAGTCAGTGTAGAGGAACAGAGAAACCCCAGAAGAAACTTTTGAAAATCTGCTAAACAGAATGGGTGAAATCAGAAAACCAGTGATACATTTGCAGTGTCAGAACACCCCTGCTTCTTTGTACACCTCTTTCTTAAACTGAGTCAGGAAACAGGCACACAGAGAAAACAGACCTAGCGAGAGGGAGCTCGTGTCCCTTGCAGTCACTGAGCCCTTACCAGGCACAGCACACACCTGGGTTTGCTTTGCCTGGCAGTTCTGCCTACTGGCCTCCTTTTCAGGGTAAAGAAGAAGAGATAAAAATATGGGATCTTTCTTAAGAAAAAAACCACATTTTGCACAATAGTCCCAATGCAGGTTTTGCACATTCAGGCATGTTAGCTGGCCAAC
This sequence comes from Grallaria varia, assembly GCA_013396735.1. NCBI lineage: Eukaryota > Metazoa > Chordata > Aves > Passeriformes > Formicariidae > Grallaria > Grallaria varia. Next base: position 833,558 of record VWZG01008091.1, on the reverse strand, counting down.
CTTTTCCTCCTTTTTTCCCATCGGAAAAGGCATGAGACCTCTGGAAACTTGCCCACTGGTGCTGCTGTGATGCTGAGCCTGGAACTGGCAGTTGTAACTCAGGAGAAAGACCACAAGCCTGTCACTGGCTTGGCACCCTGGTCATCTGGGGACCCCAAGCCATCAGCTCAATCTGCAGAGGCAGCCTCAACAGCCCATACAATGCTGGGCAACATCAAGAGAGCAAGACGAGAGCATGGACCATTTGCCATGATATAAAACTGGAGAGTACAAAAATTCATGGACAGCTGATAAACTGACACATATTAAAGGAAATTCCCCATCCCTGGACGTGTTCAAGGCCTGGCTGGATGCCACCTGGCGCAACCTGGTCTAATGGAAGGTCTCCCTGTCCATGGCAGGTGGGTTGGAACTGGATGATCTTGAAGGTCCCTCCCAACCCAAACCATTCTATGATCCATGACATAGGCAGGATACATTATCTCTCATCCCTAAAGCAGGGCTGCCTCATCATGAACCACTGAAAAGGGCCAGGCTTAAATCCAACATAACATCAGCTGTTGCTTGGGGAGACACCCTGAACTGGGCAACAGGAGCACTTACCTGAGCCAACATGCTCATGCTTTTTAATTATTTGTCGAAGTTTATGGACAGCAGAAAGCCAAACTAAATGACAAAATATAAGAAGGAATAAAAATCTAAATTCAGTTCTAAAAAACAATATGTTCCATGAAATTGAAATTTTCTATCAAGTTTAATAACTGATTAATGAAAAGCAGACAAAAAGGGTTATAAAATTCACGGGCAGCAAGTCAGCACCAAGAGTTAGTGAAAGAGAGAAGGCAGGATCAGGACTGCTAGGGCCACTCCAAATCTTTTAGAGCCACAGATTTAGAGGAAAAGGCAACTTCTTGAGTGCTGTAGTTTTAGAACAACTGTCATGAAAGATAATTGAATGAGTCTCAATCTGATGAAAGCCAGCATTGAGGGAATTATCGTTCTCAATCCCTAAGATTAAGGAAGATTGGTGAAAAAAGGAAATTTAAGTCCTGAAGTTGTTCTAAACCATTTCAGATAAATGAGCCTCCAGATAGTTGCGTGACCAGCAAGATTGGCAAACATATTAGGCTGTGTCAAGAGAGCAGAAGGCATCATGCCCTGTGGGATGAGCCTGCATCATTTCCCAGGGACTGAGGTCACATTGCACCAGGCCACGTGAGCTGCTGGGATGGAGCTCAGCACTGGCACAGTGTCACGGGGCCAGCAAGAGAGGACTGGCAATCTTCTGTTACCCCCCATAAGAGAAAAAGAAAAGCTGTGGGGTTTTAAATGACACAAAGCAGTCAGATCTTTAGCGTTTTGTCTTACATCTGAAGGATGAGGTTTGCACATCCCCTGAGGCACTGCCCCCCAAGTCCTGCAGCACTGCCCACTGTGGTACACGGGATCACTGCACACTGAGCCCACCCTTGCTGAGATGGTGGCAGTGACTGAACCAACCAAGGGGTTTCTTAAGAGTCCTCCCAGACAGGTCCTGATCGGACACGCCAGGTTAACACTGACCATCTAACAAGAAAACAGGTAGGAAGATTGCAGTAGTAGGACAGGTGTTTCTTCATATAGAATTGGTATTTTCAGACTGGCAACTACGGGTGTATTCATCTGGAAAAATACATGAGGATGAGGCAGTGGAATTAAAATTTAAAAAAAAAAATTATTCTGCTTGTTTAGCCTTCCAGCAAGTTTTCTGAAGGGCCAGGTGAGTCCCAGAACGGTGGATGGAGAGCAGGGGTGGGGAAAGCAGTGGTTGTGCCCCTTGTGAGGGGACCTGGGCATGTGGCAGCTCCCAACCCAGCACACACACGGCAGGGCCAAAGGGAAGGGTCTGGCTGGAGAAAGCAAACCCAGACTATTCACAGCTGATGTGCAGCACACGGGAAAAACCCACCGGCCTGTGGTGAGTCCCCCCATTTGCAGGGCTGGAGCAGGTGCCCAGGGCAGCTGGGACTGTCAGCACTGGTATCCACAAGCCAGCCCATGTGCAGCAAAGCCTGAGGTGAGAGTTCAGCAGCCCATCAGTGCCAGCATCCCCCCAGCTCATCTGAGCATCTCCCAGAGAAAGTGAAGTGGGGGGACTCGGGATTTCCTGGAATAAAGGGCCTTTCTGAGAGGCACACAGGGTGGGAAAAGGACAAGCTGAGGTTAACATGTTGCTGTGCCTGAGAGCAAGACCTTAAAAAAACCTCTAATCCCGTCAGATGCAACAGGGGCACGGCCTTATCTTCAGAGATTGGTTTTGAAAGAGAGAGAACTTTGACATAATGGAAGCAGAGAGGAAAACAGCAGAATATGGTAAGTTCACAGAGGAAATAGAAACTGCCAGGAAAAAATGCAGCAAACATTAACAAGAAGCACCAAACAAGAGGATTAAGGCGCAGCATGATACGAGCAGGGAGCAGGATGAACACAGCCAAGCTTATGGAAATATTTATTTCACTTTGCTTCCATAAAAGGGGAAAATGCATCTTATTTACTAGGGCCTGCAGGATTATTGAGTGACTTAGTATCTGTCTAACTGGAGTCATGTAGGAGAGTGGCCCCCCCAGGACCTGCACTCCCTGGGGCAGGTAGGGTTTACTCCTCAGAACAGCACTAAGAATAGACGTTGAACAACCACTAGGACCCTGCATGCTTTTGCTGAACGCTGCAAAGCTTCACCACATAGATCAGAACGCGAAATAAAAGCACAATCAGTTCCCGATGGAAGCCTATTCAGGTGTCCAGACAGATGCAATCACAAACTCAGGTGGAAACAAGACTGTTGTGATGATGCATTTAATACTATGGTCTGTTGTTCTTTTAAGACATGCTGCAGTGCATCCATTTCATATTTATAACATGTACCCACAAAAAAAATGACTCTGAAATTCCCTCCCTAAGGCAGAAGCAAAGACTGGTTTGATACCAACCTGCTTCCCAGAGAGAAAATACAGGGAAGGCTTCCCATCCCCTGACCCCTGGTGCTGCAGCAAGCTGGGATGACAAAGTGGGAGGCAAAGATCATATACAGTGAATAGCAACAAAACCCATTTCCACACCCACAGCTTTATCCCACCCTCGGTGAGAGCTGGTCCTTAGGGACGGTCCCTGTAGATCTAGGCACTTGTAACTCGTCATAGTTCCCTGCCACCACCCTGCCCTTTGTCTCAAGCAACTCCATTTTCTCCTGCCTCTCTACTCTGGCAGAAATAAGTAAGAATTTATTAGACTCCGTGATGCTGATACAAGGAGCAACAGGGAACAGAGAACAGCTTGCCTTTAACAACATCGCTACAGCCTTTAATTTCGGGAGACAACTGAAATCCCATTTTTAGCTTTCTAGTATTATGGGTCATTATCCTTTTACTGTTCCCAGGATTTTCTTCCACATGTGAGGCTGAAAGAAAAACTTCTTTAAGTAGGTGATTTACCATAATTTAGCTAAATGGTGTATAACACATTGCATTGGTATATTAAGTGCAACATGATAGAATGTGCTTTATTATACAAGAAATGGTTTTAATTGTTCATCATCTCAGTGCAGTTGCACTTGGTGAACCAACATAGTGTTTTTACAGTAGTAGCAGTAAAATAAAGCACAATTATAGCTGAGGAAAATTCCCACATCAACATGCATCATTGTAAATTAACTTGTCAAAAGCTCAAAGACTGAGTCTTGGGAAAAACTAAAACTATAAAAATCAGTTATACCGGTGTGTTTCTCTTTTTTATCTAATCCCAAATCTTTCGAGATTCAAATTAAAAGAGAAAATCTTATTCCACATCACTGAGAGAAGATCTCTGCACCAAGCCTGAAATCTGGGCAGAGCACACCTTTGAAATTTCAGTCCCAAATTTGAAACCAGGTGTAATTCTGCTGTTCCCTCATTTATGAGACTGAACTGCCCTTCAAAGAGCCCCAATCTGCAAACTCTGTAGGCTCAGATCATGGCTCAATGGCATAGGCTTGAAAAGCTGAAGTCCATGTGAGAAACTCAGAATTTGTTTCGACTTCAAACAACTCTCTTCCTTGCTTCTATCTGCTTTTGTAACACATGGAGGGGGAAAAAAAACCCCATGCCACAATTAGGAAAAAAAGGAATGAGAAATTCCCTGAACTAAATCCATTTTTATTCCGTCCAGGGCAAACCATCATGATGACAAAACTGCTGTAAAATCCTAACAACAACAGTAAAACCGTACACCTTGCTGCCCTCAGTTTATCTCTCTGAAAGGGCTGACAGCAGTGGGGGGGCTTTGGGGTATTCCAGCTGACTTTGGGGTATTCCAGAGCTGAGAAGTCTTCCTCAAAATTCTCTGCCATCTCCTTTTCCTGTTTGGCTGAGCTCATGCTATGTGCCTTTCAAACCCTAAACGTTACAGCAGGAAAAGTGCAGCTGACCCCTGGGTTACAGGACAGCTGGAGATGGCAGATTACACTCAGCCCTTTGATTCCCTGCCAGAAACATCTCACACTCAGCACAGGCCAAAAGCAATTTAATCCCAAACAACTAATTACCCAGAAAACAGTCCCTGATGCCTTTATCCACACCCCACATATTTTTCATGGCCTCATCATGCAACTGAAGAGATGAACAAAGTGCAGACACAACAGGCAGCACGAATCAGCCTTTCCCAGATCCACAGTGCGACCGACACTGTGTGGGGGTGCAGCCCCAAATACACAGATTTTACTGGGAATATAAAACCTCCAGGGCTTTTGCCATTGGAGTTGCAATCTCAGATGGGAGACCAACCTATCATCCCTGCTTGGTCATACCCACTTTTCCTGTTCCACACAGGAACACTTGCTCCAAGCACTCCCTGGTTGTCACCCAGGGCAGTGCAGCGTCACTCAGTGAGCCCCCCTCTTCTCTTCCAAATGCACCAGGTCTGATCTGCCTCATTTAGTCTGGCTTCACACAGGGGAGTGCATAACCCCAAGCGTTACACCTAAATGGAATAATCCATTCGACAATGAGAAAAAAAGGAACCCAAGGATAAATTTTCATTAAAATGTGACCCCACAGCTTTCTTTCCTAATTCCTCTGTGCATTCCCTTGCCTCCTTCTCTTTGCCCCTCTCCAAATTACACTTGTTAGTGGCCATGATGGAGAGAAAAAAGATATAAAGTGGTTTTTTTTTTCCTTATTATTATTATTTTAGGCAGAGTGCTTAAATTCCAGCACAGACTAAATGAGATCATTGTATATTAACAAGCAAATAAGCTGCGTATACCGCTTTGGGTAAAGTTTTAATTATCTTTGCATGTAATATTTCACAATCCTTTTTGTCACTCTGTCATTTCAGATGTGCCTGGCGAGGTATGACTGTGCTGAAGCCTCACTGTATTCAGAGCCTGTCAGAGCCATGGCCATCACTCTGACTTCAGGCTTTGGAAAATCAAGGCAGGTAAGACATGAAATCCAATGCCCTACACATTTTGGTTACCAGTGCATGATTACTGGTTTTGGACTGGTCACAAGAGGGCACCATATCACAGAGCCGATGGAAACACTTCGAACACTTGCAAAGAACCATTAATAAATAATCAGAGGCACTGATGGGCAGTGGACTGGTAAGGAATGGCTCCTGGAGGAGAACAGTCTTCCTGCATGCAGCTGCAAGGGAACCATTACCAGAGGAACATTTGGCAATTATACGTACAATCCCATCATTTTTAACTCAGCTGATTGAGGGAAAGGAAAAAATAGTGCCAGCCAAGTAGTGTGGTGAGGCATTGGAACAGGTTACCCCGAGAAGCTGTGAATGGCTCATCCCTGGAAATGTTCAAGGCCAGGTTGACTGGAGCTCTGAGCAACTTGGTTTAGCGGAGCATGCCCCTGTTCGTAGCAGCAGGGATTGGAACCAGATTGTATTTAAGGTCCCCTCTGACCCAAAACATTCCATGACTCTGCGATGAGTGAGTAGCTTTCCCTTAACACCTCACATCACTTAGGTTTGCCTGCAGTGACTGGGCCAGCTCCTACAAGGAATCCCATACCAGACCCCAGAAATGATTCCTGAATTCCTTATTTCACTTCTTGTCCCTATTCCCCTCTCCACCATGGAACTGACATCATGCATCACTTGCTGCCCTCTGTGATACTGGTCTTGAATCACCAGTGGCTTGCTGGTAAGAGGGCAAACATCCTGATGCTGGTGCAGAAGTAAAACAGCCAATTCAAACACTTGGTTTAAGGCTGAGTACTCATTTCTTTAGTTCTCATCAACCTTTTGTCCAATAATATCTCCTCAATGAGTTAACAACTTTCAGCAGATGGCATTAAAACCAAAGAATGCCCTTATTCAATGAAAAGTGTTTGACTTCTTCGTATTTTTCTTTTTTTATCCTTACATGGTTTCTTTATAACTCAGGGCAATTTTTTTTATTGTGCATTTCCATTAGTCTGTCATGGCCTTTATCCTTCTCTGGACCATGTCTATTCCCACTACAATCTCTCTTTTTTGCATAGAGCGACCCAAGCTCACTGTAGTGATCAAGGTGATAATGTCCCTCAAACTTGATAAAACCATGCTATTTTCAGTATTGTTCCCTCCTGAGTATAGTTAAATATTGTTTCCCTTAAAAAAGTTGATTGCAACAGAAAATGGATTACATGTTCTTTGTTTCCTGCCCTAGGAGAAAGAAAGCAAATGTAAACTATGAAATTCTAATAATCTCTCTCCTGTTTTCATTTTCATACTCGTCTGGCTTGATAGGTTAGCTAAATTAGCAATTCCATGCCCATTAGGAAAAAAATCAAGAATATTATAATTACTGGTATATAGTTCTACAAGTAGATTTCTTTGTGATGCAAGTTCTAGAAATATCTTCCTTTGTGAGGCATTAAAAATAGAAAAATAAAGAAAGAACATGGTTTTATTTAAAGGTTAATTTGTTTTAAGGACATATCTTTTGCATGCTGCTGGAGTCTAGTATCAGCTAAATGCTTCAAGACAAAAGGTAATAGCGAACTCTCACAAATGCTGCCCCTGGAATTAACACCTGGGAGAAGGAAAATATGGAACACATGGAACAAATATATATATGTACATATATACTCTTGGGGATATTTTGAATAAGTGTTTTAAGGCAGTTTTTATGTCACAGTTCACAGCCCGCTCTCCCCTGGGAAGGAGAATAAGGAAGGAAAAGATACCTCCAAATTATTAATAAGGGTCTTGGCTTGAGTACTCCAGGAAATTTGTCCTGTAAAATGAGTCAGTCCCTCAAAGGGAGCAGCAACAAACAGTGGAAACAGCTTCACACAGCCCAGCACACGTGCATTAACCCCACAGTAACATGTGGGGCGGTGGGCCAGCTCTGCCCTTGCTGGCTCTGCTCTCTACTGATGCTTCCAGCTGGGAGAGCATCCAGAGCCAGCTGCAGGAGCAGGTTTGGGTATGGACTCTTGGCCACCAGGAAGTAGGAAAATTGACTGCTGAGCAGGGAATGAGTGTTTATTAGGGTGATAACAAATCAAGGGTACTAGAAAAATTTCTGGACGCTGTCCTGGCAGAATTGATGGATTTTAGATATTTGTCCAAGCCTTGGTGGTTCTTCTCAGTCTGTCTGAACGTACCACGGTATTCACATATTCCTATAGTGCATGAGTGGCAAGGCCAACACTTTCAAGCAGACCCTGGAACGGCTTACTCTGCATAAATGGCCACATGGATCGTAACTGCAATGAGACCAAAGTCTTTCTGAACTGCTGGATGCACCACTCCTTCATTGTGCAGTTAATTTCTATTAGATCCAGTGCATGCCAAAATAACCATCATTTATCCAATAGATCCAAACTTTTATCCCTTATGGCTATAATGCTTCTGAGTTGAAACATTTTTTAAATCTTCTTGGCTTAAGCACTGATATTTCCCACTGCTGTCATACTAGACTTTGTTCACTTCTTTCCATTCAAGCCATCCTGCCTTCCCTGAAAAAATGTTTTGAAGATAATTATCCAGATTTTGTGAGTTATTATGAAACTTAAGCACTGGAAATCAGATATAAGACTTAAAAGGAATCTGATATTTTAAAAATATCCACTCTAATGAAATGAAACATTGGCTTCTCTCCATTTGCCATCCAAATAAGCTTAACATTTGAAGGAGCATTTAGAAATTATTGTGATAATATTTATGAGTACAAAAAATTATTTATTACATTGCTTTTTTGAATTAAAGTGGACTATTTTTGTGTGTCACCTGTCCCCAGAAGCTGGGACTTTGAGTAGCAAAATGAAAACTTGGCATCATACTCAGCTGTCAATGCTGTGAAGGTAAACTGCCTGCCCATCCATACAAGTCATCCACGCACCAGATTACACGTTCAGCTCTTTCCCTCCATCAGTCAAATTCCAGGGAGTTGCTTCCCATGTTCTTTTTCCTTGCAATTTGTTTTTCTTCTTTCATCTCTTCATCCTTGTGTGGAGTTCTTTGCCTGCCAAGCACAAGACTAGAACTGGCTTTTAAGAGGTGTTGTACTCTGAAAATCAGGGGCCAAGGTTCTGGGCTCAATCCCCATAAGGGCCACTCACTTAAGAGCTGGACTCAATGATCTTTGTGGGTCCCTTCCAACTCAAAATATTCTGTGATTCTATGACTGTTTCTCACCGTGCAGGGCCATGTCTGTCTCAGGATCCCTTATAGGATCATCTTATTTTCTATCAGAGATTGTTTCTGATTATTGGCAAAGGAGAAAGAAGTCATCAAAGTAATCAGTAATCACAACTCAGGAGCATGTGTATAGACCTAGTGCTGGTTTCATATGAAGCTGTGAAATCCTGCTGGGAACCTGGATCCCAAGATTTTATGACATCATGATTACTCAGTGTGCCATGGTTTGCTACAGGGACCTACAGATTTTACCTTTAACACACTGCAAAATCATCTGGCTTTTCCTTAGTGTTAAAGAAATTATATTACATTATACTACTTGTTTTCAAGTGCCATGAAACTCAAATAATTTGTACACTTTTGAGAAGCCAACCTTGATACTTCTGCATAATCCCTGTGTGTAGTTCCCATCCCATCCTCTCTAAATTAATGAATTAGAGACGGAAAACATTAATCCAAAGTACTGATCTAAGGCCGATCATACAAACCAAATAGGAGGAAGCTGCCAAGAATCCTTTCTCATTCAACAGGTCTTAGATCAGTGAAACTAGTTGATGAAAGACACGGTGAATGCAAGAGGCTCTGGAGGACACTTGGCAAGTGTCTTGAAAGAGAAAAACATTTTGGGGCACTAAACAGAAAACATACAAGAGGGTCTGACCTAAAAAGTGCATGAAGTTCACTGCCCTCTTGCATGTCCTCGTGCACAGACATATAGCCCCTTGTGGAAACAGGATTTTGGGCTGGGCAAACCTTTGGTGTCCTGTTCTTAACTGAATTTCCACTGATGTGAGATTTAAAAGTATAATTATATTCCCTTGATCAATGATAATTATCTCATTCTACATTTCTTTTAATGAATTATATAGGTCTGGTACTATTTCTCATAAGAAAACTAAAGTAGTGCTTTTCATACATTCAACAGATTAACACAGTCAGGAGATCCAAGCTCACTGGGGACTTTTTTTCATAGATAAGTAAATCTTTGCCTGCTAAATTTCCAGTTAAAAAGATCTGATATCAAGTTTAATCACCAGAAATACAGTATTTCCTGTCTTCAAATTATTTAATTATGGTATCTCAGCATATATTTATTTAATGTTCATTAAAAGGAACAAGTAGAATACATACTGGTCTAATTAATCCTTGTTAAGCATTCCACGTTCAACAAGTGTCCAAGCACAGTGGAGCAAGCTTAGGGAAAGCTACTGAGCCATGAAAATGTGATTTGCACCAAGTAAAATCTTCAGGAAGGAATCAAAGTTCAGCAGGGCAGTGTGAAAAATGGAAAACTGCCTTGATTACAATAAAATAATATAAAATAAAATAAACAAAAATAACAAAACCAGAAACAAACAAACAAAAAGAAACAAAACAAAAAACCCCTCCAAAACCTAAAATTAAGCAAGTTGCCACCTAGAGAATAGAGGGCACCTAAAGGTGAACTGTGTTGAGAGACACAAACATCTCTGGAAATCACTGCTGAAGGTACCACCAGTCTGTAGTAATTGGAATCAGTGGGTTAACAAGAGGCCCGAACATCCAAAAGAGCTCTCCTTCCATCACCCATTAACAGTCCTCCTTTGAATGTGCTTTTTGCCCAGCGTATCTTGAAATTATGCACCTCATTTCCTCCCTCTGTTTTTCCCCAGGTGCTCATCTCTTGGGTGCCTCTTTCCCCAAACTCTTCTACTTTTACACCAGCCTGACAGGAAAACCTTCAGCAAGTTCATACAAACTCCTGTTCTTTACCTTCTTTATCTGTATTTCAAAACCGAGTCTCCCATGTATCTGCTCAGGTTTTTCTAGCAGTGCTGGGCCTAAGTGAAATAAATTTCTTATTCCCTCCCAAAGCAACCCTTCTTATGGTGAAACACTGCCAAGCTCCTCAGGAGTGAAGACCATCACCCTCTGCTGTGTCCAGCTTGCTCCAACACCCAGGAGTATGGCCTTCCTTGAGCCTCTCCCTCCTCTTGCCTGTGTTATGCTCCTTTGAAGAGTCAAAGGAAAAAAAAATGCAACTTTATTTTAGTACAAATTCAACCAGTTGGGCTGCAATTAAGACCATTCCTTTTAAGGCTTACCACAAACAATTTTTGTGCCAGCAGTTCCCCTTTCCCAGGGGTCTGGGAACTGCTGGCAGCTGTTCCTCACCCGGTGTTAACCAGGGAAGCACGTCTATCAGTGTCACACTGAACCTCAAGCTGTTCACCTGCATTTTTAACTAACACCCACCGAGAGAACACCTAATCCCTCTCCCAGTTAAACTCCCGTCAAACCGGTGAGTTTCCTTCGGCTCGGAGAGCAGCAGGGATTTGGTTTCAAGCCACTTTGAACACGATGAGAAAAACGGATCTTTTTTCCAACTGGGCTCAAACTGTTCAGCACACAGGCAGAGCTGCCACGTGTAGTTCTTTCCTTCCAGCCGCAGAAACACCGCTGCTGTGAGCCACCTCTTCAAAGTCCCCTACAGATGGTACAGCTCCCCATGGCAGCGTGATGTTTCCTTCCCACTTCCAGCCCTGCTGGTCTCATTTTTTTTATTTTTTTTTATTTTTTTTTTAATCAAAAGGCTCCCCACTGTGAAGCAGGTGCCATTGCAGTACTGCAGTACATCTGCCTGGCTGGCAGGTAAAAGGACCCAGCTCTGAATTCGGCAGCTCTGCACTCACCGCCAGCAACACCGAGCCCAGAAACGCTGCGGTGCAACTCAGTGTGACACAGAGCGTGGTGATGGGGAGGAGCAAAGAGGGCAGCCTCTACCCCGGTCCTACAGATTTCTGCTTCAAAATAACAAGCAAGTTTAACACACAGAGGAGCCCAAGTGGTTCTCATTTTCACACACCTCTTGCAACTCCAAATTATTCCCCCCAACTGATCCTTGCTGGCATACACGGCCACGTCAGGAGGCACTGTCTCACTTCTGAGCTACTTTGAGAGAAAACCACTAATTTTAGTGGCATTGGGCTAGACATGAAAGTGGGGAATCTGGTTTTTTTTTAGTGTCTATAAGAAGACTAAGAAAGCAGCCTGCTGATCGAACACATGAGACTGAGACAGTCATGTTGCCTTTCAAAGGGAAGCCTACTTTTCCTGCTTTGTTTTAAAAAAATCAGTGGGAACAGAATCAGGCAGATATGGGGAGCAGGTGTTACCAGAACCCAGACAAGTAAAATTGAAGTCCAGAGAATTCTCCTGCCTCTCCCAGCCATTTTTGCTTCACTAATTGTTCCCTTTGATATTACCTCAGCAACTGAATGTATTATCCATCTCTTCATCTTAGGCCATTAAGACATTTCTCAGTCAGTACTGACTTCCAAAGTAATTTTCACTCTCTGCACAACTCCAGCTCCTGCTCTGCCTGGAACACCCCCGAGATCCTCCCTGTTTCTCCCCCAGGTGACTGCAGCCTATCTTCCCTGCACAGCACCACACGCTCAGTGCCACCCTCACCACTCATTCTCTTGCATCTCACTTCTCCCGGGAGACCTTCGTGCCACCAGCCCTGTCCCTGGGCCAGACTCTTCACTCAACATGGCAAGAAGCAGACAGAACAAACATTAAAAAACATATTGCACTGAATGCCTGAGGCCACTTTTTACTGTGTGTGGCTATTTAGATTTCAGTACTAAAGCCGTATGTTGGTACCTCAAGAATACATTTGACTCAGAGGCTCAACAGCAGTGAGTGACAATGGTTAGAGTTCATCAGGCTCTGGAGAAATTAGCTATGGAGACTCCTAAGTATAACATTAGGTTCATACTGAAATCTTGACCTCCTCAAGCTACTAAAACACACAAAGAACACCCCTATTTGACCATCACAGTTTTATCTTCTCTTCCAGGCTGTGATAATTTTCCCAAACAGGACTTTCTCCAGCATATTTCTCCTTCTAAATTCAGGAGTTGCTGGAGACACCAAAGAAGTATTTTCTCAGTCCAAGAGCAACACAAGTGGCCCTCCAGCACTCTAGCACTGCAGAGAAGAGGGCACTGAGGCACTGCCAAAGCCTCAGCACCGTGCTGCTCCTCCCCAGCCTGCTCCTGCAGACTGTATTAATTTTTCAAAGAGCCAAATTGATTTCCCATTTCATTCTCTTTAGTAGTAATGAACAAAACAACTACATGACAGAAATGCTCTCCTCCACGGGCTATTATAGGATGTTAAAAAGCCATTAATTCCTGGGTTTCCTGTCTTTGGTGAACAGGTTACTGTCACTGCTGGACTCCAGCAGTTGCCCAGCAGTGGAAAGGCAGGAGTAGGGCAACTTCTTTTCAGTGCTCTCAGAGCATAGATATGTACAAGTTCCTGAAGATGATGATTCAGGAGCGGGTCTAAAATCAGAATTATTATTCTAATGGTTTAACATTTTCCTCACTTCTTTCTCAATGTGGCAGTCATGACAGAGCAAGATTTTTACGTACTCTGTTTTGGCCACATGGGATATCACTTCATGAAGGCATTTAGATTAAGAATAGTAATAAACCAGCTCTAAATAACACAGACACTTCCACTGGCATGAACACTACCTACAGGCTCACTTAACTAGCATCCATATCTTCATAAATCAACAGAGGGTTTCTGAAGGCCATCCCCAGCAAAACTATAATGTGCTAGACCAGAAGAGCCTTCTTAGTCCTTCCCCTGTATTTTCTTCTGGTCCACACAACATTTTCCTTTAGTGGTGATGTCTTTACCTCAGTATAAGGTCATCTTTACAAGCTGGCATGAGGTAGGATGGAAGGTTTGGCAGATCAGAGTTGTAAGTGGGGGCAAGTTTTCTTTGAACCGTTAAGACCAGCAAACCCATTCATTTAAGCCTTTCTAACACTATTTAAAACACACTGAAATTAGTGAAGTAGTATTTCTATTTAACAAGGTGGGCAAATATTCTGACAGAGTAACCCAATTTTCTTTAGGCTTTCACCAGATTTACACGAACAAAACCACCTGTGAGCATTTTCTAGCTTACATTCATTTATCATAAGACAACAACTGGGACGAGTGTGTGGCCTTCCTCTGGCAGCACCAGGGTTCAAGGGTGCCTGGACAGAGGTGTAGCTCCTCCCCAACACAGCTCCTAAACACTCACACAACATTGCAAACTGCAGTGCCCAAGGAAGACAACTTTGTTCCTTGGATGGCAAACAGAAAGATGAGTTTTCCTTTCATGCCGACAGCCCGACCTTGCCCAGGGCAAGGCCTTACAATCTGGATGGTCATTTGCAAGCTGACAATTGCTCTCTGCAACTATCTGACAGGAGGTTGTAGTGAGGTGGGAGTTGGACTCTTCTCCCAAGTAACAAGTGATAGAACAAGAGGAAATGGCCTTGAGCTGTGCAAAGTTTTGATTGAACACAAGGAAAAAAATTCTTCATTGAAAGGATAGTAAAGCATTGTTAACTGGCTGCCCAGGAAGTGGTGGAATCACCATTCCTGGTGCTGTTCAAAAAACATGTCAATGTGGTTTTTAGGGACGTGGTTTTTAGGGACATGGTTTGGTGGTGGACTTGGCAGTGCTGGGTTACAGTTGAACTGGATGACCTCAGAGGTCTTTTCTAACCTTAATGATTCTATGAAACTTTTGTTCTGTTGAGGAGGAGTCCAGAGAAGTCTGCACTCCACTCAACCACGCCATAGCTCTCTAGCAGGGCAATTTTAGTCTTAAGAGCCGTCAAAGAAGCACCTTAATGCAAACCTTTTTCACTATGAAAAATATTAGCACTTACAAAGTTCTTAATATCTATGCAAAGCAACGTATAAATAATTTATTGACTCCACACGCATCTGCATCATTTGAAATGCATCAATGCTTTTATCAATACAGTGCAATGGATTTACACTGCAGAGAAGAGGCTTGGGGGCATTTGGGCTATCCAAGTATTGTTGATCTGAGCATTATTATTAAAGGTAAACTGAAATAAATTACCTCAGTTACTACACGATGGTTTTTTCAGCATGGTAAATAAAACTTATTAGTTCTAGGTCATTAAATTCAATATTAGACTTTAAAGAGTCCAGAGATTCCATGATGCTATTAGCAAAACATGGAACAAAGCATATGTGCTTTAGTATTAAAGATAAAAGAATTACTCAATTATATTTAGGTATTAGTTATTAGTGCATTTTTCAAAGGGAATTCTGAGATAAAAGCCTAGCTGCCATTCTCAGAGGCGAGCTGGGCACACCATGGTCCTGGCTCTCACTGGGTGGAAGGTTCCCAAATAACTGAGCCATTTCTGAAAATGTCATTCTGAGCCTTTTGCTGGTTTACCCACTATTCCTCTTCACATAGGAATAAATACTATTTTGCCAACATTGTGGGTGAAGTGGTTGGGCAGGTACCTTGGAGAGCAGGGCTTGATTTTCACATTTTTTAAAGTTCCTGTGACCCTGAACGCATCCTTTGGTGTTCTGTATCTCAGTGCTCTTGACTATGTTGTGCTCTAGATTCCAACCTTTATTCTCTTCATTTGGCTACAACCCCTCTGCAAGGACTGACTCTGGCCAGTATCTAGCACAAAGAAGATACATTCCTAATTAAAACCTCCCGGCACCAAAATACAGACCTAAATCCTGACAACAGCCACTGTTAAATACTCTGTCTTGCAAGATGCCAACAACGAGGCTGGAAAATACCCCTTAAGAAGTAAGTAATGATGGAACATGGCATCCAATCAGTCGCAGTAACCCTTGTCCAACGTGGCTGATGTTGTGTTTTTCTAACTGCAACAGCAGCCAAGTACTTTCAATGTGGGCAAAATGTATTTGCCAGTAAGTACAAAGACAGGAGATAAGCATAAGTCTCTGCAAGTGGAGTATATGGTTCAGTCTCTATTGCTTTCTTTGACACTGGGCATGACACTCCCTCCCTGTGAAGGAGGAGTGTTCCCAAGATGCTGGGGATTGGATACACAGCCGACAGGGATCACTGCAGCTCAACAGGACCACAACACCAGCACTCATAACCCAACTGGTTTCTCAGGCCAGCTCTAGGTAATGACTAGGAATTACTGTTTGCAGGAGAAACCAGATGACTGAACTGCTCTTCAGTACAAAATGAAGACAACTTTCTTTATCCTGCTTTTTNTAGGTGAACTGCTGGACTGATTTGAGTTCTGATTCACCTATGGTGATGGGGGGGCATCACCATCCTCCAATCGGGAGGCGTGGAGACACACCATCCATAATGCTGCTGATTCCTTTGAAAATGCACGCAGAATCAGTCTGGAGGAGAAAAGACAACGCAGGAAGAACCGTGCCTCACCAACACCGCCTATGGAGACTTTCTGCTGTGCCTTTTGCAACCGGACTTGCCTATCTCGCATCGGCCTCTTTAGCCATCAGCGCGCTTGCAGCAAGCGTGGGGAGAGCCCTTCCCAAATCTTCGTTCGCGAAGCCTAGCCATGATGATGACAGGAACATTGTAGCATCCCGCTAAGCTTGTCAGAAACCTGAGCTAACATCCTGTGTGAGAATTACAGGAAAAGCCCAGTAATTGTGAAAGTAATTACAAGATAATGTGGAGCTCATGAGCAGAACTGCTAAGCAGTTAGGGATTGGACTAATGAGCAGGGCACCAGTCATCTGGGAGAGAGCTAAAGAAAGGCCGGCATGGGACGCTCCTGACAGGCTGAGGAGGGGGATATGAAAACAAGAAAATGTTCAAATACAACATGCAAGATACACAGTATGAAACGAGCCGCTGATTGGAGCCCACATTCATGCTTAACAAATGGACAATTTAATCCTAGTTGGACAGGAAAGGGAAGGTCGCAACAGGGGACGCAATAGAACAGCAATAGAACAGCGCAGAGTGCGAGGCACCAAGCAGTGAGGGCCAGAGCACAGGAGAACGCACAGGATGAACGGGGCAGGAACAGAGACACAGCTCAGATGCTTTGCATTTAGTCTGCAGGTCAAGGGGGTGTCATTTAATCACCAGCTCAATCTCAAACTTCCTACCTCACTGCTTCACACCTACTACAGTATAACAGAGCCCCAGCCAACCTGGTCTTGAACAATTCCAGGGCTGGAGAATCCATAGCTTTTCTAGGCAACCTGTATCGGTGCCTCCCCACCCTCACAGTAAAGAATTTATTCCTAATATTGAATCCAAACCTACTCTCTGTCAGTTTGAAGCCATTCCCCCCTTTCCTGTCAATACATGCTCTAGGAATGCATTGCTCTCTTCCTACTGGAGTCAATGACAAGAATGGTCAGAGCACTAGAAGACAGCAGCTAATTAATCAAAATATTCTTACCTCTCCTTAAACCACTGAATAAAAATACAAACTGGAATTTGAAATTACAGCTGCATGAAGAAATTGTAAGAGGTTCAAATTTCCAACTTTGTCACATCTTTCACTACGTGCAAGTAAATTTAATTGCAATTCCAATAAAAAAGGTGCAAACATATCCACAAATGACCACAAGCTGGGACTGAAAGTTGAGACAAAGCGTGTAATATTTACACTGAAAGTGTAGTTATGTCAGTTTTGAGACTGGTTCTTTTTGCCCAGCTAGCTTCTTTAAAATCAATGGAATGACACAAAGCTATTGATTAGAAATATGTCATCTTTTCACTTGACCACTGAGAATCAAGAAGATACTTAAACATGAGCTCATCCCATCAATTTCAGGGAATTTTTGGCCTATTTTTAAGTGTCACCTTGAATACAAATACTGCATTTATTTTAAAGTTTGCTCTAAGTCTCATTCAAGACAAAGGAAAGATCTTGTTCCTTCAGAGTGTTTGAATCAGCCCCTTGTTTACTGGGAAGGACACAGATATATTAGTGACTGAACTGTTTTGGGAACAAATCCCTCAGATGATTCAAATACTCCTAAAGATGCTGCATGCTTCATCTTTGGCAAGACCACCAATATCCTGTCATCTGCAATAATGTAGAGGAAAAGGAAGGAAACAGAGCTTTGAAGAGCCAAGAGGACTGAATTTTTCAGATCTCTGAATGACCATAATATTTTCCTATACAATTAACAGCAGAAGGAGAAGAAGGATATAAAAAAGCTACACATATTTTAACAATTGTGTGGATCCCCACAAAGCGTCAACTCAGTTTGTAAGCTGATATGCAATTTTAAATACACAATTTAAAATATGCAATTTCTTTTTTTTTTTTTTTTTTGCTAAGGCATTCCAGAATTTTTGTTATACTAAGTTAATTAGTTCAGCTTTGGCACCTTCGGAGTCTCTCATTTGCATTCTGAAAACTGACACTGAGACGACCAATAACAATGTGTGCTTTGGAATCTGGCTACTGGTCTTTTCTCTTGCTTATCAGAGACTTAATCAAGATTTCACCACTTAGCCATCTAGGGAGAGCTACAAAAAGCAACTATAATACAGAAAAGCAATTAATGTTGTAAAATGGCTCTGGGTCATTGGATGCTTGACATTGCTGATTAGCATCTTGCCCTTAAATGCAAAGTTACCCTTGGGTAAATTTACAGAGTATCTATTGGCTTCATAAATTTCCTCAAGACATATTAAAGGCAATGTCAGTGGTTGTCTGTATCAAAGCAATAGAACAAGTAATTCTAAAGTATCTAGGTATGTTTGCACAATATGACTTCGTGTTTTGTCCTTTGCAAAAACAATATTAGTAATTTCAGAACTGGCAAGACTGCAGTGGAGTCAGTAAAGGGACATGACAGAATTTTAAAACAGTCAAGACTGGAGTCTAAATAAAAGTTCATATGACTTTAGCATTTGACTATAATTGGAACAGCATGAGAAATGCTATATTTTTCACAGAAAATTGCGGTTCTGTGGAAAATAAGCCTTATATCCACATAAAGTGATACTCATCAGTGGAGGGAATATTATACCCAGCTCTACAGCAATACTTCATTCTCTGCTCCTGCAAAAGTTTACTTAACTCATTATTTTTCCTGCCACTATCTTCTATATCTATATCTTCTATATCTATATCCACTCCATCTTCTATACTCTAGTAAATAAAGAAAGTAGCAGTTAAGGTCTCAATAAAACACCTTTTCCTTCATTAAGGCCATTAGAGATATTCATGCTAAAAGAAAAAAGGATGCTAGACAAAAAATTCTGAACTGCAATGCAGATAATCTTTCCATGATCATTATCCTCAAAAAGTGGTTACGAGGAGCAGGTTCTCTCTGCCAGGGAACACAGCCTGAAGAAGAGCTCCTGCCCCCTGGCAGGTGTGTTTTTGAAGGTGTGTATCATCTGCAACTGCTTGAGTCAGTGGGAGAAGCTGCAGCTGGGGAATGTGTTCATTCAGCACCACTCCTTAACACTCTTTTCTTTTTTTCCTTACAGGTATTAAAATTGT
This sequence comes from Grallaria varia, assembly GCA_013396735.1. Classification (NCBI taxonomy): domain Eukaryota; kingdom Metazoa; phylum Chordata; class Aves; order Passeriformes; family Formicariidae; genus Grallaria; species Grallaria varia. The sequence continues at coordinate 814,566 of VWZG01008091.1, read as the reverse complement.
TCCCAATGGACACGGCAGACAAGAAAAGCTAAACACGAGGACGAATTTGATCTAGTTCCCCATTAAATTCAAAATAAAAACTAATAACTTCTGTGATAATAGGACTTGGACTGGAACTTACATGAACAGCACACCACAAATCATTTTATTCTTGCCAAAGCTTGTTCTGACTGCAGCAATTTCCAGTGAGAGCTGGAATCTACATCTCCCAAAGCAGCTCCACTCCAGCAAATACAACATGCATTCATTCAAGTATTATTTGGTTTTCCCCTGACTGGAAAATGTAAGGCAGCAGAGGATAAAAAGAGCACATGGCTTGTGTGCAAGCCCCACACCAGCTGCTGCTGGACCACTGTTTGCCTGTTGCTTAGCAATGCTTCACCTCTCTGCCAGGAAAAAATGTTTTGATGAGGGAATAAAAACCTGCAGTATTGTTTATGGTGAAATAAGAATGACAGTCTAATAATAATGACAGAATAATAACAACTTCTTCCAACCATGTGCTACATCACTTATTATATCCTGGAAGCTCTTTGAGGCAGAGACTGTAGTTTTTGATGCCTATCTACGACCCCACTGGAGAGCCCTAGGTAAAAAGTTGTAACAGAGGAGTGGGTTTTGCATGTTAAAGAGAGGGAAAACTGGAACAGGAATCTGAGGATTTAAAACAGGAATTTGAGGGCATGATTTTGGGCAACCAGCTCTAGCTGCTCTTACTTGAGCAAGGAGTTGGACAAGATGATTTCCAGAGGTCCCTCCCAACCCCAACCACATCTTGATTCTGTAATTTCAGAAGCAAAATAAAGAACTGGAGGGATAAAGAACATGACAGAAAAGAGATGCCCAGGGAGCAAGGAAGCACATCAAAGCAACTGCAAAATGCTGCTGCCTCACTCACCAGTTATCCATTTAGCCTCTGGGTCATGAATCTTGAAATCATCACTGAAGAGATCTTCCACTGTTATCTTCTTCTTCTGAGACAAGCTGTTATCTTCAACTGCAAAACATTCAAACCCAAACTGCCATTAATTCAACTTTGAAATGTACCTGAAAGTACAGCCACTGTGAATAGTGCCATGCAAATATCTTTTTTGGAAACAGTTCCCATTAAGTTTTCTGTTGCACACAAGTCCTTTCTCATTGTTGCTCTTATCAAAGGATAAGGGTTCATTAACAGAAATCTCCTTCTTATTTATGCCTGGTCTCAACAACTACAAAACGACCAAGACATGGTCCAAAACACATATTTTCAGACATAATGTGATCAAAAAAGATTTTTAAATTCAGGAAAAAACACACCTACAGATGCCACAGTGACATATAATGTTGACTATTCAAAGAATACTAAAGCTACTTAACATCTTAAAATTTTCTGAAATTATTAGCTACATTATAAAAGATTATTTGAAATGGCCAAGTTTTTACAGCTTATATTTCTATTTCCTTAAAAACTATCATGCAGAATGAAGAAAGATATTTAACCTCATAAGGGCTCATACACATTCCTTCAGAAATTCTCAAAAGATTTTCCATGGGAATCAGACACTTGGTTAAAGAAATATATTTGAAAAGTCAATGAGACATAACCCTAAATCCTTAGGTGTTGCATAGCTGGTCCATACTTTTTAATTTTTAGTGAAAGGACATACAGTTTCATTTGCAAACATGGAAATATCAAAGCTGAAAATTTTAGAGAGCAACTAAAAGTAAGAATTTTGATTAATATGTTCCTTCTTTCCTTTCTTCCCATCAACTGCAATTTTTCTTGTAATGACAAGCAATCACCTTCTATGAAGAATTTGTTTTCAATATTCAATTTTTTTCTGAAATACTATTTTTATGGAAACCTTTCAGTCAGTTTTAAATACATTTGCTCCTCCAATGAAAACATGAGGCTACATTCTGAGTATTTCCACAGCAGAGATGTGTGTTTCAGCATCCCTCCTCACTAAAGTATCTTCATGTCCGAGGTCTATTGGCATCCTGCAGCCTCAGCTATCTTTAACATTGTTTAGTGCTGAACTGAACACTCACGATTAGAAAAGTGGAATCATTCTTTGAAGACAATTATTAGAGGGAAAAAAGTCTTCTTTAATATACTAAGTTGATATCTCTGAGTTACCTGAGATGACAGAAAATAACGTATGAACACTGTTCTGTTCCACTAAAAGGTGTTTCAATACAAACTATCATTTTTAATTACCAAATTAAATCATGTTCTTCAGCGTTCATATTTCCCCCAAGTCTGGCTGAGGTTTCAATCACGCTGCTCAACGGGGCTCCCAAATACCAAAACACAGTAATACAAGTCCTCAGCCAAATCCCTCTGTGTGACGGCGTTATGCCAAATTATTCTGCATAATTTTATTTATTAAAATGGAAAACACAGGAGACAAGAACCCCAGGAAATGGTTCCAGTTAGTTCCTGCTATGGTGCAACTGCCCCGAACTGGACACCCAGGGATGTCAGGCAGAGCAGAGCAGGAGGTTGGAGCCCATGAACAGCTCTTTCAGGAGCTGTTTCCCAAATGCCACCCTGACGAACGTGGACACCCTCTCCCCCTCCAGGAGGGAACAAGGACAGCAAGCAATCAATGAATTTTAGTTACAAAAATCAGATTTGCTGACCTCTCCTCTAACAGACAGGTATATCAGAATGCACATTAAGAATGCATCTGTAAAATCCCACTTTTTGGTAATGGTGTACAGTACACATTTATTTATAACTATTGTGAACAAACAAATTGCTCTCCTGCAGAGTTGGTCAAAGGATATTTCCTTGCTCTTCCTGAGTATGAAAAGTCCTAAAAAGATTTCTAGGCAATGCCTTTGACTGTCTGACAGCATGTTGTGAACTAATGCTTGGTACCATCTCTGAAAGATGATTCCTATGGATTTTGCAAAAATTTTAATGAGGATTTGGGTGTACTTTCTTTTATTCAGCTAAAGGTCAGATTTGAAGGGACCAAACCTTATGTACAACTCAAGAAAGCTTTAAATATCAGGGACAGATATGGAAAAACTGCTTGTTTGCCTTCATTTCTAAACAGAGAGGATGAGAAAGCAGCTTCTGCCTAAGCAAAATATCTAATGGAAGTAGGGGAAGGTTTTGTATTACTCAAAATTTCTGTAGGATTTGGTTCTCTTTTCAGCTTTGCTATGTGTGTATGCATGCACAGACATGCACATTTATAAAGTTTTGTATTTCTTTATATAAACATACAAACAACAGTGCCTGGATGGGACCAGTAAAAGTGCCATATGCTGCAACAAGTGAGCAGCCACCGATTAGAAAAGGCACAGGCCCACACTGTTATCATTTGTATAAATAAGTTTCACATTTTTCAGAGGTGGGTGGAATGGCAGGACTCACAAAGACATGAAACTGGAGAATCTCAGCGTAGGAAACTGTGCACATGCTGTGCACTATGGTGTGATTAAATGTACATTTTAACACAGTTACTGCTGCTTTTGGGGATGTTGTTCTAGAATACCAAAGGATATGCAAACCATAGAAACGTTGAAATGTTTTCAGGATTTTATAAGATAAGACATAGGCATTAGCTAGCAATAAAGCACTGCTCCTGAAATTACAAAGTCTGTTGAATGCAAGGACCACTGGTCCCAGTTTGTGAGTTGTTCTTGACTTGGCAGGAGACTAACCAAGAGATTGCCCAAGTTTTCACTGTATGGGTCACAGGTCCAGTTAAACACTTTTCCTTGTCTGAACACAGACTACATGTCTGTGTGCTGCAATCTATTCCATGTATGTATGTCCCAAATTACTCTATGTAGGCAATGCAAGATGTTCAGCACTGAGTTTAGAGCACCTCTGCATTTCATGCCTTAGTACTGCACTGCAAAAAAGGCCTTCAAACTGACACCAAAATATTTAGATAAGAATGGTTTCCCAGCCAGGAAGAGAGTTGAGACGGACAGGAACAGGTAAGGGATTCAGAGGTGAAACAGAAAAGTTTATTTGTTCAGGTATTGCAGTGTCAGGCTGGATCCCAACATTATCATCAGAAGGAAGACTTAAAAATAGTTGAAGTACCTTCAAGAACTGTGCTCTGCCCTTGCCCGATTGCATCACCCCCTTCGAGACATTTGCAGAAAAGGGGGTTTTGTTTGTGTGTTTTACTTTGTTGTTGTTTTGGGGTTTTTTCCCCTGCTGTCACTTTCATACTTGGCAGTTCCCCATGAACATCCACAAAGCAGCTTCACCTCCTTCCTTCAATGTCCTCTTGTCCCTTCCTCACCACTTGTCCAAGTATCCATCACTTAATTTTTCAGTTTGGCCACCAGAGGATAAACATTTCTTCTTTCAGAGAACTAATTTTATGGCAGGGAAACAGAGGCTGTGCTCCTCCTTCTGGACAGGCTCCTCCACCTTCCCCACCACTGCCTTGCTGGGACTCGCTATCCCCAGTCAGGATCAGCAATGTGGTATTTTTTACATTTGTCAAACCAGCCTCGGTGTCTCACTTAGCACTGGCTGGTGGCAAATGCCTGTGAAATGAGTCTCCCGTTTCCTTCTATATCCTTGTAACAAGTTCCAGGGCCAGTGGCTCAAAAGAAGACTGAACTCAGCTGCTGCCAAGCCACAGCAGCAACCTAAGCTCTCTAATTTACCCTTGGCAGAATCTCACCATGGAGCACTCTGGATCCATAATAAAAACAGGAGCAGAACTGAGCTCAGAGGTTTTGTGTTTGCATGTAGGACACAGCTCTGAAACATCAACAGGGGGAAAAAACAACCCGAGCCCAGTTTACCTGCAGATCAAGTAATTAGAAATCTCAAAAAAAACCCCAAAAACCATGAATGGAAATTTTAGCATGCAAAAGGACTTCGCATATTTCTAAGTTTTAGGAACAGAAACTCTCTCAACAGTGTTACTTGGAGCTGTTTCTGAGTACATACAAAAAACTGTGGGATTTATGTGTGTGTATACATATCCCAAAGGAAGAATATCTGTTTATGCATACATAAATATAAATACACAAATACACTTGTGAATTTTATTTATAACTGAATTTGAGTATTTCACATTCCCAATTCACAGTAGGTAAAAAAGAAGGTCATCACAAGAACCTGTATTTACCTGGGTCTTCCTAAATTAGAGAACATTAACTACAGGGTCTCAATGCTCACTATACCTCTTTCTAGACACTTACCTGGATAACAGCACTGCAGTATCTATAGTCACAACAGTCGTTATAGCAGATTTTATGTGTGGTTTTCCCTGGGGGAGTAGAAGAAGTCCTAAATGAGGTCTATAATGCAGCCCAGAATTTAAACCAGAGCTGCTAAGTCTTCACCAGGTGTCATTCTGACCATTCTTATAAAGAAATTGTTATTACAGGCGGTCTTGTAAAAGGAAAGACTTGTGACTTCAGCTGTATTTCAGTCTGTACAGGTATGTTATGCCTCTCCCCATGTATCCATTATATGGAATCCTGCTTTTGATGGAAGTGGCGCCCATGGGCCCACCTATGCAGTGCTATACCTTCAGGACAGCTTTGTGAGGTGTGGGCTTAGGAATCCAGCTTTTAGTGTGCACCTTTGAAAAGTCTGGGACTACACATCTGTAAAACTAAAGAAAACAATTCCCATACCAAATAAGTTGTTCCTGACGTAAGTATACTCCCCACACCATGTCCCAAAACATATCAGAGGCTAACAGCACTATCCAAAGGTGCTGAATCTGAACACCAGCAAAATTAATTTAATAAATGATCCTTAATTAAGTTTAACCTTAATTCATTGCATTACATAATTACTCTGGCATGATTACATGCTATTTACATTTACATTGAAAAGTTCAGGATAACAAGAAAAAAACTGAATATGGCACGAAAATAAATAACCAAAAGGGTAATGTAAGGATTGTTTCACTCATTTCCGAAGTAACTCAGTGCAATCCTTTATTTCTTGATTTGCCCCTGTCTCCAATTCACACAACAGGATTGTGGGACAAGAATTCTGTCAGGGAGGATGGCCCAGTTGTGCTGGACAGAATGTCAGTTCACAAGTAATGAGCTGGAAATTTCTGTCACACAACTTCCGTCTTGTTTTTTCCACTTCACCACCCTGTGCACTTCCATTTCCTACAGTTTCATTTCTCCTTTGCTTCCATTCTCCACCTCAGCTCTGTGCTCTCTGTCCTGCTCTTCCCTAAATTCTATCCCTTGCATATACACATCCAAGAAGGAGCCCCTTTTCTTCTCCTCTACATCCCACTGCAGGGGACCTTTGCCTCCTCCTGCCTTTTGTACCTCCTCATCCTTTCTGACACTGTATTCTCTTTCCTATGTCCTGTCTCTCACTTTGTTTATCTGCTCATATTCAGTTCACAAAAGTGTGTTATTTCTACTCCCTAAATAGGCATGGAAATTTACAGGGCTGCATAAATATATAGTAATCATAATGACACCACATTACAATTCAAGCCTACAACCTCAGTAGCTACTGTAAGAGAAGTAATTTACAGAGGTTGAGTGCACAGAACTTTGCTGAAAGTTGGTAAGGGGATTATCTTAAAGAATTCCTCATTGGGTAGTTGCTAATTATTTGCTGTGGTTAAGTGCTATCTGGTCCATCATTGTCTGAAATGGCTCTGTAAACACCCTGGTCTGACCTAAAAACCAATCCAGCTGAATGGGATGGGATTTAGGTGCCCAGGCCTGGGCATCTAATGCCATTTTAGGTGGACTGGGATATGCCACTCAACTGGCCACAGCTGCTCCAGTTAGACATGAATTCCAGGAGTTCCTGCGTCCTGACTGACTGCCCTGTGTGAGTGTCTCTCCTACCCTGGCACATCTAAAATGACCCTCCCCATCTATGCTTAGACAGTCAAGTTCCAGGCTTGTATCCTCAGCTTCAGCAGCCCTGATCTTTGAATTGAAATGTAAAAACTCTAAAACAATCCACCTAAGAAAGGGCTTGAACTCGGCCTCACATCATGGTAAGGACAGGAAGAGGGGATCCCTTGATGTTGACCTTGAAGTCAGTTTGCAACCCCTTTACCCTTGGAAGTGTAAAATTCCAGAAGAAAAACAGAATAGGAGCGAGGTAAAGGTTATAAATACCTGGTGTCAGGAGTATGACAGAGGTGACAATCAGGGAGCAGATGACGAGAATGACAAGTAAGGCAATTGCGATTCCTTTCCAGTTTCTTTGAGGAGGATTACTCCCCACCAGCTCCTGGAAACATCAAAAGAAAATTAACATTTAGAAAGGGCACTCAGGCAAGGAAATAAGCAGCAGAATCCAAACAGCAAGGTATGGCCACAGAACTACACCCTGCGACCATGGTGGGTGAAACCCATGAGCCAAACACAACCCATGCTGTTATAATACACCATGGCATTAATTGGATCCACCCCAAGTCATTATGCAATGGAGAAATGCAATGTACCCCCAGGGTGCTTGACAGTGGAACCCACACTGCCCATCAGCTCCTGGCATACGGGCACTCATCCGAACTCACTTATCCAGGCTGATTTCCTACCAACCTTTATTAAGTCCGGGAATAAGGAGCTTTACAGGAACTTCCAAGAGACTTTTATAATAAGATGTCAGAGAAGAATACAGGAGTATAAATAATTCACAGGGGCACACGCAGAGAGAAGAATCAATAAGGATATCCCCATGGTGAATTTTTCTGCCTTCCCAGAAAACATCCCATCTCCTCGGGGCATGCGGCGAGCATTCCTAGGCTGGTAGGTCCGAGGAATTGAAGACAGGCTTCTCATCTAGCATATATATTAAATTTAATCATGTCCTTAAAACTTTCTAATAAAAGCTCCGTCACCATACACTGATTAGCTTTGACTTCACTGTGGTTGCACCGTATGTTCTGTCAGCGCTGCACACAGCGCCCCTGCTCTCCAGGCTGAGGGCTTTATGAAGTGCTGCGTTCACAGTCACAAGATCTTAAATATTTATTGCGCTCCATCCCTTTCATGCCTTTCGCTGGATTCCCCTTAGCATTTTGCATTATATGGGATTTCATGCATGCACTGAAGCACCCCCCAGGAACTGTGTGAAATATCAGCGCACTCGTTTTCTGGGAGGCTGAACTCACTCCGGGGATCTGACCTCACAGCCAGAACAGCTCGGGATGCTCCTCCTCCTCGCTGACCTCATCTATTTAGGATTTTTGCCTCATTTCCTTCATTATGAGGGATGGTGTGTCTAAAACAGAGTGGCTGCTACTTCTTTAGAAGTCTATTCTTTTTTTTCTTTTTTTTAATGTTTTTAATTTTTCATGAAAACAAAAAGCTTTATAGTAGACTAAGTTTTTCTATAATTCAGAGTTTGTTTCACTTTCTGTAACTTTTTCTTAGCCACAGCAACAAGCCTTGAACAGGGAGGCCAGACAAACCTCACAGGTTTGCTTTCAGAAGACGCTGGAAAATATATTTCAACTTCTCCATATCAAGAATTAATGTTGAGACTTTCTAGATGTTTGGGGATCCATTCATTACAAAGGCTATAAATTTGCAATGGAAAGCCAAGTTTGAGGCATTAAAAATCTGTACTCCATCATTTATTCTAGCTCTGGAAAAGACACAAGGGTTCTCTTTCTTCCAGCAAAGAGGGGTAGAGGTTAGCACACCCTCCCCTCCTTGCCTTCTCCTCATTTGCATTTGGCTTGAAATGAAAAATAATTAGAAGGAACAAATTTATAGTTTATTATTGTTACTGGAGAAAAATCTGAAAAGTAGGTCAGGAGCCTTGAGAAATGCAATTTCAACAACAAGGAAACAAAAAGAACATAAATATTCCCATTTCTATACTCTTCACCCTAAGCATGAATACAAATGTTAATTAATTTAGTCTTCTAACACCATTATTAGGAAACTGTTATGGTTTCCATCTTTCAGGTGATGCCTAAAAGAGAGTCTGTTGCTTTCCTAGGAGAAAAAAAAATAAAAAAAAAAATAAAAAAAAGGGAAAAAAGATAAACAAGCCCAGAAAAGAATCCAGGGCTTTCAAGTAAGTGGCAGAAATATTCTTTCTTTCACAGCACAGCACAGGGGGACCTAAAGGGATTACAGGAATACTGGGGAGAAGCAGCTGAGAAGCCCAGCCAAGCCCTCACAGTGTCTTGGGACAGAGGTAAGACACTGACAGCATTACAGAACAGTTGGCAACAGTCACAGTCACAGTCCCGAAAATAATCCAACAACATTCTCACCACAAATGGCCAGAAGTTTTAAACTTGGAAAAAAAAAAAAAAGATTATGGACTTGAATTTGATCTACAAACCCAGATGTAGTTCAAAAGCCTAATAAAACCTTGCATTAAGCGTGGTTTCCCCATCAATGAGTCCCAGTGAGATAGAAATACACACACATACTTAAGCTCTCAGGATATTTGTACTGTCACTGAAACCATTATCAAGTCATAATCCCATTAATTCTTCACCCATCCCATCAATATTTGAGCAAAGTCTCAACAAAAAGACTGGGAATTTCTAGTGTATCAAGAGGAGGAAAACTATTCATAAGCAAAACACTGGGGCTCAATACACTGCAAGGAAGCAAAAAAGAACATTTTCACTTTCTTTCCAAAATTCCATCAGGAAATTTCTCTTCATAAAAAGCAAGAAGAGATAAATGACATTTCAAAGAAAGACAAACAGCTTTATTCAGTACAGGTTTGGAAAGCTGCCTTTTTTAGTTTTCTTTTTATTTTTTTCCCACAGTCATTTGAAGTCCCTCTTGATAGAATCACTTACAGCAAAACTGCAGACGCATCATACCATGTATATGACAGCACTGACACCTCAGACCGTTCCTATCTGTAGTTCTGTTAATTCCAGAGAGATGTGGCTGTGTCACTGCGACCAGCTTTGACCTCCAGGAGACTCCAGTCCAACCAGCAGCCTGGGATGCCCTTGGAAGTAAACTCTGACCTTTCACTAGGATGTCCCACCAGTGAACATCAGCTGGCCCTTCACATTGCTCAGGAAAGCCTCTGTGCTTGGGACTGAAGCCAGGAAGGGGTTTAATTAAGCCCGAGGCAGGTACAGGTTCAAACACATAAATAATGTTCTTGAAGTGGCACCTCAAAAGGTGCAGCACAAAAATGGAATTTGCCCTTTCCTGAAAGATCCCAGCGAGCAGATGCGAGCGTGGAGATCTGAGCCAGCCAGAAATCACACGCCCTTCATGACCAGGGCTCTTAATCCTAAAGATACCAACTTTAGTTTTCATACTGAAATCTCAGCATATGACACAAATAGAAATAAACTGAGCACACAGTGTCTGATCTGATGAAAACAACATGGTAGAAAACATGAAAACAAACTCATTCATCACCAAGGAACATCCTGCCCTCTGCTTCACACCAACACATCTGTATGACCCCTGCAAGCAAGTCTAGTTTTCTCCTTTTTCGCTTTGCTGTTTGTTTTTCACCTCCTTCTTCCTCTTACATGAAACTTTAATTGATTTTGGGTTCAGAAAGTAAACCAGATGCTATCACAGGTTGTAACAGAAGCACACTTCACTGACGCTGCATATTAAAAACTGTAAAGGTTATCACTTTCATCTGCATTTATGATTGAAAAATATCGCTATCCACCTATGAAGTTGACTTTGAAGCCATAAATCCAGACAACCTACAGTATTTTAAGACTCTGAAATACAGATCTGCGGTGACATATTTTCCTGCCTGTGAAAGAATCACTGTACTGACATGTTATGGATGTGCTCTGATCCAAGATGCTGTCAACAAAATTATTTCTGGCATGTTTATTTGAAACCTGCCAAAAGTCTGCCAGCACAGTGGCCACATTACAATAATATAACAGCTTCTTAAAACAATTCATCAAGCACAACCTTTTTTTTTTTTAATAATCATGTCTATATTGCTAAATGAAAAAAGGACAATATAGACATCACTTGTCAAGTATTGGTATTATTTAATTAAAATTATACATCCTGGATCAAAATCTTTGAAGTATCAGTAGTGACATAGTCCCCTCAGTTTTTTACAACACAGAGCTGCCACTTTTGTGCAATAACAATAAATCCCAGGTGTTTTATAGTGGAACACATGGATTCCAGGTACTGGTGCTGTATGTGAGGGCCCCTCCTGGAGCAGGTGACACTGAGGCATGGGGCTGCAGGCAGGAGGCTGAGCTCTAAGAATAATTTACCCTGGTGTAAATCTGAAAGAAGAGAAAAAGGCAAAATAGAACCCAAGAAGTGAATGGTGTGATACAAAAGCAGGTGCAAGAAGCTTTGTTTGCCTGATGAGGGTTTATAGCAGTGATTATATAGTTTCCATGCTTGTCATTCTTGCATGCTCTGCTTCTTGCCTTTTTTTTTTTATTTCTAAATTTTAACCTGAAATATTACACTAATTAACAGAACAAATGAAAAATCTTCTAACAAGCTTGTTAACACTGTTAAATGAAAAATGTGTATTCTACCTCCCACTCATGCTACCTGGTTCTGAATTAAGACTTTTGCCTGATGTCTCTGGCAAGTCACCCAGTTCAGAACATGACACAGAATAAAAACTTTGCTGAGGAATTCAGGTACAGGAGCACTGCTGTCCTGGGCAAAAACTCCTGTGGAGTTCAGTGGGAAAATAATCTTCTTGTTAATTAGTTCTTTATAATACAAAATTGCAGCAGATTATAACTACTGAATAGTACAACAAATGAGCTGAGGACTGGATAACTCATACAGTTATTAGATTATTAACCTTATGTTGCAAAAAAAAAAAAAATGCTAATTGCAATGACAACGGCAAGAAACCAGATACATTGCAGTGGTTACAGCAGGAGGTGCACTGAGACTCCTGGTTATACTGCTGATTGATACTACCTCACTGCCTCATCAAACTCCTCCTGTCTGGATCCTGCTCCCCTGCCTCAAACCCAGGATGGAGGTTCTTCATAGGCAGGAATAATTTTTGATACCCTTCCTGCCACACTGGAAACCTCAGTCACCACAGAACTCAGGCAGTATTATAACAGCGATAAACAATAATAGGCATGTAACGGCATCATTCTCACTTCTGAATTCAAGCTGAGTTACTTTTGCTTGGGGATATTTTATTTATTTTCTCTCTTCTCCCTCTCCTCCCTACTCGCCTCCCTCCCCGCTGCTGCTGCAGACCACCCTGAGCTGTGCTGATGCTGAATAACAGTCAGTGTGCAGACAGACACAGAGCCCGGGCCTGAGGCTACAGCAAACCGAGTTGTTCACATGCTAAAGGTGACACTTCAGAGTGAGAGGAATGAAAACTTGCTCTGTTTTTACAAACGAGGCATGCCGTGTACATGGGCTTTCCTGCAAATCCCCAACAGAAGTAAGAGGGATAAAACCATCTGCCTGTTGAGGCGATGAAAGACAACTACGTTATGTTTTTCTTCATCTTCTGTTGATGTTTTTACTAATAGGGATCAATGGCTTAGTAACAGTTAACATCTTTGCCGTCTATTCCCCAGCACTGTGAGAAAAGTCTTTTACCCTGCACACGATGCAACCCATTCTGCTGCCCTGAATTTCTGGGAGACTCTTTTATGAACACCCAAAAGCCATCCCATTTGGCCCTGCAGCACCATCTCTTCTCACCGTTTCCTGCAAAGTGCATGCAGGCAAATGGTTTGAGGTTGGCCATTAATGAGTGTCTGTCAGTGAGTGAGGAAAAGGCTACGCCTATAACACTTAGCTCGCTGTAAAATTAAATCTTGCATGTTTTATGCTTTGGTAGAGCTTTCAGTCTTATATGTTTCTATTACAAAGCCAGTAGGAGAAAATTAATGCCATCTGCATCCCACGCCTAAGTGTAGCTTTAATAGATGATGGGCTTTCCAGTTTTAGAGCAGAAGGCACCAGATCCTCAACCAGCATTGACTGACACAGATCATTGGCTCCACTGGAGCAAAGCCAGTCTGTGTCAGCTACAAATGAAATCCAGTGCTGCTTTTGATTTACAAAAACCCAAACAACTATATATAACTATATATCTATGTATATGTATATGTATGTAAAACGATCTAAACACAATAGTATCTGGAATTCCTAGCTGTTCTGTGTTGCAGAAATGGGTATTTAATAACATCCTGTCATTTTTATGGGCATTGTGATGAAACAGTTTTGGAGCAGCACTAAAAGATTAATTTAGTGTCTCTGTATTTTGAACGGGCATCTCACATGACTTTTGTACCCAAGCAGAGTAACCACACTGCAACACTCTCCTATGCCCTTATAATGCATGTAAATAAGCAGCTCTGCCGTTGGAAACATTCCCAAACTATTCCTAGTGCTTAGGGACAGAGTGACTCCATGGAATTTCCAAAATAAATTTGAAGTTTGGAAGATGGACTCTGAAAGCCAGCCAGAAGCCTATTCTCAAGGTGACAAAAATTCAAGCTGCCAACACCATCTGGACCTGTTGCAGTACAAGTGGTCCCAGCCAAGGGCATGGCCACCTTCTGACCCACAGCCAGGAGAAAGGAGATGGCAATATTGTTCCTGGGTACGGCACAGTACATGTGATTAGAGATATTTTTAGCCAGGAACTGTGACGGTTTTGATTTAATGTCATCTTATTAATCTCCTTTCCTTCCCCCCCGTCAGTTGGGTTCATTCATCTGCTGTAACCCAGATGTTTTTATAGCACCTGGAGGGGTGGGACTGTGAATCCTCAAAGGGACCCTTATCTGCTACCGTAATTCAAATCATAATTAAAGACCCATTCCCAATACTGACAGAGCCCATAAAATCAACAGCATTTCTTTGATTTTATTTCAGTGTTTGATATAAGTGCACACATTCATCCACTAAAACAGAAGCAAATCATCTCCTAGGGTGAAATATCTACCATGGCACAAGTAAAACTCGGTTTGATGCTTAGGATTTTATTGCAGAAGAGTCTGTGTGTTCATCAAATCCATGAAAAACTTGGCAAGTCCAAATGCCACAGATTTTATCACTGATCCCAGGACCCCTCTATGCCACAGCACTTGCTTAGCTCCAGTTTTTCCACCACAATGCTCCGACAGCCTGGCTCCCTCCAAACTGAGCCACAACACACACTCGAGCCTTGAAACAGTTCACAGCCATTCAGAAAGCATCTGCAAAGAGTGCCAAGGCACACTAGGATGACATCTCCCTACTCTATGTCTTGAAGAATTACGATCTCGAGAAATGGGAAAAGAAGCTTCTCTGAAATATTTGAGAGGTTGGCGAAACCACCTCTCAGTTTTGTCATCTCCCCGAATTCCAACAAAATGCCATTCTGCTTACATTTGTAAAAAGACAATTACAATTTTTAGTGAAACTGTATTTCTGGAAACGAAAAAAAAAAAGAAAATATAATTCAATTATGACTCTGAAGACTAAGAAAGAATTTGTGATAAGGGAAGTAGTGAGGTGTTTAATCTCCCTGGGTAGAAAGACAGCTTTAGAAATTCTGTTCAATAGTATATTTTATTAACCCCTAGGCTTTATTTCTTTACTTAGTTTGCAAATAATTTGTTTCTAAATTGTACAGGAAGGAAAACATAAGTCAAACAAAATTAAATTTCTAAATAATTTGCTTGGAAAAAAAACAAGCAAGAGCTGTGAAGACCACCAAGGTCTGAGGTCTCGGCACTGCAGAGGCAGTGGGAAGAGTAATTATGAAATCCACAGCAGAGGGGACAAAACTGGATTTCTCAATTCCACTTTGCATTCTCCTGAGCCGTCCATCCAACTCAGGATGCCGAGATTGCACTGTGCGCTAAGAAAGTAAAAATCACCTGGCCATGTTACCTGCAAATGCCCCTGCATTACAATTATCCTATGAATTCAGGTGTGAATTAAAACAATCAGGTTCTAAGGGAGGGTTCCTTCTCTTCTGGTCGACTCACGTAACTCTCAGTAACACGCAGAAAGCTTCTTGCATGTGTGGGAAAATGAAAAATTAAAAAAAACCAAAAAACCAGCAGAAAGAGGAAAGCCCCCTCAGTCCAACCTTCTGTGCCAACCACCATCTACCATTACTATCTGAAATACACCAGCTGCTTTTTCTTCCACATCTGTTTCAGCATCACATCTTACAGGACGGTAGTGGACAGGGGATTTCAAGTGATGCTCCTGGCTGGCATGAGAGCTGCAAGGTGATGGCTCAAGAAGGTCCCAGAGCCCTGGGAACAGCTGGAAAACGAGGTCGGAGACAGGATTGACTCCTGAGTCCTGGAGTTCCGTGGGGACGTGAGGGACATGGACACACCATGGCAAGAGGATGGTGTGGGATGGCACTGCAGAGAGGAGGAGCCTGCAAGGACAACTCCGTTGTTTTGGGGAGAGAGAACATTTGCTCAGAGTCCACAATAATGCAATTTCCGAAGTAAAGACAATTTCCTGAACCTCCATGGTGAGACACAAAATTAAATACTCTTACGTACCAAACAAAGAAAAATGTCCAAACTAACAAGCACGTAAGGATAAAATCTGGTTTGTGTGCTTACTAAAACACTCTCCAGATTTAGTAAAGAACCAGCAAAAATCACATATTTCTGTCCCCCATGGGACTCCAGCAATGTTTTACATAAAGGTTGAGTTTAGAAAGAAAAAAGGAAAAAAAAACACAAATGAGCCAGTAGAAACTCACAAGGGAGAAAAGTTTTTTCCTGCTTCAAGGCAGAACCTGCCCTTATTGAGGACAATAACAACATTTTTAGTAGCATGCCTGAGTCTTTTAGTCATTTCCATGTAACATAATTAATCAGACCATAGTGTTGGATTATTCAAGCATCTGATTATCCTATTAAAATCAAAGTAGGAAGTGCATAAAAAAATTCCAGAGTTATTCTGGATGCTAAAATTCAGACTATTTTTAAATATCTTTTAAACAACTTATTTTCAAGCCCCAGCCATTTACAGTTTGGAAAAAGAGAAATTGTTTGATGTATGGGTGCTTCAAAGACAATGCAGTTGCTTTATTCATCATTGTAGCAGTATTTATATGAAGATGTTACTTATCCCCTAATTTTACCATTAAGAGAATCTTAATTTTATCTTGTTCCTGGGATCAAGTCACATTTGATATGTGGGTCTTTAACGCTGTAGTGTGTAGCCAAGCTTTTAATGAAAATTATGAAAGGAATACAAGTTTTAACTAAGCTCAGCAATGGAAAAACTGTGTAAGTGAGGACCCACCTTTTACACTGTGCTTTCAGATGAAAAGACATTAGCAGATGTGGGAGTAGGACGTGGTATGAAGGCTTTTCTCTCCCAGCTAAGTCCCCTTGTCCCCAACCTGTACAGCCAAGATCTTTTTGCTTAGTATCTCTCCCCTTCATCTCATCTCCTGAATCTTTCATTCCTGGTCTCACGAGTAAATACAAACCAGTAAAAAAATCAACCCAAACTCTGTTTTCTTGTCCCAAGGGCGATCAGCTGAGCCCACCTCTCCCCCAAGAGCCAGACCCTCCAAAACTGCAGCGCAGCAGGACCATAACCACACCTTTAGCAGAACAGTCCCTGGCCCGTTCCATGCACCAGGCTTTCCGCAGCATTCCTGGGAATGTCCTGCTATAATGGGCCAAAACTATGCCTGGGAACACACTAACCAACCACACCAGTGACCACCTGGGCTTGGTCCCCTGCACCCTTCCAGGTCACTTCATCATGTAAATGCAGCCCTGAACTCCACCTGAATCCCAAACCAGAAACCAAAGCACTAGTCCCCACCTCACTCCCAGTTGTGTAATTCTTACTCTTCAAGAAAATCACTTGCTTGAGCCGGTCCTGTTACTCACACAGAAGGAGGGAGCAAGGGACACAACAGGAAAACATCATTTTTTCCATTTTTATAATGCTGACTATTTCTTTCTGGCTCGCAGCAACCTGTGCTGACATCCATGGGCATCACTCAGATGATGAGGCCAGGGGCAGAGTCCACAGGCTATGAGAATGCCCTCGAAGTATCTGGGAGACATCTCAGTTCCCCTGATGGGATTTCCTTGGGTTTTTCTCTGAGATTCTTGAGCCAGAAACCACTTCAATGGATATCCTGATTTGATATAAATGAAGTTACTAAAAAAATAAATTCTTAATTCCCCCAGGCCCTTGCTCAGCTCTAGCTGAGGAAAACTGTGGTTGGAAGAATTACAGCTCTTCGAGGGGTACTTGGACTTTTGGCATGGAGCTCCAGGAGCTGGCTCAGCACCGATGTTGGTGTCAGGCAACAGGGTTCCAAGGTCTCCAAAGGTTTATGAGTCCTATGCTTGGTCTGTTGTTATTGATATCTTGGGTTGAATTGATTGCTAGGGTTCTCACAGCACAATACAAGGCTTTTCAAAGTAATTTATTTTAATTTTCAAAACTTTCTGGTTGGCAGGAAACACAGCCAACAAACCCTAAGTTGTTTTTCCTCGGGAAAGCAAGATGCCAACTTCCTTTCTCATACTGAGCTGTGTTAACTGTAGCACAAGACCACAGGAGCATGACTCCTTGTGTAGAAAGAACACTTTTCTTGTCCATCTTTCATTTGAAAGAATTATCCTTAACTCAATAAAACTCTGAGATTCAGTAAGTGAATTATAGAATGGAACTGAAAAATCTACATTCTGACTCAAAAACAAAAACAAAAAAGAAGGAAAACTGATTGACACACAAATTGCAATTTTTTCCTCTCAGAAGATTTATTTCATGAGGGTCACTGCCACCACTGCCACCACCAGTAAAGCCACTGCATTACCATGATTATTTTTAATTTCCCTGCACAATTCATGTTACCATCTTAACAGCACTGACAAAAGCATCTCTTCTCCTGAGTCAAGCTGGTGGTTTATCCATAAATGTAGGGATATAATATTGATTTAAACATGCTGTAGGATTTGAAAACAGAAAAATCACTCAAGCAGACTCAATGACTTGTGTGGGAGGTTCATTGCATCCCATGGCAAAAAGATCCAGGGTTGGGAAGGAAAAAGACAAGTATTCAAGAATAGAGTTTCTTCTCCACACCTCACCAACCTGTTATTCTCCCAACAGGCAGGGTTTGGCTTCTGAAGCTGGGGGGATTATCAGACCCAGCAGGCAAAGCCAGGGCCACATTTCCCTACAGAGCTCAGCAAAGCTTCACATCAACTCCTGATCTAAACACACCAAAAAATGGCCCTCTTGATCCATCTCCCTGTCCATCTCGCTCATTTTGCAAGACTTGAAGACATCCTGAACTCATGTGATGCTGCAACGAACCATCCAGTCTAGACTTCCCGACCAAGTCCCCCAGGTAAGCCCTCTGATGTGGTGCTGCAAACAGCACGTTGCACCACGCACAGGCCAGTGTGCCCAGAGGTGTCCAGGTCCTTGATTCCCTGTGGTTTCACCAGGACTCAGGCACAGAAACAGTCCTGAGGACCTGGGCCCTGGTGCTTCTCTTTTCCAGATCTAAATTAAAAGATAAAACTCCTCTGTAACTAATCAAAGGGTTCAGAAGTGACCAGGCAAGTAGCAGGGAGAAGGTAAATTATGGGGGCTGGGATACTGGGTTTTTAGAGATAGAAAAGCATTCCCACAGCCAGGAAAGCATTCACCATGTGAAAAATCTGTTCAGAGCATAATGAGAACTCTACCAATTAATATAATTCACAGATGTATCTCTCCAATAAGCAGAGTTACAGGGATCATTTTTCTTTGACACACACCATAAGGGAATGAAAAGGTTAATGGAGTGTATGTGAGTGCATTTTTAAAAATCAATTTAAGGAAATTTTCTCTGCTGTAAATTAGGCTCTGGCACCAGGGAAAGCCATCAAACTCAAATTAACAAAAGGAACAAAAGAATTTAATTTAAAACTACATTGTGATTGTATTTCTCATTGATGCACACATAAAAATCAAGCACATACATTTCATTTTTACCTTCTTTGATTACAAAAAGGCTATTATCAGTGAAAGATAATGCTGAATCATAATTAAAAGCAGGACTCTACCTCCTACCAGCCTGCAAAGCTCAACACTTCCTGTAATGCAATATAAAGTCATTTTGGTTAGGAATTCCATTTGTCAGCTATCTTCACATTCACCAGACTGTGACTCCCTCTACCCCTGCTTGCACATCCTTCTGTAAACTCAGAAAAATCAGAGTTTGACTTCTGATCTCCAGACTTCCCATTCAGCAAGACCTGGTGTTGGCCTTGCTGCAGCTGAAGGTGCGAAGCTTTGCTGGACTCATGGCATCTGTCTAGAAGATCTCAAACAGTTTTCAGGTTTCCACCAATTTTAACTGACAGAATAGCGAACATCAGCTGAAATCCTAACTTTTCAAGAGATCCAAAACAGTTCTCGTAACTTCATGGCAGTGCCACAGGCTCTCCACTCCCCATCATCTGACTTGCAAACCATGGACTCCTCTCCCCCTCACAACTATACTCAGGGGTATCTTCTTTACCTGGAGAGGACACCCAGTAGCAGAATGACATTCACACTCAAAACACAGTAAGAACATGTCTTTGAGGTGTCACAGCTCCACACAGTGTTTCCCAAAATTGTCAGCAGTCATAGCCCTTGTCCTTTTCTCAAGTGACATTTGCTGTCACCAAAGTCAGGAACTGAAAGGTGGCACTGAGGACAGCAAGATTTTATGACATGTTCTGCATCAATAAAGTGAAGAGAGGATATGACACAACTCATCTGTGCTCATTCGTTGGCTGATGTGCTGGTTGCCAAAAGATATCAGCAGCACAAGAAAGGAACAGACAGGTCATGTGGGCTACTCTAGATCAATCAGCTGCATTATTTTCCTTCCCCTTCATTGACATAAAATACTGTATCCTTCCCCTCCTGTACTGAACAGCTTTCCATCTGATCCACACTGAAACCTCCCTCTAAAAAGAGCAGATAATGGCCAACATTGGCCTTAGCTTTGTATGAGAAGTCAGTTCTTTAGTTTTCCCCTTCTCTGAAATGTCCTTCCATACACTGAGTGGAACTGGACCTTGGCTCCTCTAAAGAAACAGGTCACAAGGCAATAGCTGCAGCCCCTTCCCCATCAAGTAGGACCAAGAAACAATGGAGAACAGCAGCACAGTTTCACCATCTCACTGAATGACCTCCCCATATTTTGAGGGACTATTACTAGTGAAAAATTAATTAAAAAAAGTTCAAAACAATCAGAAGAACTGCAGAAGTAAAAGCCAGTGGTTTGGGTTTTCTTGTTTGTTGGGGTTTTGTGTTTAGTGTTTTGGGTTTTTTTCATTTTCTCTTTTCCCTTGGGCTTCTTTGGGTTCACAGGGAATAAAACGACTGTTGGAGACTGTGGATTCCAAGCCCCAGGCTGGATGGGACTCTTAGTACCCCTCAGAACCCAAACCATTTTGTGGTTCCATAAATCTCAATCTGAAAGCACACGCCATCGCCATGTGTGCTCCTGAGAGCATGGTGCCTGTCAGTGCGATGTACCTGCCTCGTGTCTCCCATAGCCCACGAGGGCACCTTGAGCTGTGCTGTGTTCAAAACACGGATCTCAGTGCTACGACCCCTGTCTGAGAGCTGGGAGAGGCGCCGGGGCAGTCAGCCTGGGTTTAACTGCAGGCTCCTGCAGCCACACAGTCCTGCGACCCCACTGACTGCAGTGACAGTGACTGCAAAGCAGACATGCTTCCATTTACTTTTCCACGGGAGGATGGAGGAAGAAAAAAACTGTTTTATGACATCTCCTTGTTAAAAAGAAATATGCTAAGGCTGCGCCGTATTGCCCAACACTTTTTTTTTTTTTGTGGTATTGGAATAGAAAAGAAAAATCACTTCTTTTTTGTAAGTAGTATTTCGCCTTTTAAAATATTGCTATTATAGCCTTATAATGTAAAATGAAAAAAGTTTATATTATGTTCAGGAAAACTCAAAGCAAACTAATGGGGCACCACAAACCTTGTATTCTCTTTTCCATGTTCTTGGCAGGAATTCAAAAAAATAATCAGAATCTAGTTCATTCTCTTACATAATCCTTTGTGAAGGACTCTTAAAATTCACATCAACAGCAACTCATTTCCACTTTTCTTTAATTTCCATTCTGTTTATTTGCTTCATCACCATTTATTTGTGACTTCGGTATATTTTATTCCCTCCTGAGAGAAAGAAGAACCTCTCCTGGGTAATAGGACAAAGAGTTGGAATCTGTCTGCTTCTGTTGTGCTCCCATAAAAAAAATACATTAACAAAAAAATTCCCTTGCAGGGAATAAGCCCAGTTCTACTTTTTTTATTTTTTTCTTTTTTTTTCCCTGGGGTTTGGTAACACAGTTCCAGTGATGCCAAGTCCAGGTGCAAGTGCCACGTGAGGAGGTGTTCTGAGCACCAGCTACACTGCTGCACAGCACATTCATTGCAGGCTGAAGACATGAAGTGTAAAATAATCAATCTTCTAAGGCCCTAACGAGCCTTGTGCTACAGGCTGTACCATGCCATCAGCTTCTGGAACAACAAAAATGCCTGGCACAGAGAGAAAAGACAGCTAGAGGCTTGTATCAAATGTCTCTGTGAAATTACAGGAGGTACTTAACCTTTGTCTGACAACTTTTCATGGGAAATGAGAGTATTTGCCATCCAGGCAGGAAGTCATTATCCCCATGGGAATGAAAGATGTCTTGACATAGTCCTGATTCTTTGACAACAAGAATTTGGAACTCAGACATTCTCAAAAGTCGAGTCTGTGAAACTTAGGTTCATGCTCAGCGTGGACTTCCCAAGAGCCTCCTATATTCTACGCCATCCACACTTTACATACCTCTCAATTACAACACAACTAATTTTTCACTTCCATTAAGTCTTATAATTCACGTTCCTAAACCAGAAAATGCACCTGTTGCAGAAAAAGAAATACGTTGCAAGACCAAATGAGAGAAATGGTTGAAAAAATTTTAATTTATACAGGCTTTTTCACACTTGTACTAATTCAAATTTCTGATTTTGAACTAATTCCTCTCCCCATAAGTTGGTTGCTCCATGGTAGAAGTGAATCAGGCATGCTGGGAGTCCACGGCATGGATCCGGTTTCTAATCTGGTAACAGACAAGCTGTTAACCTCACTCAGTACAGATGCTGATCCCCAAATCTGCATCCTTCTGCTTCCTCACAGGTTTGCAGCTTTTGCTGCCACTGTTTTGGCAATAGTGTGAAGAGATGGAACAGAGATATGGGGAAATATGGAGGTCAAATATTAGGTCATCTATACAAGTTTTTGGGCAACTGCATCAAAAGCAGGGTTAGGTTATTAAAAGCCATTTAGGTGCTTGACTGCCCTCAGTTTCCCAAACATCTGTAAAAATTGATGCCCCAGCTCCTAAGCACCTCACCATTTGAGCGTCCTTTAAAAGCCATATTTCTTTGGGTTTCCTGCTCACATACAGCCAAAAAAAATAAACTCCCACGACAGTTTTGAGGTAGGGGAGCAGCCTCGAAGCTGAGCCTAACACACGGGAGGTTTGCAGGGCAGGTCACAGAGCAAGGGTGCAGCTCCCCTTATTGCTGCTCCGCAGGACAGGCCAGAGCCCACCTGCAACACACCAGGCTGCCTGCTCAGCTCTCACTCCCAGCAATGCCACCTCTGAGGCTGTGCCAGATAAGGAAACGCGTGCTCCTGGTGCTGCAGCTGGTCCTGCATCCGTGCCCAGGGGCAGCACATCTGCGGTGTGAGCAGCAAGGGGGGAGGTAAGGGCACAACTTCAAGTAAGTGGAGCAGGAGATAACAGCTAATCAACTGTCTCCATCGCCTTGACAGGACAGGAGCACTTGAACTTGGCTGGAAGAGCAGCATGGGGTGTGCTGTCTGTTACCTGCCGCTCTGCACAGGTAGATGTAATTTCTGTATCTTTTATTAGCTCCTGCCCTTCTCCACGGACACCCCCTTGTCGCGGGGGAGAAGCTTGCGTGCCCTTATGAGGCTGTGAGCTATGCTGGTGGTGGTCGTGCCTCTGGTAGGGTCTCCCATGCTAGTCAGGTCTCAGCTGAAGGGTCAGACAAAGTGTGTCCATGGGCAGGATGGGCTCACCAGCCTCCCGGCAACCATCCTAGGAGAAGGACAACTCTAACTCCAAGCCCGGGCAGATGGAGCTCGCTTAGCCCTGTAAGGCCATCCATCTAAGAGAAGGATACTCTAACTAAACCTGCATGCTGAGGAATTCACTGCCACCGTCCAAGCTTGCTAGGCCCTGGCAGATGAACCTTAGGACTAAAGGGTGGGGCCAGTTCCGCGCACGCTGCGCCTCACCTAAAAAATCCACTGCGCAGGCTCGAAGGATTCACCCACTTGCAGCAAGCGTGGGTAGAGCCCTTCCCAAATCTTCGTTCACGAAGCCGAGCCATGATTAGCTCCTGCCACGCTGCACGAATGGATGCCACATGTAGTTCCAGCTCACCACTTGCACCATCAATTATTAAAACACTTGTTGCAGAGGGAAGAAGGATCTCGTTTCCCTCTGCTGCTGCGGGATGATTGCAGCAATCACAGCAAACTGCCCGAGCATCTTTCACGGAGTCTGATTTGGCAGAGACCTCTGCCATGGGCAGACACAGGATCAGCAAGAGGTGGGGATGCTTGGCCTGCCTGATAATGGGGACACACTTGGAATCAGCCTCTGGAATAATGCTTCCCATGTCCATTAAGGATGACATTTACCTTCGTCCAGATGGCACTCATCACCCTCTGTGCACCATTTAAGCTCTGAGCTCAGAGGGATGGTGTGCGGCGTGTGGGGATGATGTGTGCGGCTCCGAACTGCAAGTGTCAGCCATGTGTGCAATTTATATTTTATTTTAAGCAAAGGAATAGAAAATAGGTAACTCCAAAAAAGTAAAACATGATTCTGTTAAGAGTTAGGCTTTGCTTGTTTGTCGATGTTTCATGAAATAACTGTACAGTGTGACAGAGTATTGTTGATTTCTTCATCTAAAGACAAATTTAGCTCTGTATATGACAGGCAGCTCCTAAAATTAGCAACTGTATTTAATACTTTACTAAATCCTTTTGATACCAATTAAGAAACGCTGCCAACATTAATGCATGATACTGCACGACGGCTTTTCTGCCTGCTCTCCTACATCCGCTGGGGAAATACTGACAGGAAAGGACCGTGGTTTTCTTTGGCCCCACGTGCCCATAGGCTCAGCTGTAGATGAAATCCGGAAAGTATTTAATGGGATGCCTTTTTGTAGCAGGAGAAACATTTAAAGTTGTTCTGAAGCCCCATGTACCTCAGTGGGGTGCAGAAATGAGTGCTTAGGCACTTCCTAGACATTTTGGTATATGACTTACCAACGTAAACACTCGCTCTGCAGAGAAATACCCAAGCTACAAGATAGGTGTCCACAACAGTGATATCCTTTCCCTCGTGGAAGGATGCCCTGCCCTGTGCACAAACTCCTGCATCATCTCCCTGCAGCACCCAGTCCCCTCCAGGCACAGTGTGGGGGACTCAGCCCAATGCATGGGTGTCTGTCTTGAAGTGGATCTGGCTCTTAATCAGGAAAGGCAATTAAATATTACAGTTTTTCACATGCTAATAACTCAAGAATATAAATTATATTTGACCCAATATATTAAAGATCTTGTAAAATTTCATCAACTTGGCAGACTATATCCTGTGGTTTTCCTGCTTTTTACTAAATCAGATAAAAATGATGTCACAATATAATCACTAGAAGATTATCAGGAGTGTAAAAATGAGAAAAGCAGGGTGCTACCACACGTCTCGGAAGATAAAACCCAACAAGGTGTTTACAAGGTTGAGACAGAAAACAGAAACTCTAATTAAATTTTGATACGATTGATGTTGCAGATTTAACCACTCCATTACTGAAGGCAAGTGAGGTTTCCTTGCCTTGCTTTAGGCTGCATCTCAAGGGGGCTTATAAATAGTTAAACAGCAATATCAGAATTCATCAGTTTTTAAAGAAAAATTAAACCTCAACATTGATATCTATGATATAATGACTTAGAAGTCAGCACATAATTAATCTTGATATTAACTGGATACCCTTGTGGTATATGATTTATTATGGGTTATTAATCTAACTTCTTCTATGCTTATTACTTCATGCACACACAATCTAATAACTTCAGTGCAGTAGCAGGTGCTACCTCATAATAAAGACATTAACACATCTGGAAAAACACTTCTATATCAATTGATCATACTCTATTCTCATTTCTCTACTGGACTTGATAGTGATACAAAACTAAACCCGAAATACAGATCTTATACTTTCATCTTCATTCTTACTGCCCTTTTAATTTTTCTTATTTCAAAACCATGTTATGTAACATACCTACACCCTTCTTAAAAGTATTTGTATTGAGGGAGCATAACATATAACATCCTCTATTGCTGCTTCTCTTTATATTGGGAATTCTCTGAGAGGATTAAATATTTCAAAAGGCAGCTCGTTCAGTTTAACTAAAAATTGCTCTTCTGGAGGATGCTGTAATATGTTGTAGGATACAACCATTAGTTTCATTTAGGTTTATATCTCTAAATTCTCTTTTTTCCTGCATGAATACCAGACGCTGTGATACAGATGGTTACTTACTCACGAAAGCAGCTATCAGAGATACAGTCGGAGAGGTCCCTACTTGTCTTTGAGGAAAGTTTCCAGGCAGAGCTAAAAGGGAAAGCCCAGCATGCATCAAGTAATTTGAAAAATGCTTGGAAATAAACGCAAAACTAAAAGCATTCCTGCAGCAGCCGGGAAACATGCTGGGGAACAAAATGTAATGACCATAATTGACCACAATTGACCACAATAGAAACATAACTATTCAAAAAGGACATCTCCTATACAAACACCACTTCTTTATTCCTTTCTCAGAGACTATTTTTTCTCAGACTATTTATTCATTTATAGCCTCCTCTAAATTCAGCCAGCCTCCCAGTGAGGTAATGGGATGATTGGATAAATTAATAACTACTAGAATTTGCTGTGGCTTCTAAAGAAGATGGTGATGTTTGGGTTTGAACTGCATGATGAGGGTGAAATGCAGGCAGTATGCTCATGTATCCAGGCATTACACATATACCCACCACAAATTAAAGATAATTTACCCCTAGTGACTATCACTCTGCTTAATAACCAGATTTTCAAATTCTCTTCAGTCTTGGTAGTGGATGCTGAAAGTTTCCGTCAAAACTATGGTCTGTCTGTGTTAGAAATGGTCCTAACATTACTTGTGAAGAGCTTAATTAAAAGAGGCTCTGTTAAGCAAGTCACTGCTAACAACCCGAAATGTTTTATCATCATTAGCATACCTCTGAGCTAGCTAGCAGATTAAAACCATGACATTCCCTGAAATTTTTAAGGGGCTTCTATCAACCCCATCCATAAGAAAATGCTTCTGGAGTCTCCTTCCACACATTGACACAATGTCAAAGACCTAATTTGTTCAAATGAACAAAATTCATGTGAATTATGATCTAGTTCAAGAAGCTCTACCTTCTGCTACCTAGTCCTGTCTCAAGACAATGCCCTGCAGCAGATTCACACCTAAAAATTCAGTATTCTGGCTACACTAAAAAGCAACTATGCTCACCATATGTTTGCTAGTTCAAATACGATTTTTTCATAGATGTGATGGATATCTCCTTTGAAACAGGCAACGAGCCACACACAGATGCAGAAATTGGCAGCTGCCAGTACAGCACCAAAGTCCAAGCAGGTGGCAGTACCTGCCGTAGCGACGATGCTCATTGTTCCCCTCCTTAGCAGTGTGTGTTCACACACACAAAAAAAGCAGGCTCTGTGTCCCAAAGTCACTCTTTCAGATGAAAACCCACCAGTTTTCCAAATTGCTGTAAAGTCGTAAGCCAGCTCCATGCCAAGGTAACAGCTGTTGGCACATGATGCCCTGAGAAAGGAGCTTGCTGCGCTGTCACTGTGAATAACAGAAAATTGCTTTAGCTTGGTCTTCCATAATCATTCCCAGCAACACTCCAGAGTTTAAAGATCTAATCCTGTTTGCAAAATTCAATTAGACTTGGGGGGGAAAAAAATTAAAAAGAAAAATTAGTCATAAAATTTTAGATAAACAGATCTTAGCTAAGAACAAAGTAGCACCACTAATCTGGTGAATTTCAGGATTAAAGAAAATCAATGTAGTGTTAGTGTTAGATTCTTCTAAAATATCACCTGCAGTACAGCTTGTTTTCTCATTTGTGCATGAAGCTAAAACTGAGGTCCAGTTTTCACTGACTGCTTCTATGGTATAAACTTTAAATAAAATACTTGAAAGAAAATCACCTTCCATACACGCACGTTTCTTTTTAGAATAAGTGGCCAAGTAATGCCCTGAGTTTTGGAGAGATGCAGGAGGCAGAAGCCCTGGGTCTGAACAGCCCCCCAAAGGTGAGTCAGCTCAGCAGCACCTGCCTTTTATTAATCTAACACAGCAGCGCAATGACAATTTGCATTTGCAGTCAAATACAAATTAGTCAAGCTGTATTTTCACGTGTCATCTTTCCATTTCCTGGGGTTTGTTTTGTTTTTGCTTCTGGGGATACCTCAGTGGAGGGGCAATGAAGAAGTTTTTGGGGAAGGAGAGAGAGCTAGAGACTGCAAATGTTCCTCTGACTGGTGGTATCTTATAAACCCCTAGTGCAGAAGTGGCACAACCAGGTTTTGCTCCCTCTCCTAAAGCAGATTCTTGTAAGCCTGTACATTAATAAATGTTAATTTTATCCCACTGTGTCTACAAGGTGATTTTCAAATTCCTGTTGATTTAATAAAGAACTTAGATGCTCAGCACTTGTGAAAACGCTGTTGTTTCGATAGACACCTCCAGACAGATTTAGGTATTTAACCTGAAGAGTCAACATTTGCAGTTCTCCAGCAGGATTACTTGGGCTTTCAGGGCAAATTTCTACATCATCAACTGCATGTTGTGCTAACCCAGGTCCTTGTCTGGTCTCAATACACATGTCCCCAGGCAGGGGAACTACGTTGTCCTTACCATAGCAACCCTTTGGTGTGGCTTTGACCTCTGCCAGAAGCGAAAAACTAAGCCGAATAAAACCAAACAACAACAAAAACAAAATACCAGGGGAAAGTTCTGAGTTCAGCCCAGGAGCACCAAGTGTCCAACTCAATCTGCAGCCCACCAGAGCTGATCAGGGCAGAGGTGTCAGAGCATGTTCTGAACGGTCCATTACAGTGCTTCGTTTATTGGTAGAGATGTCAGGTTTCTGCAGACTCAGGGACAAATCCTTAATGGGTTGGGAAGAAAGGAAAAAGCTCTTTTGTATTTATATGGAAATTGAACATTCACTGTACTCTCATATGCTTCTGAGACGCATGTATTTCCAGAATCGATGTGTACTTTATTCCAAGAATAATCTGATAAATTCCCAAACATCTGATAAGAAAATCTTGGGGAAAAGAAGGAAAACCAGCCTTTTTCTTCTCAAATATTTAATAAGCGGGACCCATAAAGAATTGTTGAAGATCTGCCAACATTCCCAATGATTTTCAAAGTCACTCCATTTTTAGTTGTTCCAGAACTGCTGATATCAGCAAGCATGCCCTTCTAAATAATTTATTGGCATTTCTACATAAATTAGATGCTTAAAGGTGAAGATGCCATGAACCTTGTGGAGGCTGAGTGCTCACTACATGGACTATAATTCATCAACCCAACAGACAGATTTCCAAACTGGCTTAAACCCCAGCTGGCTCACGGCTTGGAAATAGTTCAAGGACTCCAGAGATTGGAATACGCTCTTGAAATGTCACTTGCAGTAAAAGTACATTCTACACAAAAATAAATCCCCATAAAATAAGGTAGAAACCTCAGAGACTTATAAATTGATCATTTAAATCACATGTTAGTTACTGCTCACAAAAATAAGCAGTGCAAAAAAAATATGTTTACTTCAGCTAAGGACAATGTATTAAAAAAGACAAGGCAGTTTACAAGGCAGAGCCGTCATCTAAAACACGTATCTGTGTAAGGAAATTCTTCAGTACACACTTTAGTCCTATCTATCAGTTTCTAAAGTCACCGAAGACTTTTTTTTTTTTTATTTTTTGCCAAAAATCTGTATGACAACTGTATGACTGGTTTGCAGGATTTGGCCACTGGAAAACATTATGTTGGTATTTTACTCTGTAACTCCTGTACTTGTAAAAGCTCTGGTCAGCTAAGAAGGAAGCAATCTGAAGAAGAGGATGAATGATACTGCAAGAAGAAAGATGAGGAGGAGAAACTGGTGAACAAAGAAACACTAGCAAAGAGCAGATTTAGATCTTAAATCTCCAAATTTTGTTTACAAATGAAAAAGGAAAAAGAATTATCAAAGAAGGATCCCATCCCATCTTGGCTAGAGAATCACTGCAGCCAAGGATGTTGGGGGTATTGTTAGGATGGATCCATCTTCTGAGTGGGTCCCTGGAATACACTGGTATGAGGGAATGAGAAAAGCCAGTGATGAATCAAATGCTAAAAGGGACAGAAAGATGATAAAAGCAGCATTTTAATCAGAAACCATGACAGTAGGAGTGGTAAAGTCAGTACTTGAGATAGATGAGAACAAGATAGAACAAGACGAAAAATGGAAATAATCAGGACAATCATCACCAATATCTCATGTGATTAATTTCCAAAGAATAAAAAGAAAAACAATCAGTAGCTCAAAATAGTTTTGGAATCAATAGTGATGGCCTAAAGGTCATGGAAAGCCTGAGTTACAGCAGGTAAAGGGGGGAGGAAGCTGCTGAGAGCAGAGCTAACAAGTGAAGGTCATTCCACCTCCCTGGTCTCTGGGTGCCAAATCCCAGCCCACCAGGAGATGGGGCAGCAGCGCCCAGCCCTCCCTGTAGGAGCACAGGGGCAAGGGCAAGAAGCCCTGCTTGAACAGAAATCCTGTTGCATTTAGTAAATGGGCTGATGTTCTCAACATTGGAAATTCACAGTAATGGACACAAAGGAAAATGCCAGCATAGTGAACTTTTCAGCAATTAGCCAAATAAATTTTTGTGAGTGCTTTTTTGATCTAGTCCAAAGCACAAACTCACATCACGTGGGGTCCCAAACAAAATGAATCAACTAAATGGATGATGAGCAATGTAACAAAGGAAATTTCAAGCAAAAAAGAATTGTGTTTCTGTTTTTTTTACTATTTGTTCTTGAAAATGGACAGATTATAAATGCTTCATTGCCCATTCTTATTCAGTTACTATCAGAAAAAAAAGGATTAGACACTTGTGTACTTGCTGTAAGCTCTGAGTTTCGCCTTGCTCCCCAACTCTGTGTTCTTTTCAGTATTTGATTTTGACTCTCACAAATCAGCTCTCCTGGCACTATCCAGATTATGATTTTGAGGCCAAACAGAAAATAAGATGTGGCATCATCTTCTTTGTGAGAAGAGATGCAGCAAATTAGTTA
This sequence comes from Grallaria varia, assembly GCA_013396735.1. Taxonomy (NCBI): domain Eukaryota; kingdom Metazoa; phylum Chordata; class Aves; order Passeriformes; family Formicariidae; genus Grallaria; species Grallaria varia. The sequence goes on along the minus strand of VWZG01008091.1, from coordinate 784,173 downwards.
ATCAGAACTCAGTGACTGTAACAATTTAAACCATGCCTGGCATCCCACCTCACTACTTGCCATTCCTAATATGACTACCTGTTTAAGATGAGACACCCAGAGGAAATTGGGGTCTGCTCTCACATTTACACACCACCATTACTTTTTCTTAATGACCAACACGCACTGTTTAATAAAACCCTGGCATCAACTTTATTAAATCCTGCACTGCTAATGATTTGGTAGTCACCGAATGCATTAATCTTGATTCATGGCTCACTTGAAATATTTATACAGTACAAAACGCTTTAGTGAAGGTCAGTTACAAGCAAAGCTTCAAAGAACAAATGGTAAGATTTTGTGTTGTCTCCAGCTCCTCATCAGGAGAAGAGCAAGTCTTCCCCCATCCCGGGCTAGCCCTGGTGGTACTCACCCCAGATTTCACCCTGGGGCTCCCACACAGACATGCCTGGTCTGCTCCTTTTCCCCAGCTACTTCCCAAAACTGACCAAGTCCATACTCTGCATCCACTCCACATACATAAAAAATATCTGAGGCCCTAATGGCAGGTAAATGAAATTCCCTGAAAGAAACCACATCCTTTGAGGACACGCAAGAACCAATCCGAAAAGGACAAAGTAGAAGCCCCTATTAACAAATATCTTGATACAGATAAGGGGAGAATTGATGATCATGAAGAACATCAAAAGATACGTGGAAACAGCTGAAAAGCACAGAATGGTCCCCACAATGTCAGTAAGTACCAGTGACCCTGACAGGAAGGTAGGAGTTAGATAACACAGCAACTGTGGACAGCAAAATGAGCCATATGGCAACAAGCATAAGATTTTATTACTGAAGAAAGAACTTTATTTTCACTGCTTTTTACATTCATAAAGGAACAAATGCTTTCACATTGTTTCATCGTAATTCCTCTGACATTAAAAGTATGCGCTGGCCCAGGGAAATTCAAGCTTTAGGACATAATGCAGACACTATGGGATCTAGAATAAAGGCAGAGAGATGAACCTCTGAAATAACTAGATAGGCCTTGAGAATCATAGACTCATTAAGGCTGGAAAAAACCTTAAAGATCATCAAGTCCAACCTTTGACCAAATACCACCATGCTTACTAAGCCACATCATGAAATGCCACATTTACTTATTTTTGAACACTTTCAGATGTGCTGAATATACTTTCTCTAAGTATAAAAGCTGTACTCTGAATCCCAGACAGAACTGCTTCTGAAAGCCTGTTCCCAAGCCGTATGAGGAAGGGGGGACAATAAAATGCCACAGGCTGCTAAACCTGTAACCAACTTTTTTGTCCCTTTTCTAGTCTATACCTCAAAGCACGTAGGAAATGTCAGTCTTGCTTCCAGCAGCACTCACTTTATGTGCTGATTCTGCATGTGGTTTGTGGTTTTCTACTGTATGGGCTCTTGGCTACAAGATGCTGTTGAGGCTGAGAGTTTTCTGTGAAAGCTGGGGTTGGGGAGGAAGAGTCCAACACAACCCTCTTCTTTCCTACACTCTGTTTTTTCCTCCCTCTGCAGTCTAGTGACATGAATCACGGAACAGAAGGAACAGTTTAATCAATAAAGTGTTTAATTGCTAAAAATTATTCCACAGCCGCAAACTCACAGCCAAGAGACCATACTATCTGTCACTGAAGATGCATTATGAGGGAGAAACAAAGAGGTTTAAGTATCATTAGCAAAACAATAATAAAATAACCCATAAAAATTGAAAATATGACCGAGTGAGAGCACAAAAACATAAAACAGTGAGGTTCCCAAGATAGAATCACACTGCATTACAGATAATTCCATCTAATGGGGTTTAAATGGCAAGCTGCATTTGTATGTTAAGGTGTGCAGACACATTTATTATGAGCAGCCAGTTTATTCTGTTGCTTCATGAATGCAAGGAAAAATGTAGCTTCTGTCAACCTGAATGGCATTAAGTGGTCACTGCACCTTGAGAAGAACAGATTCTGTTGCTCTCAAGTGGAAGAGCTACCTGGAAACTTACCTGAGAACGGGAATTTCTAAATATGAGACATTGTGTCATATAGCAATGATTAAAGTGAATGTGTTTCAGTTATGATCCTTTATATGCAACACTTCCTTGAATCCTTACTCACTTTGCTAGGAAGATGTATGTAAAGAGCCCAGTAAAACAATCTGCCTCAGCACTTCCATTGTAATTAAATGCAGTCACATGTTGGCACAAGTAATGACCACCATCTGCTCAACTCCGTGGCTAGTCTGTCCTTCACGACAAATCACGAATCTCCGCATGTCCAGCAAAATCCCCATTACCAGCTGATTCTCCAAAGCACCATGTGAATAATCTGAATATGCAACATGTTTGTTACAGATGAGTGCTAATATATTTGGCCTCTAAAAATGCTCATCCAGGTCTGGATGCTTTAATATTAAGAATATTGAATGCTTAAAAGAAAATGTACTAAATGACATGGGTTGCAAAGTCAGGGCTTAGGAATCAAAAAAAGCGCCAAGATTTATGTTGTCTCTGAAGGCTGTATGCATTTGGATCCAACACCATATCCTGGGTTTATTTTACACTGTGGTTTGCCCAATGCTAATATTTCACTGATTATTTTTATCCCATACATATATCTCACCTTTTTACTACTCACCACTCACAACCCATTATGTTAAAAGATTATTAACTCCCTTGAGAGGTTTCCATTAGCATTCCTACCCCCTCAAAAGAGGTTTGAGTACTTTGTGAAGTCGAGTCTGTCCCACATGGTGGATTTGCACATACTCTGCAGCAGACAGCCTCCAGGACAAAGTTCAGCACTTCAGCAGGGCTTCAAGGTCTCATTCCTCTCTGGAGCTACTGGGAATATCTCTGTCATTGTTACTTGTAATTTGAGATGACTAATGTGACATTTCCTATGTCAGTTTCAACTTCTGCAACTAATCTTATCTTAAGACATCTTATTTCACTACACAAGCTCTGCTTAATCTCTGAAGCCATCAAGACAGGAGAATTAACAGGATAGAGGGTCCAGTGAAAAAATCATCGGGGGGTGAACATTAAAGACTCTGCAAGGATATCTGTGTATGCAAGAGACACATTATATTTGCATGCAGCCTGATTCTGCTGATCAATCTACAGGCAACTAACTTCTAAGTGAACAGTTAATGAAGGGGAGTGTCTCCCATGCTCCTGATTCTTCTCTTCTTTGCTTTTATAGACCTTTGGTGAACGGAAAAAGATTTATTTGTAGTTCTCTCCTGCATAGAAAAGTCTAAGAGCAATGGCCATGAGTTGCAACATGAGGAATTCTGATTAGACATTTAAAAAAAAAAAATACAGTAGGAGTGGTAAAGCATTGGAACAAGGGCTGGAGGGGCTGTGCAATCTTCAAATTTGAAGAGTTTCCCAGCTGGACTGCACAAGGCCCTGAGCAACTTGATGCAAAAGCAACCCAACCCTGCTTGGAGTGAGTTTGGACTCCCTTACTGCAGCGGTACCTCCCACCTAAGTTTTTCTGTGACTGTCCTTCTGTGACATCTCTACACGGCTCATGCTGCAGAGTGGGGTGCACTGTGTCCCACTGCACTATGAACACGTTCATTGCTCGAGTGAGGACATAAATGGAGCCTGTTCCTGACCCACTCAGTTTTGAGGATACCATTTGTACAATCATACTCATTTATGACTGGTTATTTATGCACCATCCCTTCTAAGTCTCCCCAGGACTGAGCAAGCATCACACAAATACAGACTCTCAGTGAGGTGCCACAGTTTGGCTGAGGCAATTAGATCATCATTACTGGAAACAGTCATGAGCTATATACTGTCTGACATAAGTAAATTCAAGGGAATTAAATACCTTGCTCCAAATTACAGTATCATCCATCTAGACTTTCTGATAGTCCTGAAAGACAGATGGTCTAGCAAATGGCTGTAATCATCATATGAGTACAGCTTAACTCCCAAAGACATGTTAAAACAGCAATATCTGCAGAAATAACAACCTCAAGATATGAATGGTGCCTTCTGACTGGGTAGGTTCAGTGAAATACATAAATAAAATTTCAGAGGATACTTCCTTCAGATATTCTTCACTTTCAAAATGTAATGTCACAAAGAACTTAAAGATTACCACAATTAACCGATTTATCATTAGTGACAATGAATATGTCAAGCTCAGACTTCATGACCTTTACTTTGAAACAACTCTTCTCTGAAGCTTTTAAAAGATCTTCCAGGGTATGAAATCTCAAGACCAACACGTGACTCAGTAAATGATGCTGAAAAACTACATTTCATTCAATACAGAAGGCCCGAGCTCATTCTCTGTTTCTGAGGCCCAATGCCACAACAGCTCCTCAAAACACGATGGTCACTTTTGGAAGGGCCACAGGCCACCGTGTTCCCCAAACTGTGTCCCTGGTGTTGGTGGCAGTGCACTGACTGCCATGAGCCAAAGCGCCGAGGAGCAGCTCAGGGGAGCAGCAAGGCCAGGGCTCAGTTCTCAGTCCAGTCCTGACATCAACCTGTTTGTTCCCGTGTCTGCTGCGGTGTGCAGGCATATGAATAAGTGTGGGAAACACTTCTTCTGCTCGACCATACAAACACAGCCTTCAACACTACAGTGGTACATCTGGCAAGGTTTTGGGTGTTGTATACGAGCACAAAACGTGATTCTTGACATCCGCAAAGCACGATCTGAATTTATCACCTATCAACTCCTACCATAAATAATCCCAAGGAGGTCTCAAAACAGGAACCTCTGCACCATACTCATTTTTAAGGATGGGAGTCTCTGGAAGCACATACCATTTCAAAAAAACCCAAAACAAAACACAACAACTCAAAAAGAAAACCAAGAAGTTAATCCAGGCATGATTTATTATCTCTTTCATCCCATGCGATACTTCAGTCGTTCCCTGAGTCATGGCCTGATCCTGTAGTCCTTTCTCCTCTAAATCACCCTGTTTTTAGAAAAGAGAGAAAGATTTGAAGCATTAGGTCCTGAACTCCAACCAACATTCTCCTCAAAGGAAAATGATGCATTCTGCCTGCTCAGAATTGCCATGATAGTAGGTGGCATAGAGAAATGTAATATTTGTTTGGTAAATAAGGTTAAGTTGTACTGCTTTGCTTTTTCCTTTGAAGAGAGCAGAGAATTTCCTTCTCTCAGGTTTATTGGATTCAGTAAATCTCCCACAAATACAGCATGTGGGAATGAGATGCAGAGTATCTGTGGAAAGATCCACACAACACACACAGATGGGATTAATCTACTCATTCCCTAGATGTAATTGCAGTTTCACAGAAATTCTGCTAAAAAACACATTTATTTGGCAGTAAATAAGATGACTAATTGCAAAGGATATCTGCACATAAATTCCAGAATGAAATTTTTGGTACATTTCTAATTGTCATATAAAAGAAAATGACACACTATCTACTCATTTTTCCTAATTAAATGCAAAATATGAAGTTATTCCTACCAGTCTTATTGGTGGACACGAAGGCTATTTCAGTTTAACTACGAAATGCAGCATACGGTTCCCTGATTACACAGAAGTCCCAGGCAGATGATTTCAGGGGATGAATTGACCATGCCTGCTACTGAGACCACACAGAAGCTCCCAATCCAGACTTGCAAATTGTTCTCTGTAAAGTTTTGTGAAGGATATGTGGCCCTAAATTAATGACTACAGGATTAGGGTTGTTTGGGTTTTTCTAAATAAAGTGTCACATAAATTTCAAACACAACCTTTGCATGATAATCAAGGCATTAGAACAAGCATTGCCTACCTGTGACTTGTTTATAGGAAAAGGCTCTGACAAACACCCAGTACCCAAAGTAACATGAGATATATTTAGCAGCAGATGAACTCAGATCTTTTCTATCCCAAGCCAATGACAATACTGACTCTTCATAAAGGATTTCTAATACTGGAAAGAAGGTGAAGAGAAATCATGTGAAAATCACTTACTGACAGCTTTGAATAATGAAACAAAAAAATCCTTTAAAATAGCACACAATGTAAGGTATGGCAGTAAATGTAACATTAAAACCCCCTGCCCTGCATCAGCAGTACAGTGCAAGTCTAGCACACACCAGGCATGTTTCAGCAGTGCAGTGGGAATTAAATGTTACTGCCTTTATCTGTACACACAAGGAGAGCTCTGTCATTCTGTCCACATAATGGGATGCAAAATATGCCAGTTTATTAATTGCTTAACATCTACCAAACAGCACAGCACTTCCCAAGTGGGAAAACACATTCTAAGAGGGGAAAAAACCAAATGTCACAACCGAATTATAATTTAAAGTGTGACAATTCTCAGCACTGGACATAAAAGGGATTCAGTAGGAATGCAGTTGGTTGAACACTGTCACTTGCCCTGACTGGGAGCCCTTCTTTATGCATGAGGATTTTGAAGTCTAATGAGTATGCACAGAGCATTCCCACTGATTCACCACCACAGAGAAGAGATTTGGCTGGCACTTCATCCAGAAAACAGCTAAGAAAATAGCAAAACACAGGTATGGAAAAATCTCTGCTATGCTCCAGGATTCTACCTTGTCTTCATAATAGAACTACCTCATATGACTGCAGCTATTTTCCCTGCCTTGCTGCACATAAACCCTCTCTAAAGCGCCCTTCTGACACTTTCCCCTTAGGAAGTTCTCCCCGACACAAGGAAAAAAAAGCTGCAAGCGAGGGCTCTTACTTGCAAGTCTTATACATTGAACTCATCTGCACTGCACAGGGGACTCAAAGCTCAGTATCCTGGTCAAACAAAACAAAAAAAAGCAGTGAAGCATTATCCTCCCCTTTTTTTTTTCTTTTTTTTTTTTTTTTTTTTTTTGATAAATGAGCTCTGCCAACCCTTCAGTAATCAAAGACCATCAGTCAGACTCACACACCAAATTAAGAAAGGCCACGGATATTTTCAAGGAGGAAACCTAAAATGTATCATTAGCTTTCTGGATTTGATCTTTCCAACACATTCATTTCAAGGGCTTTTTTTATTTCCCCTGTTTGATTGCTCTAAGTTGAGGTCTGCACGTAGCCACTTACCTCCTGGAGCCGGGACACGAAAAGAAATGCCAAATATTGTGAGAACTGTGATAAAAACTGTGGCTTACAAGCCAGCTGAGTTTCTTCCTCCGCTCCTGTTTTGGCAGAGGGAGACAGGTGAGCCTCAGATCTGCTGCTCCCCAGTTCTCACGCGAAACCCGTGGATGTGCTGGTGGTTACAGACCATCCTTGGCAGTGGGAGAGAAGGCTGCAGCACTTGCAGTAGCAGCGTGTGGTCAGGATTTTAATGAGATGGGTCAGGAACACAAACGACAGGGAACTGATGAGAAACAGCCCCCACATGGGCTGGCGAGAACACAACCTTTTACTGCTTTTCCATCTTCATGAGCACATCTCAGCACCAGGCCATTGACTCATCAGTGCCAAAAACAAAATCTCAGCTCATGAGATCCACGTATTGATCACGTTCATAGTGACAGTCCTGAGATGCTGGCTGCCCCTGGAAATTGTAAAGTCAAAGCCAGCCTCTCCAGCTCACAGATACTAATCTCCTTTCATCCTCTGTCGCTTAAGGAGTGTCAGCACTGATAGGACTGCAGGACTCAAACCTCAGATGTTATTTAAATATATCAGTTTCGGGGGAAAACATCAGCAAGATACAGCAACAAAATGAGCAACTCTATCATCCAGAAACATTTTACATCTAAACCTCAGATTCTCTAGAGAAATCTTCAGACTCAAAGAAACTGCAAACCACTGTATAATTCATCTTCATAATCTTGATGTGTGATTCTTATCACTGACATACCACTACACTCCTGGCTTTTATTGTAGTCTGACTCCTGTTAAAGGTTTCCATTTGGCCTCACTGAGGTATAATGCAATAAAACCACCTTTTCCTCTTTATTTTTTTTGGAGTTACCGAGGGACTCGGTGGCATTTTTCTGATGGGATGCTAAAAGGTAGATTTCCCGTTTGTTTCAGCAGTGTAAATCTATTGCAATACCACTAATTTCAGTGACATAACATGCGTTTACATCTAGAGAAGGCTGTATTTGTTTGGTGGTGCAAGCCCTTCATATACAGCTGGAAACTAGGAAAGCATTTTGAGAAAACACAGCTGTGCATTTGCTATTTTTTATGGTCTTTTGCAGCTCTCGGCTCATGACCACTGCCCAAGACAAGGCACTACACTAGATGGATCCTCTCTCTGCTCTCCTAAGGTCACTCCTATGCTCTTTTTTAGAGCAAAACCTCCAGAAGTGCACCTAGCCTACTCATTAAGCCTGTAGAGTTGCACCTCAGAATCCATTTCTTTAATGACATAAGATATTTGGGTCTTCTTAAGTGGAGATTGTAAATAACGCACTGTATAATACATTTGAAACGTCACCTGGTATTGAACAAACCATTTCATTTAACTTGGCTAATTTGGAATCAATATTAAAATTAATTCTCTACTTCATCTGTCTTATGAAGTGGTGGAACAAACTGGTTTGTGTCGGTTCTGCCCTGCAGGACTGTGTGAAATGCCGGGGCTGTATTCCTGCTTACCCCTGCTAAGGAGGATTTATCAGAGGGAAGGCTCCCTGCTTCTAGGAATGCTTTATAAAAGCAATTCATGACACAAGAAAACAAAGTTTCACAACTTCATTCATCTGGTCTAGTGTCTGATTTGATTTTTAAATCAATAGTCAGGCTGAACTGTACTAGCTTCATTTTAAGTAAATCATGAGGAATTGCCTGTCCCGTGTTCCTGGGGAATGCTGAAGTGCTCCTGGGCTCACTTTTCTTGCAATAGGCTCAAGGTATAGAGACCAACGGGAAAAAAATCATAGTCCTACAGGCTCCAGCGCAGGAAGAGGCTAAACTAAGACTCCTCCAATGTCAGCCAGTACAGCCCCCAACTCCCCAGTTAGTATCACAGCCACCAGGCACAGCCTCCCATTACAGAGAAAAAGAAAGCCCTCTTGGATTTACAATACACTGCATGTTTTACACGCCAGCAAGGGCAGCAAGTCTTCTAGAAATGCAGATTGTCACCAGGCTGCCACTCTCTTGTCTGCTAATAACCCCAAAACCGAAGTATCATCAGAAATCCTGCTCCCACTTCATAGGTTTTCCTAATTACTGGTCAACCAGACATAGAACCAGAGGGAACAGCCGTGGCTGAGCTCCCAACCACAGCCCACACTGAAAAAAGACCAGCTCCTACAGAGGTTAAGTCTTTCTCTTGCAGCAAAGCACTAACCTGCAGACCTTTAATTCCCTGTAATGTCCAATCCAAACACGCTATAGGTAATCATTTTTTAAAACACTTTCCGAAGAAGCACTTATGTTATCTGTTTCTCCCCTAGCAGAATTACTTTTCTATCCCATGGGACCTGTGCAGTGAAATGGGAATCAAGACAGGCTGGAAAAATCTGCTTTCCACTTTGACCCTGAGAGTCATTTTGGGGGGTCCAGTGCCCAGCCAGGAGCACAGGGCTCTGGGCTTAGTGTGGTATCAAGCAACACTGTAAGTGAAGATCAGTGATGTGCAAAGGGACCAGAAGGCTGTAAATAAAATAGTTAGAAAATGTATGCCCTCATGGAGATATCAGAACGATTTAATGATTTAAAACTTCGTTTCCAGAGTCTTCTAATTCCCACAACTCTTATTTAGCCTAATAAGAGCTGTGAGCATGCAGATTTACTCTCCGGTATTGGCAAACTCCCGGTACTTCCTTAATGCTCCTATTTCTTTAGCCATGTGATTAACAAAAAATGCTTCTTTTTAGGAAACCAAAAAGATTTTTATGGAGCAGGGAGTTTGTTAGCATGATTTTAAATGGTTCCTTAGAGAGTCAGAACAGTAATTCAAGACAACAAAACTGTTTAAATTTCCAGATTTTTTTTGGCAAATATTAATTTCTTGAGAACTCAAATCATGACTTACAAACACCCAAGGCCAACATCTCTGCAATGATTAAACCTCCTCTGATGCTTTAGCTGACCAGCACAGTAAACACATATTGATACCTCAAGGTAACTACCAGTGAACACCATCTGGGGCAAAATATACATAGAAAAGAAATGTTGCGTGCAACTATGTCAGTTCCCAGCAGTGCTGCTGCAATATACCAGTGTGCTGAATGTGGTCCAAGGGATGACGTTCAACCCATCTAAGAGGCATTTCTCTGAGCCTTGCTCTCATCACTGACCCAGTAGCTGGACTTACCAGGAGCCCTCTGGGAATTGCAACACGCTGCCCACGGCACAAGTCAGGCAAGTGAAAAACAAATGTGCATTCAAATGACTTGAAGACCTTGGAGGTTTTGTCCTGAGTGTTGTGCTGCTGGCAAAGTCACACTCCCCTAAAGCAGGAGACCTTCAGAAATGACAAAATCAGAACAGATCCCTGATTAATACAGTTGCCTCACTGCCCTTTACTGTATGTCCAGCAACAAAAGATGAGTCTGGGGCTGCTGTTGGGGAGCGAGTCTGAACCCAGACTGCATTAAGAAACACATTTTGCCTTCCCCTGAAATTCCTAAACCTCTCTGATATTTTCATCCTCCCATAACAGATGCCCCTCTAACACATGTGTTGCTGCAGCTTTACTGATTAAAACAGCTCAAAGAAGAGTCTGTGTGTCTTGGCTTTTAATAATTTCATTTAATAAGGAAGAAAAAAAATTAAGACAAACTGAAAAATTCCCCATACTTTCTTTATTTGTCTGACTGGATAAACAATTTTTTGGCAAGTCTTGTTACCCAGATGAATTTAACTATATACTAAATTGTTGCAATGCCGACAAACACAGAGCACACTTCTTATAACAGTGTTAAAAATGATGACAACAAGAATCCAAGCTCTTCTCTGAGGATTACTGAGAATCTTGTGCCCTTTTCACAATGGAGATCTCCAGAGAAATTCCCTTGTGCCTTACCCAGATTAAAATATTAAGATGAGCTGCAGCAGGCAGCAAAAGCAGTAGTCAAATGATGTTCTTCCCACACCAGCCCTGCTAACTTCAAAGAAGATGCACAGGGAACAGAGAACAATTAAGACTGGTTTTCAGACTATGCTGTCTCAATAAAGAGCATCACTGCTAAATTTTGTCCAATACCTTATGTATACTCTCAGTTACAGAAATTTTGAGAGACTTACAAGTAGCAAATGGGACTGAATGGCATCTTAAATATCACATTTGATAATTAACCTTTCTGAGACCAAAAGTGATCAAATTCAAAGCTGAAAACTACTTAAATATAATTATGATAGTCAAGAGCCCTTTTTGAGCAATATTCTTAATGCAGTTTCCACTCCACTGGGAATGCTAAGTACTGTTCAGCCTGCACATACATCAGAAGTCGTATCACAATAGTGCTTTGGTATATGAAAAATACTCAGAGTACAAACACCAGAACTTTGTTGCATCCTAATGTATAACCATCCCTGGGGTCTTTACTGGACATCTGCTCCTTCTTGTTTGCTTTTTGAATTAGGTATGACATTTTCGTCACACCGGATTCCTCGGTTTGGCCTTTTTGCACTGTGCATGCTGAAAAAACACAGGGGCTTGTGAGGTCTTTTGAAGCAACAAACTCAGTATTTGAACATCCAGAAGCAACGATAGGTCCATATGAATAAATATTTCTAACACTTTGAAGATAGTCAAATTTTTTGAAACAGAAGTGTTGAACCTGCCACAATCTAATCACTGAAACCAACCCTTCTGCTGGGAGTGTGCCAATTTTTATGAAATCTTTAGAAAAGGTGTTTTATGTTTAGAATGGTCTGAACATGGGCAATAACAATAAAGAGAGATAAAATTTAATCTAATGACCAAGACCAGCAACTCAGAAATAGGTCAGAAAAGTTTACTTTACCAGTTTCAGAGCTGAGAGCTGAACTTGGCCACTCATGTCCCAGGTGAATGTCTTTATTCTGCACATGGCCAATCTGTTTTTCTAGTCCAATTAATATTTAATTGTTTATGCAGCTGCAACAAGAAAGGCTGAGAGAAATCCAGCCCAGAGCAGCAAACTGCTGAATGGTTTGCACATTCCTCGGGGAAGTGGGAGAATGGAAAATGCTCTTTCTCTTTGCAGTTTGCTTAGAAGTTCTGGTTTTTTACCAAGAACTTATTCAGTTCTTGGGTTTTCACCCACACAAAATAGCAAAAAAGAGCATATTTAAAAAAAATAACCAAAAAACCCCAAACCCTTGAACAAACAAACAAACAACAAAAACAAACCCAAACAAACTACAAACTTGAGCATCTTTGTTAGATGGAAATATTCCTCCCATATATAACAGACCAAAAAGTGCAGCGCAACTTTGGTCCCTTATGGACTCTCAGAGTTGATACTCTCCCCATTTCTGCTCTTCAGCAAAACATATTGCCTTCCTTTTGAAGACATCTCACAGCAGGTTCTACACCAGTAACACTTATACTCAAAGTCCTGCTGTTTTTGGCATGTGACACTTTTCTCTCCAAAGACTGGAACCCAAGGTTAGTAGAGCTGATCAGATTGGTCAAAGATTGTCTAATGTTAACAAAATGAAAAAATATAAACTCTGAATTAAAGAAAAAAAAAAAAAGAGAGAAATATTTAATACAGAGAAAAAATCGTGATGAGATATAGTTTACCCAAACCTTTTATGCAGGTCACTCTTACCTCATCCACTTTGAGATGGGACAGCTCTTTCCTTCTCTCCTTTTTACCTCCCCTCACCTGCCCTTTTGAAATCCCACCCAAGGTCACTGTTACTGTCTGTGTCTTCTCATCCTGGTTAAAGCCCTTCTGCATAGTGTCAGAGGTGTGTACCAGAGCAGATGGCTCTACGCTGTCTGATATCCCTTGAAACCTCAACCAGGATGTGTGATATTACCATTTAACACAGCCCTCCCTCCCTCCCGTTCTTGGTTAATTTTTGCTAGCAAATCAAACAGTCAGTGTGTGCCCTGATGCACTCACTGCAGCAGTTGGTCAACACATCGCCGGCGTTCCTTATCACAAATGTTTCTCCTGCCATTCTCATCCGTCAGTGAACTGCAAACCAGAACAGCACAACTGTGGATAATAAATGTTTGTCAGAAGTTGCTCGACAAACTGGAGTTACAAAGGGATCCGTGGGAGTTGAATGATTCCTACGTCGACCACGATGCTAAATACCAGCTGCTGGTGGCCAAGTCAGCTGTTCCAGGAATGGGGCACCTACGGGTGACGTAGCCAGTGATATTTCTGCAAGAAACTATGTGGGGAGCTTCTACACTGCAGAAATTAGACACTGAGCTGTTGAAGAGTCTAAATCTGCACCACGTGCTGAGAAAATGGCCCATCTCTTGGCACTGCAACAGTCAGTGTGCAATGGCAACATTTATTGACCTATCCATAGCTGTGACACAATTAATGGCAATTTGGTTCCAGCAAAAATGCATGTGATTGACCCTACTTCATTAGTCTGGAGAGTATTTTATAAACTGAGAGCAAAGTGCTGTGATTTAACAGATGAACTACAATAGCTGATTCATTTAATCTTATTTCAATTCTGACAAACCCAGTTACCTTTCAGAGATAACATATTAATGAAACATCCTCTATACAAGTATTGGTTCAAGATTAAAGAAAGTAAGTGTCTTCTTTTTTGGATTTGTATTTCAAATAGATCTCCATGTGCTTAACTTTATTGATTCAAGCAGTAGGTATATGACTAGACAGATAGGTAGATGGAGTGTTTCAACCGATCCACATTCATGATACCACAGAAAAATATTCCAACAGCATTTTACCTTTAATCTCAGATACCTGACTCCACAGGAATTCTTTTTCTAACCCAGAACATCAGTTTATGAAGCTGCAGCTGGAATAACAACATGAAGGACTGCAGTACACCTTTGCTAATGACAAACAGTCTAAATGCCTTTTAATTGTAGGCTGTGGTGGCAAAATAAATAAGGCAGTTTTTTCTAGCCTCCTGCACTGGTGCAGGCACGGAATAACCCTTGTGGGGCCTCAGTGAAGGACTGAGACTGCACAGCAGCCTTGACATTGACTTAAGCGGGCCAGAACTCCAGTCCCAAGGGGCAGGATCGTAGTGGAGAGGCAAAACACTACATTAGTAACAGCAACAACAACAACAAAAACTCTGACAAAGCATCTGATTAATAAAAGTTGATTTCTTATCTTGTGATGTTTCCAAAATGAGTCTGCTCCTGTCTCTTTTCAAAGGTATACTTGCCACAAACCAAGAGAGAGACAATGACATTTTTAACAATGACATTTTTAATTCGGTTCAAAATGACTAACTTTTCCCCAGCCCTTGGGGAAGAAACATTTTTCCTTTTTGCTTTGGAAATGCTGTAGAAAGCAAAACTGATCATTTGCATAACGCTATGGATGTGATAGACCTCGGAGTGGGAAGAAGCAGGAGCAGATCCATGGCCTTCCCATACCCTGGAAATGCACTTGGACAGCACGGGAAAAGGAAAGAGCATGCAGCCCGCAGTGAAAGAAAACCCACTAATTACATCTGATATTTTCAAAACATCAAAAAGAAATTAGGGAACTAATGAAGTTGCCTTATTCCCCTAGGCAATAAAATAATCCCAGCTACACCAGAAGCGTGAGAAGGTACACCAAGAAAACTGCTGTCCCTTTCGGTCTGGCTGTCAGCTGGGATAGATCAGCATCGCTGCAGAAAGTCAGAGCTGTTTTGCACCCATTGAGAACCTGGCACAAAATTATTAACTTCGGTTAAATATGTTCCGTTTTTAACACTGGCTGTGTATTTTAAAGGAAAGGGAAACCTAGCTCAGATCACACAGTTTATATGCAGTACCCTGTTAATACAAAATCCACTACGGGACATGATCTGAATTAGGAAACCTATCACTCACCCTGACTTGTCATTGATCACACACCTCCTTCAGAGACTCAGAACCCCTGAGAGGAACAGTTTAGACTGAATAAACTTCCAGGAACCTCCAGCAGTGAAAACCAGCACCGGTTCTTTCAGGGCTCAGGCTCCTGTGGGGAGTGGGAGGAGGAAGAGACCAGCTGGCACGTTGCTGCAAGGGCTACTTGTTCTCACCTTTGCCTCCTTAGATTTTGGGATTATATGTGTTATTTCTGCCTTCAGCATTCCTTCAACACATCTTGCTGGCTTGCCTTGCTATGCCGATTATTTTCTAAAGGATGGTTCAAAAACATGATTAGCCCCCAGGCTGAGTCACAGTAACAGGCAAATTAGAAGCCTAGAGGAATTAGGGACCCAAAAAGGCACCAGAAAATGAGCATTGAAAGATATTCAAGCTTGTCTCAGACTCTCACGCATCCTTCTGCTGTTGCAATAGCCGGGAGCAGGTTGTTCTACACTTTTCTTACGAAGCTGAGGGATTTAATCACCAGAAGTGTATAAAGCCTGCTCAGGGTCTGTTGTTTTCTGCAGCTTCCATTTTACACTCCTGTCATACAACATCCTTACCCGCTTGCTCAGTTTTTTCTTTTTATTTTTAACTCCTTCAACCATTTTTTTTTTCTTTTCAAGATAAGCTGTTTGTTTGGGAGAAGCTCAGACTGTGTTGATTAATTCAGCAGTTAAGTCTCCCTTTGTTTTTCTTGTGAATTTTAAAGATGTAGACTGGATAGTCTTGAATCAATGATATTATCAGGATTTTTTGCTTATTCTAAAGCAAGCAGTAGCCCATTGCTGAATTCCAACACTGAATCACCAGTCATTTTGATACAGTTTGGCTTTAATGGACTGAATCATTGGCTGCTTTTGTCTCTTACATAGAAGAAGAATCAGCCTCAGTGATCAGAGCTAAACCTCAGCACCAGGAGGGAAAAAAAAATCACTCTACTTCCTGATGCCAAAACCCCCACATGCCCCAGGCACAAAGAGAGCAGTGTTAAAGCTCCTTGGATAAGGTCTAATAACCAAAGATCTTTAAATCTGGTTAGAGATTTGACCAGTTCTTTCATAATGATCATCAGAAGAAAGACACACTTCATTCTATTCAATTACCATGGGATTGTCCCTAAATAGTCCGTAGGAAAATTCACCTGACAGTTTCAGTCATTTCCCATTTTGTACCTTTTACTATCTAAAAATGTTCAAGTACAGGTTCTCCCATGAGACAAAAGACATTTTTTCATCTGATCCTATAAATTCCATTTTCTGATTATTGTAAGTTGTCTAAAAAATTGCAGCATAGTCCTTTTCACAAATCTACTTTTTTCCATATTCAGAATAAAAACTTTTACCTATAAATGACAACTTTGCTGTGTTTCAATTACTTTGGCGTTACAACACATATTTCCCCATGACCGATACCTGTGTTCACCCGCGTGTATCACCCTGATGCAAAATGGTCTGCATGAGAGATTCATGAACTTTATTTCTCAAATATATTTAAGTATCATCCTGTAAGGTGACACCCTTAAGTTCAGCAACAAGGCATGGGAAAGGACACAGATCCAGCCCAGCACTGGAGAGAAAGCACCATCTGCTCAATGGGGTGGCTGTTCTTTCCGTGAAGACTCCTATTCTCTAAGACATGGAACAATAATTTCTGAAATCCTTGCTATACACAGCATTCAGGGAAAAAAGGATAAAAGAAAGCTTAATGCTTCAAAATTAGAGCTCTCAGTGTCAGTGAAAGGGACAATGTGATCAGGACTTCCTAGCAGAAGTGGAAAGCCCAGTTGTTCCTGGCCAGGCAAGTTATTGCTATTCCTTGAGTTTTACGCTTTCCTGAGGGTATTTTAAGTGTTTTTAACGTGTTCAGTGGTCATCACAGGAGA
Source organism: Grallaria varia (assembly GCA_013396735.1). NCBI lineage: Eukaryota > Metazoa > Chordata > Aves > Passeriformes > Formicariidae > Grallaria > Grallaria varia. The sequence goes on along the minus strand of VWZG01008091.1, from coordinate 767,350 downwards.
ATCAGTTGAAATTCAAGCCACAGGGAAGCAAGGCCAGGCCAAAAAAACTGCAGCAAGGCAGTGGTCCAGCTCAGGACAGTAGCACAACACAGAGGCAGTCAATGTCTGTCTCCCATTGACTCAGGAATGGTGGAATTAGCTCTTCTGAGAAAATAAGCATTTGTTACTGCAGGACGTAACACTTTCCTCCCAGATGAACTCATCTGGAAGACTGGAGGGTTTGAGTACAAAATTATTAAAAGTTCTGCCACACAGAGCAAGGAAAAGGAGTTATGCAAGTAATGGATTTATAGCCCTTTTCCTCAATCTCTGGCTTCTAGACAATTTTGGCTGGAAGAAGTGTGGATCTGCTACACAGATTGCAGTGCAAGAGTAATCAGTGACAAACAATTCCTACCAGTTAAAACTTTCCAAAGTAGCAACCTACTGTTGTGTAAGTCCAGTCCTATTTAGAGAGAATCTATGTTGTACTAACAGTACTGCAACAAAACCAAGGTGGTGTGAAAGCATCACCTCACATATCCCTCATGGACTTCTAGGGAGAAACTGAGTTGCCCTACAGGAATGGAATGCAGACACACTCCCTGCCCTCTGGACAGGCAAAGTCCTCCGTAGACTTTTCTGTTGGGCTGCACTGTCAAAGGAAGCATCAGTATTTCAGCCTCTCAGAACTACCAACTGAGCAACTGAGACAACAGTTTACGAAAAACACGAACAAATGCGTGAATTTTAAATATGGTCACATACCAAAGGAAATCACTGCAGAGAGATACAGCTGGGAAAAAAAGCAAACAGAACATTTCTTTAAAGTGTGTTGAGCTCACCTCCTACTCCCCACAATAAAATGAATGAGATGCCTTCTTGTCCCGCAATGAGAACAAACACAGCAGCCTGAAAATCTGCCACAAAGGATACCTTACAATGCCCTTGCAATGTTTTGTACATGGAAAGCCACTTCCCGCTGCATCATTATTTCTACTGCAAAAGGTTCCAGTCAAAATTGCTTTCACAGTTCCGGGCATTGCAACTGATGCATGACCCCAGCTTAAAAACAAGTAGAGTTTTATTTGAACCACACAGAATGTCTGAATATGGAAAAGAAAGAATGAAACAGCAATGATAACACAAACAGAATATCACAGTCCCACAGATACACAACCTGGCCATCTTCAAACTAAGGTCAGTATTAGAGAATTGAGTAGTTCAGTCATTAGTTTGCTTGATTGAGTCCCTTCTTTTTGGCTAAATTAACATTAATGGAAAGAAAAACCTAAGGACTTAGATATATTTAAGTACTAGACCCCTCACTACAAGAAAGACATTGAGATGCTGGAGCAACTTCAGAGAAGGGCAAAGAAGCTGGTAAAGGGTCTGGAGCACAAGTCTGATGAGGAGTGACTGAGAGAGGTGGGAGTGTTTAGCCTGGAGGAAAGGAGGCTCGGCGAGACCTTATTGCTCTCCACAACTCCCTGAAAGGAGGCTGAAGCAGGGTGACAGTTGGTGTCTTCTCCCAAGGAACAAGTGATAGGACAAGTGGAAATGGTCCAGGTAGGTTTAGATTGGATATTAGGAAAAAGTTCTTCACTAAAGGAATGGTCAGACACTGGAATAGGCCACTCAGGGAAGTGGTAGAGTCACTAGCCTTGGAAATGTTAAAAAATATCTTGATGTAGGACTTGGCAACATGGTTTAGTGGTGGATTTGGCAGTGCAGGGCTAATGGCTGGGCTCTTATCTTAAAGGTGTTTTCTAGCCTTAAGGACTCTATGGTTTTATGATTCTATAGTTGTTTCAAAAACAGATTAAGTTTTCTTGAGGACATTGGTCCACTCAGGAATTACAGAAACCACTGAGGAGTCTTCAGGTGAGATACTGTTCTCTGTGAGTGTATACTGTCTAGTTGTACTTCTGAGAAATTTTACTCTCTGCAATAAATAGTTAGATCTTGAAAATTGTGACATTGCATATAAGTAATCAAGGATATCATCAAGCTTAAATTACATAAATTATCAATTTCTCTGTACAGGAACAAATTCAGTTCCACTTTGATTTATGTGCCAGTACAAATTTTCAAAGAGGCATATACAGACAGCGTAATAGCTTCTGTCATGAGATCATTCAGTAATTAACCACTAATAAAATAATCTTTGGGCACATTAGGGCAGTGTTGAAGGCCTAATCCAGAACTGCATTTCTTTGGAGATCTTGCTGAAAACTTTTTCTTAACTTTGTATAAGTAATCTTCCATATGCCCTTAATCCAAGGAGAAACAGAGAAAGGGGGTTACATCCAGGGAGTTGCTTTGATATTCTTCCAGTTTCTGCTTGAATGACAAAATCCATCTCAGCTTTTGCTCCCTTGTTCTCAAGGGAGAGCAATTTCAAGAGAGAGCTACCAGTAGCCTTGTTGTAAACATCTAAATACCATGTTTTATCTATATAAGACTGGCAAGAATTAAAGATCTGAATATCTTTCACAGAGAAATTGATGGAGTTTTGGCTGAAACAGAGGCAGAAAACTTCAATCTCAGTAGAAAGTGGGACACACTGTTCTGAATTTCGTTTAGTTATGTTAATCAGCTGAACAACTTGAGAGAAGAACGTCATGAAGAGTAACCAAGGGGTGAGGTGATAAGGCTCATTTCCTTATCGGTTGGACAGAAAGTGGAGCAGAAAGGGTTTATCGAGAAGAAAGGCTTAGGGAAAAAATTGCAATTCAAAATAAAAATGAATCTGTTGTGTCTGTATTTCTAATATCCAGCAAACTTGCGCACTTTGTCCCAAACTGCCTTCCTCAAAGGTATTTTGTACATCTCCCTTGAGAACCAGGATCAGCAAGGCAGAGATAAAGTAGCTGTTTACAAGAAATGTTCTTCTCTGAGTACTGGCTTTTCTGTTCTTTTCCAGTTACCAACACAGAAGTATTTTAGTGCAAAGTCACTGTTTCACTCACATAACTCCAGGAGGGTATTTGGAACATTAGAGAAAGTACATCACACTTTAAGGTTTCTATGTGTAGAGCTCACTGGCAATCTGGTTGTCAAGAATGGGGTTTTTTTGGTTGGTTGGTTGGTTGGTTGGTTTTTGGTTTTTTTTGTTGGTTTTTTTTTTGTGTTTTTTTGTTTTGTTTTGTTTTGCTTTGTTGTTGTTGTTTGTTTTTTTTTCTTTTTTCTGTGTGTGGTGGCTTTGGAGATATTTTGGCAGCCTTTATATTTGTTGTTCCCATACTACCTGACTCTATAAAACATCTGATAATCAGTTTGGTGAGGTTTAGGAGAGCTGTTAAAGGATAGAAGGGAGAGGATCAGCATGTGTTATTTTACCATGCAGGAAGCAGCCACAGAGTGATTTTCTGCATCCCGTATGGGGTAGTAGCATAAAACCCCTAGTCATTTTCTAGTTGCCTGCTTAAGAGTGTTGTTCGGGTCGTGTATTCAAAACTGTAATCATTTCCACAGGAAAGCACCCTGCTGCATGGAAGTTGCCCTGAGATGGCTGAGGTGGGCTATGTGCATTCCCCCCCAGTGTAGATGCAGACGCAGCGATATCGAACCGCACCGTGAGCAAGGGCTGTGCTTTGAATAACAGCTTGTTGTGTAGCAGCGAGTGTGCAGGTCTGTGAGTTTTCTATGAAGACCACTTTAGAGATTGCTGTTGAACATGACACCTGCAAAGTTTTCCCAGCACAGGAATATTCTTACAACAAATTGATGGAGGACAAGGTAGTTAACATATTTGTGCTACAAAGACAGAGAAAAGACTTGCTACCTGTCAGACTGAAGAATTACATGTCCTCCTCCTTTCAATCACACTGTAAGTGGACATAAACTTGCCTGCTATCCCTACTGAAAATTCACTCTGGATGTCCAGCTGTGATTTGATGATGCTTTTACAAAACCCCATCAGCTATTAAAGTCCATTTGCTCTGGGGATTTCATTAGGTGAATATTTCAAAATCCATTTGTCAATGAATAGCAGAATGGCCAGTCCTTTCTTGGGGGTCAATTCTCACTGAGTGTTTGTTGCCTTTCTACTGACAGCTGAATGACAAACCAGTGCAAGCACAACTATTTGAAATAATAAGAAATAAACCTATTTCTATGCTAATATGTCTGAAACACTACATTTCTTTGACAATATTATAATGTTGAAGTCTATAAAATGTCTATAGAATATTTTTTCTGTTGCTGTGTTAATAAACAAGGATTCATTATTCTAATTTTGTCCTTCATTCCCTGTAACCTTTGCAGAAAGAAAAAAAAAAAGCTCATAAATAACAGTGGTGATAAATTAGCACAGAGAACTAGACATATTTACACGTTCATATTGAAACACTAATTACTGCAGGCAAATTTAGTTTTCCCTTTAATCAGATTTTACAGGTAATTAGCAGTCAACTAAGATTAATTACAATTCATTTTGTGTTAATGTCATCTTTTGGTCACAGAAAGTTTACACAGTATTTTATTTACCAGATGTAAAGCTAATTCTTACACAGACATATCAAGGTTATGCAAACATGTTTTTAGTCCACCGCGCACCCCTTACTTGTCTTAGAAATATACTTTTGCATGAGATGTCTTTGGGTATCCAGAGAGGCATGCAAGAATCCCAGGCACACCAAAACTCCTGTAAAGCTGCAAATGCTCCACCCAACCAGATTTCCACGTAATTCAGCTGAATTCAAAAGGGTTATCAGGACTCGTATGCTCAGAACATTCAGTGTGAGACCACGCTTTTGCATCCCATCCCATGCAGCAATCCACGTGCTGCAGCTACTCAGAATTCTCATACAGGAGACACTGCCTGAGGGGATAGTCCTACCCGGCTGAATCAACCTGAGTCACCAAATCTCACTCTTAAATTAATAGAGGCACCATTTACCATCCCCTCCCAGGCCACTTTATAGAGATACAGGAAGTCTCCCATCAAATAATTGAGCTCACATTATAGAAGTTACTCTCTACAGAACCAAAGCACCTTCTGACCTGTCACTGTTCAGGAATGTGAAAATGGAGAGCAAAGGAAATGAGTTTTTAGTCCTCATCATGAATAGTCAGCAATGAGAGCTGCTACTGACACCAGAGAGTATAGAAAACCACATCTTCTGAAAACCTGCTCAGAAAGTGAGCTGCAAAGGTCAGACACAAAGCTCATGGGAGGCTCATGGGCTCCAGCATCTCAGAAGGCAGCAGGGTTTAACTCTAAACATCCCAATTCCTGGGGCAGGACATCTGAAAATGATATTTTGGGTATAGCTCATCTGTTCAGAATAGATAAAAGGTCTATCAAATAAAAGACAGATGCTGAAAGACAGAAAGCAGCAGTGACCAGTTCCCAGGAGAGCCACAGTCCACTCTGCACAAAAGGAAAGGGTGGTCTTGAGCAAAATCACTGGTGACCATTCTCTGAAATGGGCAGAGCCCTCTGTGGAGCACCACAGGTCCTGTTTCACACAGGCTTGGTCTCATCCAGGTCCCAACACATAGTGCTTCTTTTCTGGCTGTCCCTAAGCCCTTATAGGCATGGAAAACTGTAGGATGTGGGAGACACCAGGACACTGTGAATCTGGAGACTCAGCATCATAGTCAGGTGGAGGAGGTAAAGGCAGGGAAACGCTGACCTGCACTTTCCTCCTGTCACATGCAGCTTGTGCTAACTTTGTGCTGGTGGCAAGGGAGGAAACACTCACTGATGGGTTTTAATACTCCACTCTAAATGAAAAAGGCTTAAATGTCATAGTCTGACCTCAGACAAGCAAACACAAACCGTCAGAAATCACTGTGGGGATTCACACAGACATTCTCCTCCTCTGTTTTCTATTGCTTTCTTCTCGTCACCCTCAATGAAACAAAACCAAGAAACAACCAGAAGCACATGAACCAAAACTGAAGAAGTGGATATATAACTTATGGTGACTGTTCATCGTGTCTGACTGTGGAGCACACTGAAACTGCTTAGCCTGAATGAGGAAATAAATCTGATTGAGAGGCGAATAACTGGGAGTATTTCATCAAACTCACTTGAGGCAGGAAAGCAGAAACACACCCTCAACGCGTGCTCGCTGTAAAGCTTCCAGCTGCCATTACAACAAAAATCACAAAACACACTTCTGAGTGTAAGACCAGAGTTTGAGGAATTTTTTCCCCCATAATAACATGGAAAACTCTTTCCCATTACATCAATTCCCTCCTGCTCAAGTGAAAAGTCTCTTGGGAACATCTGCCCCAGATAAAAACAACTCAAATGCCTGGAGACCATCAGAGCAAGAGGGTGCTTGTCAAGTCCTTCTTATAGTGGGGCAACATGGCCTTTGAGTTGCCCGTGCAGCTGTGATAATGTAAGTCTGGAGCCACAATACAACTGAACAACAAAAACCCATTGGCACTCTTTTTTTAGCTTCTTGGGATGAGTCATTTGGCAGTGAAATAATTTAACAACACCCTGCACTGATAACCCATTTTCATTCAGTAATTTCAAAACACTTGGTATAGCATAACCTACACCACCCCTGTGAACTAAAAGCTACCCCACAGAGTTTTTTAGAGGAAAAAGTGAAAGAAGGTCCAAGATGAACAAGTGATCTTAACCAAGGCTACTGTAATAATCAGTGATAGAATTGGAAACAGGAATAGAAACACTGACAGTCCAATTTTCATACATTAATCTTGGAAGACTACATCTCTCTCTCCAACTGTGTTGCAGAAGAGATCACAATGATTGACTGTAGCAGTCAGGTCTCCTAATAGAAACAATTATATTAAAATTAATTAACTTAAAAATTAAAGAATTAATTTAAATTAATGAAAATTAATTCTGCCTGCACATCAATTCCATCTTTGCATTTTCCTAATTAGAGCCTACAAGCTCTTTTGTTTATCGATCATCTACATCTAGGGAACTGCAGACAGAATGTCATCATCACTGTCTGGCACCAGAGCAGTCGTCCAGGTCCACACCGGGCTCTGCCGTAACTGTCTGTGAGTCTGTGACATCCCAGCACCATGGCGCCACACCATGGTCCCACACCATGGTGCCACATGACTAGATCAGCCATTCCCAGCTGGTGTGAACACAGGACAGGTGTTTGTCCATCACTGTGTAAAATTCCTCTTCTCCCATTGAAGTAGATGTCTGTAGAGAAATGGCTTTTCCTTTCCAGCACTTCTGTGCTCCAGACTTTTATTAAACTGGAGAATGACAGCTCCAGCAAGACCTTAATATCTGTTTAATATGAGGAGGATATTTTTCCTGTCTCCTTTATCACACAGCATGGTGACCCATGCAGTAATACAGGAGTGAACCAGGTGATGCAAAAAAACTAAGTCAACCACCTGCAGTCCAGGAAGCTGAGCTGTTGATGCAAACAGCTCTTATTCCTGCACAATTTCCACTTGAGGACATGGATAGACCTGACATGACGTTTTTAATGGTCCCAGCTATTCTGACCCTTGGATCCAACTCTGTAGGGTCCAAGAGACTGCCCTTATTGCTGCTGAGCAGTAATTACACTACCACACTGTGGTTTCAAAGAAAACACTTTTTAGCTGAAGTTGCTGCATGGTGAAACTAAAGCAATAAATCTGGCAAAATAACAGTGGGGCTCATGCTGACATCTGTGTGTTTGCACAGCACCTTGCACCACTCCTGCCTGGGGCCTTTGAGCAGTACTTGGCATTAATATCAATGTTCCCTACAGACAGCAAGTTCATTAAACTCAGTCAGGAAGCAAAATGAATTCAGTAGACAATGGAAACACCACAAGACCAATTAAGTGAGACTTTATACATCATTCATGTATAGGAATTCTTAGAGGCTTCCACTAGATTTCAATAAAATAGTCCTGCATCATCAAGCTAAGCAAACCATTTATCAAGAGGAAATAAAAAAATGGAGCCAACTTGAAGTACTTATATAAGATAGAGTATTTAGAAGTATTGTCATTTATGTACTATCTCAAATGCTAAGCAAGGTTACAAAACCCATTGTACATCAAATAAGATCTTAGTATGTACTACATAAACTTTAAAACCGGCAAAAATTTGTGACAAATTAGTTATATGTCTTCACTAAGTCAATACTGCTCCGCAAGTACTGCTCTCTAAATTCTTAATTCTTTAAAATCCCTGAGGCTGCAGTTTATAATTCTCCAAACAGCACACTGGAGCACACCAACACCAGCTTTTATCTTCTACAAGATTCTTATCTTCCATTCAATCCAGAGTATCAATACTCTCCATTGCCATGCTCCATTTTCTTCTTCTGACTAAATTTCTACTCCTCTGATGTGATATTCACATTTTTCCCAGTATCTCCTTAAGACAGGAATGTCTTCAAGAGCAGTCAAAATAATTTAGTCACTTTTCCCTGATTCTGAGTCATTTACCTCTATTCTAAATCACTAAGAAGCACTGCATTAAGTGCTATACTTAGAATATGGTGCAAATATAATAGGATTTGAAATACATGTCATAAAACAACTCATGTCATATATATCAATATGAGCAATGGATCAGGAGACTGCAAATCCAGCTCTCTGTAACTCGAAGTAAAATCCTCATCCTTCATGTAAATTAGAATAATAGGAGAGCAAGTTAGATATTCTAAGTAATGGTGGGCATCTAAGTTGAAACTACATTTTCAGAAGATTTTGAGGGGTCTAACTTAAGAGGAAGCAGCATTTCATGAGGTCTGACTCATTAGATAACAGCATGGCTGTTGGATTCCCAAGCTGTGGTGCCTGGCAGTGCACCCTCAGTCAGTAGTCTTTGGGCCACTACTGGTCCACAATTTACCCCCGGAAACAGATCCCCAAAAGGTAACATGATTCCCACACTGTCAGAACAAGAGCACAAATAAAACAGAAAAAATTACCAACAACAAAAGAAAATGCAAAGTTTTACCTGAGTTATCTTCTTCAGCAATTCTGCACAAGAAAGTTTGGAATTTTTTTTAAAGAGTATATAGTCTGTGAATAAGAAAGGGTGAGAGTGGAGCTCTCAAGGTGCTGGTGTACCTTGGTTTTCAATTCATTACCCTCCATTAACAATGCCAAACTTTACAAGAACAAGTTGAAAGCTTGATTCCCTCTATTTTGCAAGTTTCCAGCACACTATGAGACAGCTAGAAATACCTACAGTGCTTTCTTAAGGCTACTATTCTCTGCAGGTAACTTCTTTAGCTGATTCTTTCATATAGTATTCGCCTTAATGGAGGCAGAATATGATCATGGTACAACTTTCCTCTTACAATGTAGTGCACGTTATAAAAAGCCTTCATATAACCCCTCTTGATTCAATGTTTGCAAGGAGTACCAGTCCAACTTTCTGCAATCATTAACGAAAATATAGGGCTGGAATTTCCTTCTTCAGCAAAAATACACAGCAGGAAACTATGCACTATGACTGAAAGTGATTAATAAGATTTCCTTGAAATAGGGCACTGGCAAAATTCCCCTAGCACTTTCAAAACCCAGTCAAGTGAAATCAAACTGAACAAAACAACAAAGTGAAGCTCAGATTCTATATTGAGGATCAGAACAATGCTCTAGCTGAGTGGGTACCCTATTTCCAAGTGTCACTAACACTTTTAACCTCAGAGAGATGCATATGCGCTGCACAGACAACTAGGAGAAACCCAGAACAGGTAAGACTCTTTGATAACAGGACATTTCAGTATAAAAAGCTATGCCTTAGAGAAAAGGAAGGATTAGACAAGCAGAAAACCTGGCCCCTATGGGCTCGTTTAAAACTCTGAAATTGAGTGAATAGTTCAAATAATTTAGTAACATTATTTACTTCAATAAAAAGTAGATCTTGCAGGCTCACCAAAGGAATATTTCAAAGTATATTTAGGTTCTTAGGCAATTTCCATCATTTCAGTTCTGGTTTTATGATGAGAGTTAAGGACTAATCCCAGCTCAGAAAGGTGTCCTTATTCATCCGCTTTCTGGGAAGGGAGGTTATGTGTATTTGTCATTGGGTATCGAGGTTAACAGTACTTTCATTTAAGGTTTTGTTTGCTCTTGGTAAACTAGGGTAAAATTCCATCGTTCATAATGATGACTTGCTCGATCAAGAACTAATCCAGCAACAGATAGTGACACCAAAAAATGGGTTTAGCAAGAGACGACACAGGATAGCTGTAACTGCTTTGCAGAAGGGAAGAATAAAACGCCCGGAGTTAAAACTGAGAGCACCACAACTGAGTGAGGAAAAAAAGAATTCTCTTATATAAAATGTGGTGGGGGAAAGAAATAATCTCCAACTAAATTCTGCACACAGAGATGCAAAATATCATTCTCACATGCACCTAATCGCAACCTGTTCTCTGCTGACAGCTCAGTGAGTGCCCTGAGGCCAAGAACTGCTGCCTTGGTAAGAGAAACCCACACTACCATAGTAAAAGCTTCCCTCTTGATTCAAAATGCATCTTGTAAAAGCACTTACACCAGGACAAACCTATTAAACAAGTAGTAAATAAGAAGTAGAGTATTTAAAATGGATGTTCCAAGTATATAGCAAAATACTGAGAACAAGTTTAAATAATAATCTCCATTAATAAGGCTGAAGATACTCTATGCAGAAATCCTGTGTACAAATATATAAGAAACAGGAAATTAGAACTATTCTTTCTATAATGTTGCATGCAAAACATACACATAAATGTATGTACAAGCACAAACATAGACACACACATGATCCTGAATCCTTTCACACCCTGAGGCACTTTGATTTTACCTCCCCACTTTAGTCATGCTTCTTTCTGAAAAACAAAGGCTTAAAATGGCAGTCTCCTATTCAATTATCCTTTCTTATCCTCTATTTGATACAGGTCCTTCTGCTGCATGGTGGCTGTGATAAACAGTCTGCCATGAAAATACTACATTTTAGATAGCGACTTGCATTATAACATCTTTCAATAATTACGTACTTTCCAGTAAAGGAAGATCTTTTGGATAGATCAAACACTTTGGATTCCCTTTTAATTAAATAAGAGATAGCACAATCAAGTTTTTGTAGTCCTTTAAACGAAATCAAAGCCTAGGACTCTTGCTATTTTGAACATTTTTTAAGAATGCAGAAAATGCAAGTACACATTTGCTTATCTACACATAAAATAAATGACATTTTCTTCTGTGTTTACATGACCATTTAAAATGTTTTCTGCAGTGGATTGTTTCCCCTGGGTTGCAGACAGCAGGGGAATCTTCTACAAAAGAATGCAGACTGTGATAGCCCAATAGTGATGCAGAATTCAAAGCCCCACCACTGAGAATTTTATGTTTCTCTCTTCAGCATTTCATAAAGGGAAGAGAATTAGAGAAAACAAAATGTATTTTCATGGAAGCTTCTAAAATTAACATTGACAGAAAAAATTTAAGCTGAATGCTATCATTTGATCTGTCATTGTTATATGAATAAAAATTAATTAAAAGATACCTCCTCTAAATTTAATAGATCTACTTGCATAAGTCAGGTGTACAGGATTTGTCCATAAATATGACACAACCAATAATAAAAAGGGTTGAGAAGGTAGTAACTGCATTAACAACTTGTACTTTAAATATGTATCATTACAGATACATAATTAGTATGCTTATGCAACTAGAAATGGAAAGAAGTGCAAAAGATATGGGTGAAAAAGGGGACACAGAGCAGTTTGGTATTTAATAAATGCACTGGGACACATCCTGGATCATGTATATTCGCAACACATCTCGAAAAATTAAGCTTCCTGATGACACTTTCATCAGGCTCCGAAGGAGCTGGGAGTTCTTTGTCTCAACTGCATTTGGAGGAAATCAAAAGCATTGCCATGCATACAGAATCTCAATAATGCTCATGGAAACAGATATCCTCACTCCACCACACTTGTCTTCTTGGAGATAGCAGCTCACCAAGATAACAATATTTATTTTTTAATAAAGCCTACCTTTATTTGTAATTATTCCACACCTGATATTAGCCTTGTGCTTGCATTTATCTCATTAGTAGTTACTTGATTCCCTTTCCCTCAGTACCTCTTACTTCTGCCCATCTCTTACGTATGGGCCATGCTGTCTTTCCAACAACAGCCCTTTGGGTACCATGACTTGCTTACTGTAATTTTATTCATGCCAGCACAATACAGCTTAAATTGTTCCTGGCCTTCAGGTGGTGTTTCATTAATGTGTATTAATATAAACTAATAAAACATCTATGTGGGATGGGAATATTCTGGCCGCTTTGCAGAAATCACCAGAAAGGCAGATCCTCCCTGAACTGCGCGTGACTCCAAATTCCAGGCTGGCAGCCGTGTCTCCGTGAGCACCTCCCGTGGGCACACGGGAATCACGCAGGAGGATCAGTGCCATGTGGAGCAGCCTTTGTGTAGAGGCACATGTTCCTCCCCTGTGAAGTCAGTGGTGCTGCGTGGGCAAAACGTTCCGCTGCAGGAACAAGGTCTGGGGCCATCAACTCCACTGATGAATCAACTTGCTGGCTCTGGGCATCAGGGAAGTCCTGAATTTTAAAGAGAATAAGGAATGCCACACTGACTTCTGCACACTAATGTCAGTGTACCTCGTTCTGGCTGGAACACGGGTTACAACTTGATTGTGTAGATGACACCAAGCAAAGCTGACATCACACCAGAACTGTATGGATCAGGAGGAAAAAACACCCCCAACAAAAGGCTGTTAAAAAAAAATTAAAATAACTGAATCGGAGAGCATCAAACAGTTTATGATGGGAAAAAAACCCATAAGGATGCTAGTGTATCTCTGTTACAAAATGTGGGGAGATGAGCAGATTGATAGAGAAGAAACAAGAAAATTATGGAAATTAAGGAAAGCTAAACGTTACAGCTATAAATCCCCGGTAATTTTCTGCGTGGGGATTATTGATTTGCCAAGCTCTAAAACTGCTTCCCTATTCAGACCTTCACAGGAAACAAACCCAATACTTATGCTAATATAATTATCCAACAAAAAACCCACATGTACATGCAATTCCAGCTGGAAGCCATTAGTCTGCCTGGAGTCCTTCAAGCAAACTACGTTCTTTCAGGTGGAGGTTCACCAAGCTGTTGAGCCTTTACTACATGACTTTTCTCTCCGATGTATATGAGACAGGAAAGCTTCACACTTCATTTGCAGTGAGATATGCTATTCCCTTGGGAATTACTACAGCCACCCAGGATTTACAGCCCACTCCCAAGCTGCAATATTCCTGTCACGTTTGGCTGAAATCAGCTCCTGGGTCCCACAGTTATTGGTGGCGATGGACAGAAAGCTGCAGGCATGGACAAACAGCATGGTTGTACATATCTTACCAAGGAAGCCTCAAGGTGTTTTTTTAACCAAAAGTTTTCTGTATCAATATGCAAAGACTTTGTCCTACCAGAATGTATAATTTTAGGAAGGAACTAATCTTGCAAATGACTTTATTCTAATTTGTCATATTGCAAGCTGTCTATATGAGTGACACTGACACACTTTTTCTCATACCTCAGCAGCCACTCTCACTTTCTGTATGTCCTGCTGCATTCCCAAATAAAAAGTAATTTCTTTTTTTTTGTTTGTTTGTTTTGAAATTACACTGGAACTACTTTCACAAACCCCTCCAGTTGTGTACTGTCTTAGATCTAGTTTCTATGTAAGCAACTGAGATGTTTCTACTGCATGATTTACAGCAAGCAGGGACATAATATTCTGGCAAATATTGTTGTCCTTTGTTGAGCTATACAAAACAGTTTATCCTATTATTCTTTGCAAATGGAAAAATTCCGCTTTTGAGAGGATTATATAAATAGCACACATTTTTAACTTAGTTCCTAATCATTTAGTCTATTTAGTCTACATTCTCCTGAACCACAAGGTCTCAGATTCTGTGGTTCATATATGTGAAGTTTATCTCATGATAAATACAGAAAATGAAATAATTTTTGCACATTGAAACTCAAATAGAGAAGGTTATCCCAGTTATAATTCTTACAAGTAGAAAATAAATATCCTATAAAAGCCAAACAGCTTTCTTTCATTTCAGTGGAAGATGAAATAATGTTTGTACATATTCCGTAAAAACATTTATCTCTTAGTCATTAATAAATGTGTATAATTATTTTCTGAGATGAGGTATACAGAAGTCAATATGAAACTATGGTTATGGGATACAAAAGACACTACAGAAATTACAACTCACATGAGATCTTTAAATAGAGCATTAGCTGGAACAATCTCTTAAGAAACTGCTGAACGATTGTGGAACTGCAGGATTGCATGGAAGGCAAATAACATCAGCTGCTGGAGAGTATGGCAGGAAAACAGAATGAAAAGTCACTCAAAAACTGAACAGAAGTAAAAGGATAACAGTAGGATTCTGATCCCTAATCACAGACGTCACCTGCTATTTTAGATGTCATGGCCTATCCTTCTTGGCTTCCCTCTGGCACTCCAGAAAGATGCGGGTCTTTAGTTCTCTGCAGATGGTAAATGCCAATGCTATGCAAGTGCTTTGGACAGCTAAGGGCATGAAAATGGCACTGTGCATTTACACTCAAACAATTGAACACCATTCTTAATGCTAGGGGAAAAAAACCCACATAATCATATCTGAAGCCATTTGCAGACACATCGAATAACTGTGAGGTAATGACTGCTTATGGGTAGCATCATTTTGGCCTAACTTCAAGCTTTGACTTAAGGTCAGAGTATAAAAATGTCTGACATAAACACTGTCTTTCAGTGGCACCAACTTCCAGCTCTTAGAAATAAGAAAGACTTTATACAATTAGCAATTATCACAGCAGTTCAGACTTCAGTCTGGTTCCTACTAGAACAGTCTCACATAAATTTCTATTTATGTGTGCTTGTAGGCCCTCTCCTATGATTCCTAGGGGAAAAATAAAAGTAATTGGTTTTTTGGCAATTCAAAGATACTGTAGGTCCATTAAACAAATCATATAATTTAATAATGATTCTGATGACTGATGATATCCCTGCTTATAAGCAGCAGTAAAATTTCTGAACATTATCCTTGCCCTGATACAGTAGGGATGTTAAGAAAAATGCAAGTTTAATGCCTGAGGATGGTTTCAGGTTCATTGGTCACAGGGGCTTGAAGTAACTAATGATTGTTTCACAGCATTTCAAATTGAATACCTTTCTCAAAAACAGACTTCAAAGAACATGCCCAAGTCACTTCCAGGTTATTCCTGAAGGAACTTCCAACACCCTACTGTCAATTCAAGCAAATCCATGTGTTGTGGAACAATGGCTCCTCCCGTGCAATAATTTTAAGCCAAAAACGTCCCTCAAGGTTCATGCAGTGCTGAGCAACCATTCTTCTGTTCACAGGTATCAAATAAAAACATAAATGTCATACATTTTTCTAATATTAGTAATAAAATCAAAAATCTATTAGTAATAAAATAAAAATTAGTAATAAAATCGAAATAGTAACAAAATTGAAATTCTGTAAACTACTCATAATAGTGCCACACAAAAAGGTGCAAAATATCATTATAATAAAAGGTAGCTGCTAAGCAGAACTAGAAGTCTGCTTATCAAGAGACATCTATATTGTCTTTGATGTACCGAACGTAAAAGTGGGACACTAAGAAGTATTTTCTTAGAACTACACAGAGAAGGGCTCATAACGTGTACATCAGGGAAAATACCTCCTAGGAACTTATTCCTGTACACGTGCCAAGAGAGAAGTAAGCTCATTAACTGCATTTCTTTTTCCTCAGGAGTAGATAGTGCCCCAGCAGACAGAGAGGATGTCTCACCCAAATCTGCCATCAGAAGGTATTTGAGGAGGAAACCATGTGAAGGCAATGCAGCTACGAACAGACCAGACAGCAGGAGATGCAGGAGTAGCAAACGTGCAATTTGAGACTTACTGAACTGCTCCCATAATTCCAGCACACTTCAAGCAAAACTGAGCCCACAAAAGTCTTTGCTTGTGGACGTCTGTAAGTAGAACGAAGACATTTTCCCACATTGATATGGCACGCTGACCTCTAGAGAGGAGCAAGGAGGGATGAAAGCATAGAATAACAGCAAACCAGAGCTGTACTGAAAGAAGGTTTGGAGAAATACTCAAAATGTCCTGATTTTGACTAACTTTGCACCCATAAATTTCAGAATCCTTCCCTTTCATTTCTCACGGTATTTCTCAGGCATCGTGTCTTGAATAATTTGGATATCAGGTGAAAAAAAAAAAAAAATCAAGCCTGCAGCTAAATTCTGGAAAATATATGTCATCTGGAGCAAATTGCTAAGAAATAGAATGTTGCTGAGCTATCACAGACCTGCAAGAGTTCATGGAAGATAAATAACATGAGCTTTTAGCAAGCATTGTAAGTTCCTGGGAAAGAAACCAACAGTCACAAAAGAAATCAATAGAACTAAAAGGACAACAGTGTTTCAAGTAGTAGGGTTTTGTGCCTCCAAATATCACTTGCCTGGTAGGTACTTTTAAAATAATACTAACATTTTAGGAAGCCTATGGTGCAATTTCTGGTTACACTATATTCTCTTCCTATTTATAAATAGGAATCACAGTTCCCAGAATTACAAATTTGGTTTGGTTTTGGTTTTTAAGTGGTTTTGGTTGGTTGGTTGGTTTTGGTTTTGGGGTTTTTTTTGTTTGTTGGTTTGGGTTTTTTGTGGGTTTTTAAATTATTATTTATTATTATTTTTTATTAGTGTTTTCTGTCATGATTTGGAGATGGTTCCAATTGGAATATTTAAACTGATTGCTATAGATACAGCAGACTATATTTTGCTCACTTTAACAAAATAATCCCAATGGTGAAGCCATTTGCAATGGTTGGTGTATGTGAAGAGGCAACCTGCAAATGTTGGGATGGTCCCAATGGGATGGACCAACCTGCAGAAATGGAACAGCTCAAGAGCTGCAAAAACTTTCTAGCAGCTGAAAAAAGTTATTTCCTACAAACTTCCAAGAATTGTCCTGCCACAGTAATGATGAGTGCTGTTCCTATTCAGCTGAGGAGTAGCTTCTCCATCCAGTTCTAGAAAACCAGCTGAAGTCTCAGAGTCAAAGGAATATGAAAATACATTAGTCATTAGATCCACCATTAAATGGGGCTTTGTAGTGCACACCATAATTCAACTGCTGGTGAAATCTCATTTCCTTACATTTTCTTTATCTTATAGAAATCTACTAGGATCGAAGTTTTTACTCTCTCTCTTGCTAAATTACCTAAGTTGGAATGAGAGACTGATTTGTTTCCCTTCAGAGGTACAGGCAGCAATCTCAGAGATGCCCACCAAACGCCCGGGTGAGCACTAGCACATGGTGTTTGGTCTCAGTTTTTCACTAATATTATCTTGCTTCTTGTAAGAATAAGTCCTGAAGTGTGGTAGATAAAATGAGATTTCAAGCTATGAAATAACAGAGACTTCCAGAAAGTTGACTCATCTCTTCCAGATGGGCGTATGTGAGTGCACACCACGTGAAATCCTCACTGCTTTTAAGAACTCATCTAACACATAATATTAGAGCCATAGTGATGCATTCCTGTTGTGCAAGAGAATGAAACCTTGCTATTCCTAAGACTAATTTATATAATTTATTTCTAACAGTTAAAATCTTACCATGATATGGACTGCTTCTATCTCATTAGGGTTGTAAGAAATTGGTTTGGTCATTGTTGGTTTTTGGGGTTTGTTTTTTGCAATGAGATACACAATAAAAACCGAAATAATACAGAAATGTGATTAAAAGTAGAGAGGATAGTACTCATAAAACTGAGAGAGATGAGATAGTATGAGAGAGAGAATAACGAAACCACTTTGTTCAAATTCCCCTCTGAATTGTGTTGCCAGCACCACTGCAGGCAATAAGCAATGCAGAATCTCTTTTGTGCCACCATCCAGTCAGGCTTGCTGAGCTGCACATTGAACTTCCCTCCTGGATGCAACAATGAGAGAAAAGAATCCACTTGGAAGTGCACTTCTCCTCCTTTTCAGAGTCCCACTGAAGAAAACACTGATTTTCAAAAAGTCACACTCTTTTGGGATGAGCATGTTATTCATTCCTATTGATTGATCCTAGCTATTATAATGCTCTCAATGTATAACCCTATACTTTAGGATCCTTATAAACCCTGGAAAGGAATTGGCCTTTCTACTATCTTGTTTCTTTCTGTTTCACTGTGTGTGCTCATCATCAACACGATCTCTTGCTTTACACTTAGTTCTTCATTTCCTCGGAAACAGAAACCATTATAATGACCAGAGCTACTAGATATTATTACAATATGAGTAAATTAAAGATAACCTAAAAACAGGAGTTAGGTTTAGTGGCCAAGAGAGAATGGAGAGTTAATTGAATAAGAAAAATTAGATGAAAATTCAGACAATGATTTCCCAGGAAGGACAGTATCTGCATCTAGTCTAGCCATCTCTAGATGTGGTCATCTCTGAAACAGAATTCAGCATGATAGACCTTATCCAGCATGGTAAAGAAAAGTTCTCCTATGATGTGCATCTCCGTTTGTACCTGGGCATATCTGTGCTACTGAAAAATTATTATTGCTATTTGATATCACAGCTCACCATGGCAGGTGGAAGCCATGAAACAAAGATAAAAAGACGGGGCGCTAGACCAGTGGGCTTCGGTGGGAGAGGGAGCTGGCAGGTGTTTTCCAAAGCATGCCCTGAGTCTGTGAAAGTGGGCAGCTTCCTGGGGTTAACAAAGGGGTTTCAATCCAATTGCTAGTCTCGCTGTGAGTGATACTTCGATTTTCTTCTGCTGCTTCTAAGGAAATAGTGTTTTCCCTGCGAGGTCCCATAAATTGCAGCAGTTAAAATGGCTCTTCTTTACTGCTAAGAAAATGTGCAGGATCAGGGAGTCTATGCCAAGGGTATGGTGGAAAACTATGCTGGAGGTGGGAGGAATGTACTGTAGCATCAACTTCAGCACACTCTGCTTTAGTCCCAAAGAGACACGGTAGGTGCCATGAGTAAAGCTACGACAAAAAATATATATCCTTAGCAGAGGAAGACAATTATTTGTTAATAATATAAGACATTGTTTATGTAAAAGGGATAGAAAAAGTTTTAAATGGGTGGAGGAAAACAAAGGCAAAATCTGAGCAAGCAGGCTGGAAGACTGTATCTGCAAAGGAGATGAGAAATGAATTAACACTGCTAAAATTAAAGGTCTGACCCAACAGCTCTGGATTCTGCCAGTGACTTGGCTGAAGATTCTGTGCCTGACTTTGAGGAATTCTCTCCTCTTCAGTGACTGTAAAACAAATTCAACTCTGCAGGCCAGATTCTGCCTCCTCTGTGTGTAACACAGGAATAAGAGAACTCCAGTTGTCAATTTGTACCCCAGATCTTCATGGCAGTGTCTGATAAGAACCCGACACAATGGGGTTTTGATCTCTGATGCTTTCTGCAATCTAAATAATATTAAAACTCGACTCTGGGTCATTTAAGTACCACTCAGTGCGTGTCAGAATAAAGCCTCTGTAGGTTACCTCAAGGTTTCTGATGTTCAGAACCAGGTCAATGGAATGAATCCTGCATTCAAGGTTAATAGGAGAAATTGTATATACTCATGTTATGCACTAAAAAACAACAATAAAAACACTGCCAATACCTAAGTTTAGTATCTCACATACAAGATTGTTTTTAATAGAAAAAGCCAACAGCCCTTAGGAAT
Organism: Grallaria varia; assembly: GCA_013396735.1. Lineage (NCBI taxonomy): Eukaryota > Metazoa > Chordata > Aves > Passeriformes > Formicariidae > Grallaria > Grallaria varia. Next base: position 747,667 of record VWZG01008091.1, on the reverse strand, counting down.
GACAAAGACTTCACTGAGTTCAAGCATTGAGGACTGCATTTTTTCTCAGTATATTTTTCAGACAATGTGCAACATAAATCCTGGTCTGTGACTTGAAAATACTCAATACTGGTCTAGCTCTGCTCCCATTTAAGTCATCTATAAAGTTCTGTTATCTTTACTGGCAACAGGGACATGACAGAGCCAAGTGTTTTTGAAAATCTCACCTGTATTCAACAGTAAGACACAAAACCTACCCTAACGTTATGGTTCACACACAGGCAGTAAGTTGGGCAACACCAGATTTAACCCTCAAGGTCTGCAAGCTGTAATTCAGCCCCTTGTGCATATGTGCTGTGCAGGAGACCAATTATATATCCTACACACTTTCCACTGCCTCAGACATTGCACCAAGTGGTTGGTGCTCACACGCATTGAGGTGTCCTCAGTATTTCATTTGATCCTCACCCTTGTGCGTGTGGCCATATTTGCAGCACACAATCCCAACCTGCTCTAAAGGCAGAGTTATCGAGTTTCTCACAGCACTTTCTATGGAGCTCATCACTGCAATATGCGAGTGCTTCAAATATTCATCACTTTCCTTCCACAGCACCTCTACGTGGTGAAGGGAAGATATTCTCCCATTGCACAGATGGGGAGCTGAGTCAGAGAATGATTAAGGTCAAACGTCTTGCTAATTTAGGGTGTTTAATTTCAGATGCCCGAGACCAGATTTTATTCAGAGCAATTATCACAACTTTATATAGTTAAGTGTAGCTCCTATCTAGTTCAATTGTAGCTAGAAATGTCTAGCACTTCTGAAAGTTGGAAAGGAAAGGAAAGGAAAGGAAAGGAAAGGAAAGGAAAGGAAAGGAAAGGAAAGGAAAGGAAAGGAAAGGAAAGGAAAGAAAAGAAAAGAAAAGAAAAGAAAAGAAAAGAAAAGAAAAGAAAAGAAAAGAAAAGAAAAGAAAAGAAAAGAAAAGAAAAGAAAAGAAAAGAAAAGAGAAAAGTTTAGAATCCAGCCTTACTACATCCAGCTGCGTATTGGGGGGGAAAAAAATGGACAAATGGGAACTGTTAAACCTGAGAAAAATTTGTCTAAGGCGGTCACTCAGAATTACATAGAAATTACAGCACAAGCATCTAAGGGGCCCCACAACAGCATTTAACCTCCTCAGCCATCAGACCATCTTTCTTGGTCCTTACATGGCATCTGATACCTTCAACAACTGAGCCCACAGTCCTAGATAGTAACATCAATATCACATTTTCAAAATCACTCTTCATATCAAAGATTACTCTTCTGAAAATCCTAAGATAAGGCATTTGGGCTTCTTTTCAGCTTCCTCGCTTTTTTCTTTGGATAGGAGAAGTTGGGCTTGGGTGGGTAGACATGTCCCCTTACGAGCACATCTGCATGTATTGCTAGATAATATGTGGATGTAATGAAAATAAAAGTAATATATTGGGTAGTTTGAGATTATTGGAAGCAAAGGGCTATCTTATTTAACTGGAAAATACTTCCTAAAGCCAGCATTTATTGCAGTCAACCAAGTGCCAGAATCCCTGTCTTTTGGAAAATGCAGAACCGCCCATCCAGCTCTATGCCACTAACACGGCTAAATCCAAAAGGAAGGGGAAAGACACCAAGAGTATTTCAGGACAGAAACTATCTATGGTTTCAGGCGCAGAATTTCCAGAAGGAGCAAGAAACAGAGGGGGATGATGATTTATCTTACTAGCGACTTTTCCTCTTCCTCACATATATATTTTTAACGCACTACTACATCAATATTCAGGGGAAGGCTCCCTCTCCTCCAGACTCCACGCTTTCTCTAGGTCCTTCTGCCCTCATTAGTTGTAGCTCACTGAAAATGCAGTTGCTTTGCCATGCTATGAAAAGCAGAAAGAGAGGAATTGCAGGGATTTTTCTGAAAACCTCATCACATTTCTTTTTCTCAGGCCAGCGATCCGTGGCCACAGAACCATCTGTCTGGCAGGACAGCTAAAAGCAGCACTGCTCACACATCCCTCGTGCCATTCCTATTTGCCCGCTAAGGAATGATATATACTCTGGCCCTCAAGGGAAGCAAACACGTTTGCAGGTTATAAAATACTCCTGTCACTGCTGCTGACAGGAGACACTGCATTTTCTGGGGGAAAGGCTGGTTCTGTGGAGAAGGCACTGAAGGCTTGGGAGGCAAGGGCTGAGAGCCGGGTCTCAGACAGAGCTGGATCATCCCTTTGTGCCTCCATCCCCTCTCTCTGAAAGGAGAAGCACCAATTAAAGGTAAGGATAGTTTGGAAGACTAAGCAGGTAACCCCAATGGTCTGCTCAGGCTTCACAAGCAGTTGTGAGGCACTCTGATAGAGGAGGAGGCTCTATCAGTGCATCCCACAGGCACTCCTGGGGCTCGTTTCATCCTCTCACTGCAAAGCATTCCCCCACACCACTTGGATGTATTTTTTTTGACACAAATCAGCAGATATAATGAAATTATTCTTCTTTCAGAAACAAGTAACAAACCGCTTCAAATTTAAAACCATCTGCAGAGGAAGGCAACCATTCTATACTCTAGAGATGAAACATTTTTTGAGAGCGGTGCACCAGCCTGATTTTTATTTCCCAGGTTAGTTATTACTTAGGCTAGTAGAAATTCACTGGAAGCTGGGAAATGCTGCCTCTCCAAGGGGAGAAACAGTGCCCAACTCCTTTCTGGAAGCATTTTGGCTTAAGACAGTGATTTCTTGCTCTCAGGTTCAGAGGTCAATGGATGCTGCCAGGCACAAGGATTCATTTGATGATTTTCATGGTGGGCTGTACATTTCTATATCTGTGTGTATATGTGAGCATATATGATTAAAGTGTGCACATGTTCTCTTGATAGATTATTAATATCCATGGTTACTTGCTGGTTTAGGAGGAGATTTTTTAAACGGCTATCAAATCTCTAGAAGTGCCATAAAGATCCAAAGACCCAAGTGTGTCTGATCTTATTTAAAAGAACTGAAAACTGAGTAATCAAATGAATGGATGAATAAATAATTAAAATTTTAATGCTTAAGCAAGTAGGACATGTCTGCAAACTGCCTGAAGCCAGTGCTGACCCAAGCTGTTCGTTCCCATAGCACTGAACATCACTGCAATACATGGGCTTGGAGCCTGAAACACGGGAGCAAAATAACCCTGGGCAAGTCACTTCATTCTTGTATCAAGCTTCCCGTCCTGCCAAGTGTGGGTAATACAGTTTAGCTACATCACTGAGATGTCAGAAAGAATACTGTTGAAAGCAGTTCAAAGACAGAAAGCATGAAGAATGTGTTAGGTATTATTATTACATGTGAAGAGCCATTCTAGCAATACACACCTTTCTGTAAAGAGGCTATATTTAAATAACATAACCTTATAATTAAAATACATGATCATTAATAATAAAAATAGCTATTTTAGAGCGTCTCCTGTCCTGAGTTCTTTCAGAGTCTGTTACATTCTCATTAAAAAAACAAACTATATTCTATAACTACAATGGCACTTCAGCTTCATGTTTATCTTTTAGATGCAAAAGAAAAGACAAAACTCAACAGGATTGTCTAATGCCCAAAAATCTGAGAAACTCCTGTCCTTTCCTTCTTAATACTGACCAAATGACCACTCTCAGTTTCCTGAATTAAATGCATCATTTGACTACACAGCAGTTCAAAGATGTTTGTTTCTAGTGTGCTACCTTTTTAGATGTTTTCAAAAGAAAACAAAGGGAAAAATAAATGACCAGTAATGACAGAACGCTTTTAAAAAGCCATGCTTTTTAATAAGCAAGAAAAGTGAGCCTTCAAAGCCCATGCATAAGCACCTACATAATTGGCTGGGTTTTCAAGAGCGTTGAGCTTTCAGTGGTCCCCAGTGGGACCAACAATAGCTTTTGGATGCTCAACAATTTATCACGACTCAACAATTCCCCCCCTGGGCATTATTTATCAACTCTGTGGTATAAGAAGGTGAAGAAATTTGAGACTGTCATTTTCAGTTGGATTCGGACAACTATTAGGCTCCCCTAAAACATCCCCAAGTATTTCCACTTGTTTTTTTCTTGGATCTTACAGCAATAAAAAAGAACCAGACTTAATTTAAATGAACACTGCATACTAGCACTCAAATGCAAATACCATATCATGCTGGTAAAGGTTACATAAAGTAATGATTAATTACTCTTTTTCCCTGTTCAGGTTTTACTTGTCTGTCAACAAAAGACAGTAGATGATTGCCTGGCTAAAATATGCATTATTTTCAGCTCTGTAATATCACTGAAAAGCAAGCAGCAGTTCAATTTGCCCGCAATACTTTATCGTGTAGAATTAAAATTCTGCAAGCAACCTCTCCTCATCTGTTACTTTCAACATCTCCCACAACTATTTGATTTTTTTTCCTGGGTTTTCATGTTAACAGGTCATCTCCTGCCAAATCCCAGCAAGATAAATAAGTCTCTGCAGCTTGTTGAGTAGTTTTAGCTGTGTTTTACACATGCAGACTGCATTTCACAACAAACAGGTCTGAATCGTTCAGCAGCATTATCAAGACAAAACTTAGGAGGATATTTGCCACAAATGCTCTCAAGAAAGGAGGAGCTATCCCAGCTTTTTGAAAGGTGAATATGTGGCCAAAGTTTGAAGCATTGCCCAACTGACAAAAAGAGTAAGTGTCTAGCAGGCACTGAAACCTGCAGCTATGGACATGGACATGGACATGGACAGGAGCTTCAATGCCACCCTCAGCAATCTGCCTCTGCTGTGGGGTCAGAGCAGTGGGACAAATCCTGCAGCCAGGCAGCAGGAACTAACAGCCTCCTGTCCCTGAGCCCTTTGCAAACCACCTTCCTGCAGGGAGGAGGGAATCTGAGAGGTGGGCGACAGCAGCAGCTCAGTCTGCAAAAACCTTTCTTTCCCTAAATCCATCATTTCTGCAGGCAAGAGTCACAGGTGGATTTATCTATTTACTTACTTATGTATTTTTAAAGAAAGTTCCTAGTCTTCTCTTCTTCACTGAAATTTCACAAACTGGACATCAATGATTTTATTGGTCTGTTTGAATAGAACGTCTTAATACACCTTTTTTTTGTGTATCCTCTCCTCCCTGCCAGGATATGAAAGCAAAAGGATCATGTGGTGATTGTCCACATTTGCAAAGACAATCAGAACCAATGGACAGGCGAATGCCACACCATTTTACAGACAGTCTTAAGTCTTCACTTTTGCATACTGTCAACACAACCAGTCTTGAAGAATCTCTTATCTGAAGTTGACCTGTTCTTGAGTTAGTTTTATTATCCATGTTGATAAATAATATACAAAATACTGTTCAATAGGGGTTTTTTTGCATATGGCCATGGACTAATCTTCCTGGTAATTGAAGGCTTATAGGATGAAAAGAAATTCTATGGAAATTGCCAAGACAATGAAAACTAATTAAGTGTAAGCATCTGAGTGTCACCTAAATTCAGTCTCCTTAAAGCAACTGTCATCTCTTTGTTTTATCAGCAGTTTCAGCAATAAAAATAAATAAAAGTTATGCATTACACCTGACAAGGAGCCAACCACACATAAAAGTACAAACAGCATTTGGTGAATAGTTTGCAACAAGTGAGTTCCTTTTTTCTCACTAAAGCAGTTGCTCTTTGAGTGACACAAACCACTTACTCAAGAAATGGACCAAGGAAAGACAAAACATAGGCTCAGTGGATGTTGCAGGTTATGTTTCCTCTAGTCTCATAGGCATTTTGACAAAAAATATACAGGCCTGGATAGAACAGAACAAAACATAATCTGGAAGATGGTTTGAAAAATGCATATCACTCCTGCCTACCTACAGTGACTCCCCAGAGAAAGCACCCTGGTGTAGATTCATGATAATCTTTCATTAACATCGTCCCCAAACTTCTGCTACAGCTGTTCTTCTCTGCAGGATTATACACAACTTATGCATTACAGCAGACTTTGCTGCAGCCTCTTATATGAAAAAAGAACTGACTCTTGCTCCAACTTTTTCATAGAGGTCAAAGAAAAATGACAAAAAAGTGATTTGGGAAACAAAAGCAAAGAGAAATAAGCTCTAGTTGCAGTGAGAGCACTAGAAGTAGCACGAGCACGGACCATCCCAATAGGATTCATTTAGGATTATATTTTTAGCCTCAAGTACATACTTTATTTCTCATGTGTATTTTACATGGCCTGTTGAGCTCAATTACTTCGTATCTTTGTGTACATAAAACAGTATTTCCAGAATGCTTTGTTACAGAAGTAACAACCAGCCAAGCCCTCTTTTCTCTCCTAGAGCAAGACAGGGAAGAGACTTATTATATTAACTGGGAGGTATAATTAACTCCAGTTGTATCAAAGGGGGAAAAATTTTCACTTTTCAGGTATTTTAAAACTTCGAGAATAAAACCAGATGTTTATCACATATTTGGGCAGCAGAAACAATTTTTAGAACAAGGAGATTTTTTTTGTTTGGTAATTCCCCAACCCATCAAATCTTGATTTCAATCTTTTTTGTTTTTACATTTTAATGTAGACACATACAAATTCTCACACAAAAATAAGTTTATGGTCCAAACACGTCCAACATGAAACTATAGAATCATAGAAGGGTTTGGGTTGGAGGGGACCTTAACAATCACCTAGTTCCAACTCACCTGACATGGGCAGGGACACTTTCCACTAGACTAGGTTGCTCAAAGCCGCATCCAGCCTGGTCTTGAACACTTCCAGTGGTGAGGCATCCACAGCTTCTCTGGGCAACCTGTTGCAGTGCCTCACCACCCTCACAGTACAGAATTTCTTCTTTACCGATAATCTAAACCGACCCCCTTTCCATTTAAAACCATTCCCCCTTGCCCTGTCACTACGTGTTCCTCTAAAAAGTCTCTCTCCAGCTCTCTTGTAGCCCCCTTTAGGCAGTGGAAGGTGCTACAAGGTCTCTCCAGAACCTTCTCTTCTTCAGGGTAAACAACCCCAACTCTCTCAACCTGTCTCCATAGGAGAGGTGCTCCAGCTCTCCAACAATCTCCACAGCCTTCTCTCTCTTTCTTATGCTGGGTTGCCCAGAGTTGGACACAGTACTCCAGGGGGGGGCCTTGGAAGAGCAGAGTAAAGGAGCAGAACCAGGTCCCTTGACTTGCTGGCCATGTTTCTTTTGATGCAGCCCAGGACACGTTTGGCTTTCAGGGCAGCCAGTGCACGTTGCTGGGTTATGTTGAGATTCTCGTCAGCCAATACACCCACATTATTCTTCTGAAGGCTGCCCTCAATCCCTCCTCCACCCAGCCTGTATTTGTATTTGGGATTACCCCAATCCATGTGCAGAACCTTGCACTTGGCCTTGATGAACTTCACCAGGTTTGCCCAGGCCAACCTCACAAGCCTGTAAATCCTGTCTGTGTTTGGATGTACTGCTTCTGAGCTTGGAGAAGGTGATCGTTGAATATTAACAAGTTTTATTGGGGATCCCCTTCCCTCCAGGGCTTTATCCCATGGCACTCCACCAAGCAGATTTCTGAAGAGGCCAAGGCCAGCTCTCCTGAAGTCTGGGGTAGTGAGTTTGCAGTGTGCCTTCCTCGCTACCCTAAGGATCTTGAATTCCACCATTTCATAGTCACTGCAGCTTGGGCTGCCATTGAGCTTTACACTTTCCCACCAGGCCCTCCTTGTTGGTGAGAATAAGGCCCAACACAGAACCCTTCTTCTTTGGCATCCCTGTCATTTGGAGAAGGATGTTGTCATCAACATACTCCACATGCTCCTGGATTGCTTATGCCTTTCTGTGGTGCCTCTCCAACAGATACTGAGGTGGTTGAAGTGCCCCATGAGGACCAGGGCTTGTGATTGTCAGTCTGCTTATATCTTTCGATGCAGTGCCTCATGCACTCATTCTTCCTGCTTGGGTGGCTTGTAACAGACCCCCCACTATAAAGTCACCTGTCCCCTCCTTTTAGTCCTCACCCACAAGCTTTCAGCCAGCTCCTTATCCATCCCCAGGCAGAGCTCCATGGAGATCTGAAAGGTCTCCCCAGTATATTTTGAGTTGGATGATTTAGTGGGAATACTCTTGCATGAATGAACTGCATTTTACAGAAAAACAACTATGAGTCATAGTTTCAAACAGCTGTAATTTACAGCAGGGAGATCACTGAAGACTTAAACCCTGGGCTTAGCCTGTGACAGTGGCTGTGTGCTATTGATCACTGTAGTTGTTATGGAATTCACACCAGGATGCTGAAGAGCAAGAAAAAATTGCTCCCTTTTGGCATGACAGACAGGAAGACAATTTATTTACTGTTAATACTGATTTACCATCCTGATGCTAAGAGTGTTATAACTGACTGGAGAAGTTCTAAAATTTATAGGAACTTACGGGAATTTATAGGAACCTACGGGAATTTATGGAAAGCACACTATCTAGCATGGAGGTTTGGCAGGGAACCTACTTGGTGCATTCTAGTCACCTCCCACCTCAAGGTCAGTCAGGAGAAGACCAGTGTGGACTGTATTTCCCCACGAGAGAGAGGATGGGAGACAAGGGGTGATAAACTAAATCTTCTGAAACAAATGATGAGGGAACCAGGCCTGCAAACTTATTCTAGCGTGTGTACATGGCCAAATTTATATTGTGGTCCTAATCCTGAAGTCCATGCTCAGACAGAGCTCTATCAAGGTCCATCAGAGTTCATACCTCTGAGGACCTAAGAGAAATCTGATTTCTGAGAGAAGCATTTCTCCTCACCGTAATAGAACAGGACAGAGAAGAACTTCTTATAATATCAGCTTTGTCTATAACAAAAGCCACATGAAAACAGCACGGGCCAATTGAAATAAACCTGTTTGTTATAAGTTTGATGCCCCTGTAGATTTAAAGCTTCAGTTTTCTACATAAGGGTTTTCTGGGTAGTGAAAGTAGAGGGGCCTGCTCAAGGCTGCATGAAGTCAGTAGATTTATTCTTAATTTAGCCACTCATGCCAGATATCTCTCCATCTTATTTCAGATGCACACACTTCCCAGAACTCCTTAAAGTTCTCTGTTTTCCACCCGGATACTCTGGGATCATATAGCCCAGTATCCACGCTGAACTCCTTCAGGCATTTGAGCAGAAGAGGCCTGACAGATAACAACACGGTCCCCTCATCTCCCAGAAAGACATTGGAAAGCCCAGCTTGGAAACAAGGCACAAAACCAAAATAAGACGTCATCTGTTTGTTTACTATCAACCTCAAAGATGTTTTGGGTAGGAAGGTTACATTTCTCAAGTTTATCGTAGTAACTGAGGTCAGCTGGTCCTGACAGGAGACACCAGTTGGAACAAGCGAGCACTGAGCAGTCTTCAGCAAGGGAAGGCAAAACACCTCCCAATCAATAAACATTTTACTAATGGACAAACCTTATGTTCTTAGTACTTTCAGGGGTTATTTCAATCAATTTCTCCTTGGATTTTGCTGTCCCATACATTCAAAACTGCTCTTTGTTTTATCCAGCTTGTTTAGCCTGGACTGTTGGCATAAAACTTCCTAATTACAGCATGAATTGCAATGGCAAAGTCGAGCGTCAATATAATCCATGGGAAACCATGTGCAGTACCTCACAAGGAAAACACCATGAAAAATAAATCAATTTAATGTCACTGAAACCTCCAATGATTAAGTTCACAAAGATTAATCTCAAATACTTGTTGGATTCAGTGCATCAGCATTCTCAGCAACATTTGTAAATTAACTTTTAAATCACAGATGTTGGGATGTGAAAATTAGAAAAAAGAAGGCTGTTAGTACTATTAGATTCAACTAAACTGTGAAGTGCCGGGGATTCTTAAGGAGAAGAAGCAAAGTTTAGACCTGAATTTCCAGCTATGAGGACTCGTCAATGCTTATTACACTCAGTGCAATGGCATCTACAGAGTCTCAAATTTAGGTTATAAAAACCCAGAAGTTTCATTATGCTTCCTCACCTTGAGCAATTCCTCCTTTTCCTCTAGCACCACAGTATCTCAGAATAATAACAGCCATGGAGTTTTTCGTTAAAACATCCTTCAAGCTTTATCATCTGCTTTGCCATAAATGGTTCCATGTGTCTTCTCCCTCTCATTTTAATATGGTCTAAGTTGCAACATATTTTCCCCATCCAACCTTGAGTTTCTCTCTATCAGTAGGCAAAAAAATGCTGCATAGGCATTTGAAAATAACCTGTTTGCTCCTGGCCATGAAAACAAAAAGGTAAAAGTGTAAGGCTGCCAGTTCACTTAAGGACAGTTACAACTCAATGTACCATTTGTTAATTCCTACAACCACATTAAGATTAAGTATCAGACCCTTTTAAACCCGACACAAAAAGAGTTGAGAGGTTGGTCAGAGTATGTGATTAAGCTAAATTAATGACCCAAAATGCATTCCACATAATATGCTACTGTATATATTCACCCCCAGTCAATTATATGTTTATTACAGTATCTCTGACAAGCTAAATTAACAATAAATTAATGTCTAAGTTCTGAATTCACTTTGACAATATCATACTACAACTAAGCCTTAAATATCTGCATGTAACTATTCTGCTACAGACATAAGGAAGGTAATGGAGTCAAAAACTGCAGACTAATTGCTTCAGATGAAGGCTTATTATCTCTCCAATTTCAAGCTCAGCAGCAGTTAAGCAGTAATAGAAACTACTTTAGTCTAACCATTGTGAATCTTTATGTAAAATTTACTTTTATTTTACCTGTCTTACCTTTTTATAAACAATAAGAGCAACAGCCCTTTGTTTTCAGACTGACAAAGGATAGCAGATGAAGGGTTAAAAACCCCAAACAACAGTTCAGCCTTCAGATTAGTTTAGTTTTACTATTTCACTCAAACTCATTCTCTCTGTCTTTCTAATGGGTTTTTGCATGATCTTTTCATGTGTAAGTTCAGCTTAATTCTTCGTAAGTATTTGCTTCAGTCTGTCTTATCCTCCTTCACCAGGAGACACACTCAGAGCTTGGTTCACCACTCAGCTTAGACTTGTGTATTCGCATTTGTAAAAGTGGTTGCAGTGAGGGCATGAGGCTTTCCCACACAGGGATGGTGGGCGTGATTGGTGGTATGGCCACCAAAGAGCTGGGAGGGACACACCAAGTCTCAGGGAGCAGCTAAGAGATGCTCCTGCTCCCTTGGTGACTCACTGGGATCCCACCACTTGTCTCCATCCCAGCACACGCCAATTCCAACAAAACTAGACTATTTGATAGTTTGACCAAACTAGATGACCCGTGATCATCTGCATTTCAGCTTTTTTAAGGTGGTTGTTGGAGACAGGGAAGTTCCTTCCAACAGCACTCTTCACTCACCAGGGAAGCAGGAGAGTGTCCCATCCTTTCACCAGCCTCTCCTGCCAAGGTCACCGAGCGCAGAGGCACAGCCACGATGCTGGCACTGCACGCCTATTTAACCAGACAAGATGCCAAAGCACAATCCCTGCGATGCCTCTGGGACCAGATGTCGTTCAGCAGAGTAGGACAAATCCCCCTCTGAGAAATCATGGTCTGGTTGCACTTTGCACCTGCAGTTCCTATCACGAAACAGTATCTCATAGCAGCGATAGCCACGCGTTGCTTGCCAGTGAGCGCACATCACGCAGACAGCAGGCAGGTTGTCTCCCCTAAAAAGCCTTCAGCCCAGCAGCAATAAGGGCACAGGCAATCGGGGCACCACCAATTTCCTTGATCTGTGGAGGATTTCCACCAATGGTGGTGGGAAGCAGCTGTGCCTCTCCACTTGCATTGTACCTAAGAGCTCTTTTCAAAACTTCCATGACTTTTTTCAAGGCTTCCTCTCTAAAAGTGTCAGACTCCAGGCCTCAGCCTTGGCTCAGCGCCTCATCTTGACTTTCTGGAAGATGCTCTCCAGCACCAAACTTCAGCTTCTGCCCTCCACTTCCAAAAGGTTTAGGTGTAACCCTTGACCATGCATATCCCTGGCTAATCATCTCCCCATTTACTTTTTCATTTCATCCCTATGGCTCCTAATTATACTGCAGTATTTCTACAGAAAAAAATATTAATTACTGTTTCTCAGAAAAGGACTCTGCATTATGCAACAGAGCTCTGAAATATGCATCTCTATCTTACCCTAAAATATAAAATTGCTTCAAGTTCTCAAAATCTTAGAATCAGATACAATCCCAAAACTCCATGCATTATCTCTCTCTCATTTGCGAGTTTGCTTATAGCTGTCTCAAGTCCTGACAGGATTTACCTTTATCTTGATATTTTTCTGCTGAAATTCTAATTCATTTCTAAACCTTTGGAATGAGTTTTAACTTTCAGGTTTTATCCTGTGACCCTTTCCCTACATTCTCTAAACACCACGGGGGGCGTATCTCTGATATCTCAGGTACTTGTGCAGCCTGAGTTATTACAGCATCTCAGAACTCTGTATTTCATGTACTTATCCTCAGGAGACTCCCAGGTATTTTTTTCCCAACTTAGGGCGACAGTGGAATATCTCAGCTGAAGAGAAGCTGCCGACTGCCACTGAGGACCAAACGCTGTTGCTCAAAGGCACAATGGAAGTCTGCACACAGGAAGCACGAAGTTCCACGCTCCACCCACTGAATGGTCATGCACAGCCACCCAATAATGCCACTCAAACTTTGCTATTAAAGCAGAAATTGATACTCATTTGCCTTTCCATTCTGGATCACCTTCACTGATTTCAAATACAATTCTCTCTCCAGATTTATGTTTAACAAAGGTTTCAGCCTTGCTGAATGCACTAACTTTTGCAGACAGTTCATCATATCTGCAGCAGCCTTTTGGAGGAGTACACACAGCTTTCCTATCCCATTGCTGATTGCACTCTCCTTCTTCTGAATCTACTTCACTTAAATCCCACTTAAGAATCAGAGATGGCAGGTCAGAAGGGCAACGAAAGGATGAAAGGGGGAAAAAAAGGGCTAAATATCAAAAGATGTGAATGCAAAACACAGAGAATAAACTACATAAAAAATAGATATTACTGCACTCTACATAACTTTAAAAGTGCTGCCTTCCCTCACATCACCCGAAGTGACCACGATTTACCACAACTTAATGCATGACAAAGGTCACAGAGGCAGCATTAAAGGCATAAGAACTGAAAGCAGGTAAAACCATTGTCCATGAAATGCCTGCAGCAATGCATAGCACTGTTAATGGACCACAACTGGAATGACACATCGAATTCTCTAAGAGTTATAAAAAAAATTAAAAACCTAAAAAGATTTTTTTTTCTTCTGTCGTTCAAACTCTCATGACCCCTAGATAACCAGTGAACTTCAGAGACAAATTATTCTTTCTTTATGCAACAGCAAAAGAAAGCTTTAATGAGAAAGGCAAGGTACCTCTGCCAGGAATGGAGGGAGCAGCAACCAACACTGTACTAAGGACAAGTGGCAGAGCACATACCACCACCTGGTCAGGGTATGGACAGCATGTATCCCATGGAAGGATACAAACATTTAAAAGCTTTGGCCTTCCAGAAGCACTTCCATTTCAGCACTGAATACCAAAAGGGCTTTTCTACAGCCTCGTCTTTTTGAGACTCCAGTTTCACGCCAAACATGCTCCTTTCCACCTTTGTCTCCCCCTCCCCACTGCTTAGCTGCCTGCATTCCTCACAGCAAATTAACAGCTTGAAAAAGGCTGCCAGTTTGATGCAATTTCATGTTCTTGAATACAGTGTTCTCGGGAGTGCTATTACGGAAATTTAATCTCTTGAGAAATAGATCAGATACCATTAACAGAATGAAACAAAAATGTTCTCTCTGAGTTCCTGGAGAAAGCCTGTGTTGGGTCTACAGTAAGACAGACAATTTAAAGAGTTGTTATCAAGAAAAAAAGGACTGTTTCATATGAAGAATTTTATTTTTAAAATTACGCACTTAAACAACGAATACTGAACAGTTCCACTGAAACTAAAGTAACCTATTGTTTTCTCTGCAAGTCAGAGTCAGATTTCTCCTTTTTCCCTTCTCTTTGGCAGATGCCTTCCAAAAGTGGTCCCTGCCCCGCTTTCCACACATCTGTAATAATCTGAGCCAGAATACTGCAGCGAGAATGAGGGATTCCCACAAGCAGGGACTCACCTTTGGGATGCGACAGTTTTCAACTCCAGCCAAGAACGCAGGAGCTCTGTCACAAGTCACTGAGATAACACGCTAAATTAGCTCATCTCCTGGGAAACTCACTCCCACCTGTTCAGCAGCTCCAGGCCAAGCTCCTTGCAGCCCACTGCTGGATCTGAGCGCCGCAGGGGTATGTCACCGTGCTCTTCAATTCCTCTGCGTGGATGTTATGCCACTGGGGTGCTGCAGCGGGGAGTCTGACTGTGCCAGCTAATGGCACTGTGAATCAGGGCTTTCCTGTGGCAAATTCACAGCTCAATCTGCTCACAAACGTTAAGTTGCAACGCATAACCTCAAACCTTGCTAAAAAAGATACAGGGCTCATCAGTGGCTCTTTGTGATCCACCATACAGCAGGGATGGTAATGGCAAATAAAAGGACAAAGCTTCTGCCCTATTTTGAGAGATAAAATTCATAACTTATAATAAGTTCCTGAACCTGCTGTACACTACTGCTTGTTTACAATGTTATCCTGCAGTCTTTGGGCACAATTTGTATGGCCCACATGCTGTAAACAGGCTTTGGTGTCACAAAGAATCAGGACTGTTGCATTCTTTCAGGCAAAGACTTTTGGCATCCAGGGACAATGATTTTCTGGACAGCAATCAGATGAGCAGAGCAGATCTGGAATGATTTTGTCACACTTCACAGGAATAAAATAAAAAAAGAACATACCTCTTCAAATACAGGAACACAGATCACATGAAGATACATATATTTGACCGCATCCCCCCATCCCTACTGGAGTCATGTGGGTTACTTTTGTTCAGTTCAGAACTGCACTACTGACCAGATCTCTCAGTCTGACCCATCTACCGTGCTCTCACTGACATTTTATAGGACCCTCAGAGTGCACAAACTGGCTTCATTTTGGATGAAGCTAAGCCAGAAGATGCTGAACAACCATGAAAGGACATTCACACTGGTCTGGAACTAGTTTAAAATAACTCCCCATCCAAAACGTGTGTTGGGGACCTCAACACCATCTCTCTGACTCTCACAGGGTGGGTCCAACACTACTTCCCAATGTAAGCCCATCCATATTTTTTAGTTTAATCTACACTGGGAATGAAGTAGCAGCACAGGACTCAGTTCACAATAGCTGAGAATATTTATGACCTTGAAGGAAGACAGCAGGCACACAGGGATTGAGACCCCCTGATAGAGGAATCCCAGAATTACCTGAATTTTAACACCACAGGGGGAAAGCCTGCATAATGCAACGAAACTGCACACTACTTTTCTTATTTGGATAAATTTACTCAAATAGAGGCACATTCCAGCACAGTATATTAGATACTCCAACTGTATTCACGCTTCAAGATACTACAAGCTATTTCTGTGAAGTAAAGAGTGGCAGGGGAACATTAGGAGCATGAAATATTAATCTTTCTATCATTTCATTCCTGAGTTTGGCCTAGGTTTTCCAAGTAAAATGTGTTCTCTCTCCACTTGAAGACACCACACCTATTATTTGGAATTCTATCTGTTCTGTAAAATTCAGAATTGATTACCTTAATGACAGCTAATAGGCAGAACTGTTCTATTGATCTGATTCCACTCCTTCATGGAGCCCACTTCAATAACACAGTCCTCAAGCTATTTTGCCTCCTCACTTAATTTTTGGTCTTTTACATGGAGCTCCATGCAAACAGTCACTAACAACCTTGTCTAGGACATGAGCGCATTTCAGAGCAGCATCTTGCTCCCTGTAAGCCCATGAGAGTTCTTCTCTATACAGCAAAAGAAACAAGAACAATCCTTTATTCTGAGAGCTCAAATACCCAATTAACCAATCAACCCTTTAAGAATGTTTTATAAAAGGTGTTCTTTGAGAATCTGTGATCCTGTTACACTTGATATGCTGACTCACTTTTTAAAACACTTAAAAGTCTCATTTTAGCATTATGCCTGTTACCATATTTTCATTAAAAGTCAGCCTCCCTATCTTTATATATGACTGCAGAGCTATTTGCATTCCCAAAGGCCATTAAAAGTAACAAGAATTGGGCTACATTAAGATAACAAATGTACAGGCTTATGTTAAAACACATAGATCTTCAGCCTGAGTAAATAGCTAAAGCACATTGTCACAGTACTTGACCTGTTGTTGCTGTTTTCTCTCACTTTATAATGGAAAAGTGGTTTTAATGGTATATCCACACATCCATCTAACAAACTCCAAGACAGAGAACAAGATTCTCCAGTTTGCTTGAGCCAGATCCCAAGTCTATTAGTGTCTGCAGGCTTTGCTACGGACTTCTGAGCACTGAGTCTCACAGACAACCAACTGTAATCATTGTACACTGCACGGTCTCCAACTCCAACCACCCAACAAGAAACCACAGCTGTGTCAGAAGCACCTCAGTGTGCAGAGGCGACCACGTCCAACCTGCAGCTTGATCAAGCGATCACAACTTGACAGGAAGAGACAGTACCACTTATCACTTACAGGATGTTTTCTGTACATGATGCCCAAAAGACTTCAAGTTCAGACTCATGAAACAGATAAGCAAGGAGATAAATGATTGGAATTCTGAATGGTTTAGCTGGCAGGGAGGCGAGCAGCATTGCTTATCAGAAATAAATTGTATAGAAGCATTTTTAATTACCTCAGGAAGAGAGGGATTGCCTGGCTTCAGCAGCTAAGGCAGAGCACTGCTTATCTCCACATCACAATCATTTTCTAATTATTATCATTTTTGTAAATCTCAAGACATAACAAGACTTCACTTGCATATAGACACGAGCCTAAAGATTTTTAAATTTATGCCTGCAAAGCTTCTGCAGATGTTTTCAAACTTTCCCCACCCTGTTTCTGCAGTGCCTTTTCATGCCCAGCTTCTGTTTGGGTTAGTGTGGTAGGACACAGCACACACTGAAGCCAACTGTGTCACTTACTTGCCTCTGGATTTTGGGAATGTCACAGCAAGGAACACAGAAAAGGGACGGTCACAATCTCTTACGACAGCAGCAGCTGCTTCTGAAAAAGACTCAGTCCTCTACAGCCAGACTAGCACTTTGCCTTCATTTTTTTCTGCCAGTTAAAATTTTCATTTTCTTGAGCAGTTTTAAGCAAGAAAAAAATCTCAGTAATCTTTGATATGCATAAGCCCGGAAATAGAATTTCAGATAGAAATAGAATTTGGATAGAGCCTCTTTTCAGATATGAACTGTTTTAGATAAAATAAGGGTTTTGATCTGCTTTTGGTGTTGGATGATAAAAGTGCATTCAAATGAACGGGCAGAGATTGGATTTGACCCCCTGCTGTCAAGTCATTTTACTAATAATGTATTGTGAAAACAAAAAAAGAAATTATGGGACTGAGCAAAGTTGCTCACAGACTCAAACATTAATATTCATAAATATCATTGATATTTATATATGCTTGATATTTCTATTTCATGCTCACACTAGGGCAGAGCTGAGAGAGGATGCACTTCCAGAATATTTAAGCATACCATATGGGTATAATTGCAATTCAATCAGTTATAGAATATACTCAATCAGGATTCTGCATAATACTAAACACTTCTTCTGGGCATTTTATACTTCACGTGGGAAGACTGAAGTAGCAAAGACATGGCACGCCAACAGCAAAATGGCATTAGGCAGGTAACACTACTTGAACCAAAACCACTATTCCTTTATAAAAGGCAACATATACTTCTTTATCTTACAAAACCTAACACTTTTACACAGCTTTAAGAAGGAGGAGGGGACAGAACCACAGCTCTCTTTGTTCAGAGAAGGCACTTATACACTCCTGCCTTCCAGAAAACACAGCTAGACTCATTTTAATGTGCAGCAAGCAGTGACAAAGATACATATTCAAAAAACATTGGACAGAGCAGGAAAGAAGCCCAACAGATGCAGGGTTAGATGAAGGCACAGTATCTTTACCCTGAGTATCAAAGTTGTTTCCTTCTTATTTTCACTGAACCATTGAGCCTGTTTTGGCCATTAGTAAAATGTCACCCTGAAAATGCAGATTATATGATGCTATTTCTGGTGCCTAGTGTCTTCCCATGCTCTTTCCTTCCTCAATTCCCTAAAACAAAGTACAAATGAGAAAAAAGAAAAAAAAAGAAAAAAAAAAAAAGAAAAACAACATGTGAGGCTCTCAGCCTATCAAGCCAGGAAGAACTATTTTAAGAATTAATTTGTGCCCTGAGAGATCTGTTTAAATTATCCTCCTGCGCTGTCCTAACCAAAGATTAAAGTGGTGAACTTCCAATGTCTTAAGGAGATGAGGAAAATTGAAGAACTGGAGCGTCCGGGCTCCCCCAGGCAGGGGCCTGAGCACAGGGAGGAGAAGGTGGTGCTGAGGAGAATGGAGATGCTGATCTGCCTGTGTGCCCGGAGCCCAGGAACCCTCACCAGCCTCAGATGGAGCTCAGAAACCGCAGCCAGACTTTCCCTCCTGCCACCACTTTCTAACTATGCCTATCCTTCACGGCTGAGGATACATCTCCCTTTTTCTGCCACCCGCTGCTTTTTTGACAGGGAAAGTTTTGACTTCATTCTTTCCTGGTAAGTGCAGGCAGACAGGAATATCCTCTAAAGCACAGCTCTGACAGAGAAAATTAAGTCTTTAACTTTCTACCTCTACAGAAACACATAAAACACCCACCAAGAGAAATAAATTAGTTGAGTTTAGATATAATGCAAACACGGCAATTTTCCCCAAAGCCAATGGGAGTTAAACCTACTTGCAGCTGCTTTGTGCCCCCCTGCCATCCCTGCTTGCTCATGCACAGCCTGAGCACACACTGTACCCTGAAGTGCCCCTCCAAGACAATGTCAGGAAAAAAATTCCCTGAAAGTGCATGCTAAAGTCAGAAGCTGAACCCCAGTTTTATACCCATCTGCAGAGGGGCTTTTAAATAGCCTTACCTCTTCTTCCAGCAAGAAGGGGCCTCCATCCCAACATACTCCCCTCCCCACCCAGCACGCATGTAAAGAACAAGTTACAGAACAAACCCCTACAGCCTTCAGCAAGAGGTACAGGTTGGTAAAAATAGCACAATTTCAGCTTCCACACACACCGAGAAAGCAGACCTTGAACCCAGCTACACAGCACTTTCCTCCTGCCACTGACTGGTGACTCAGTTGACAATTTTAGGAATGCACACCAAAAAGATTAAAAAAATAAAAATTCATAATAAGCAAACAAGAAACACAGAACTATACAATGCAAATCTGTATCTGTTTGAAATTGAGGAAAATAAACATTACCTGATCTTGTTGTTGGGCTTGTTTCCCTGATGCATTTTGCTCCTTGGCTGTAGTCATGCTCACCTATTTGTGCCCACTGCAGTGGCAAAAAGGATTTTACTCTGTGTGTGTGTAAGCTTGTCTGTGTGGTCAGACATACACGCGCACACACACACACACACAAAGACTAAAGGGATACGGATGAGTAACTAGTCCATCACTTAATCACCAGCTGAGAAATCTCCCACCCCCACAAAGAAAAAAAAAAAAGAAAGAAATAAAAATGCAATGTAAAAAAGCACTAGTCTGGCTGTCTTCCCCCTTGAGCATCTAAAATAAAAGCAGCAGCAGGAGCAGAAGAGAAGGATGCTGTGGGGGCTTCTTCAATTAGCAACAGCCTCTGCAATCGTCACAGAAACAATGATAACTGCTTGGCAACCAGCAACTGGCAGCAGCTCGGAGCCGGAGGCAGCGATGTGGTCCTCGCTCCCCACCTCCACGGCGGCCGCCCGCGCCTTGCGCATGCACCGGCAGCCTCGGCACACGCTGGGGATGTGCGGGGCTCCGCACCCATGTCCCCTCCCGCAGCCGGGCACGGGCCCGCAGCCGCCCCATCCCGCATTCCCTGGGATGCCGCCGACGGGAGCCGCGCCGATGCGGAGTTTGTGCCTTCGCCCGACTTGCGGAGGTTCCAGTGCCCTGGGCAGCCCGCGGCTGTGAAGCAGAGCTGTGTCAAGGGCAGCCTCTGCCCCGCTGCGAGCAGAGCGTTGGAGGATGCAGCGTGTGCTCCCAGGGAAGCAGGTTCCCACCGGAGGGATGCGGGTTCCCACCGGAGGGATGCAGGTTCCCACTGGCGGGATGCAGATTCCAACCGGAGGGATGCAGGCTCCCACCGGAGGGATGCAGATTCCCACCGTCGGGATGCAGATTCCCACCAGAGTGATACAGGTTCCCACGGGTGGGATTGCAGGTTCCCACGGGTGGCAATGCAGGTTCCCACCGGAGGGATGCAGGTTCCCACCGGAGGGATGCGGGGATCGCCAGCGCTCTCCAGAGAGCTGCTCGTCTCGCTGCCGAAAGGGTGGCACATTCACATGTCCCCCCGCCCCAAGCCTTCCCCGGCCCTCGGCATGTCCCTGACACAACGGGGGCCACTTTGCGTGTCTGGTACGGTGGCTGCCTCCTGTGCTCTGGGGGCTGCCATGTAGGTCACGTTGCAGGGTGACACACCAGCGCATTCCCTGTGCCACTCCAGGCTGCCATAGCTCGCTCCCTGCAGATCCTCTGGCAGAGCAGAGGTCTCCCCAGCGTGGCAGAGCTGCCAAATTGGCCTCCCATGCCCACTTGCCCACCTTGCTGTCAGCATAGGGTGACATGGGGTGTGCCTGGGTGCGAGGCATAAAGCGGGTACCGCTCTCCAGTGACCCTCAGGGGAGCTCACATGGTTGGACCAAAGTTAGATCAGCGTGGAGATTGCTCAGTATTTCCTTGGGACTGATGCAAACCCTCCTTCACCTTAACATCAGGTGACATGAAACTGCCATGTTTCTGCTTTTCCCATCCTCACCTCCCACCCAGCGCTCCTAGGACTGAGGTGGGATTGATACCAGGCTGGATCGAGCCCAGATCTCACCTCTTTGACTGTGTAAAGCTAAATGTTTTCTCACTCATGTGATACTGGGATCTCTGCTGAGTCTGCAGATAACTAGCTAAGGAAAAGGAACATCAGTGTGTTTACCTGACAAAGAAGTGATTATGCCCCATTTGATCCTCAATTTTACAGCAAGGATTTATTATACAAGATCACATTCACCAACACCGCTAGAGGCAAAGTCTCCTTACACCTAGGGTAATATTGATCCTTGGTTCAGGGACAGATCAACGGCAGGCCAAGTTTTCCTACTGATACCTACTAGTCACCACTTAGACCCCCTAAGCATTTCTGCATTTTCACCATTACATATCTCAGCAGTACATAGAAACCATAACAGAAAAGACCTGCAACATTGAATTGTGCTGGTAGGAAACTGGACAACTTTGCCTCACCTCAGGTGCAACGATCCAGGCAACAGCTCATTTTAAAAAAAGAAGTGAATAGCACCTCTCTAAAAAGAAACAATAATTTGCATTTAAATCTTACAGCCCGTGCCAATTTCTTGCTGAGTTATGCTCAGACACAGTCCTAGCTTACACTGCAATTCTATATCTTTAGTCCCAATAGTTTTAGTCACAATATTTTATTTATAGTGAGGTTATTGCTCATACATTTTTCCCCAGCCATCAGAACAGGATTGTTTTCAAGGTCTTATATAAGTGGATCAGTTTGAATTTTCCAATTGGCTTTCTACCTGTTGTGAGGGGCAATGAAGGCTTGCTTTACTTCACACTTCTGCTATTTTTCTTTCCAAGAGGAATTCCAATTAAACAAAACTGTCTTTGGAGTTTGGTCTTTTGTTTTTCACTTCCTTAAAGTACATCCTGGAAAATTCTGCAAAACAGGTGCCTTTTAAAATATGTGCCATTCACTGTGTCCCTGACCCCTCGGTACTCACACTGACAATCCCTGAACTGAATTGCATTGATATTAGAACTGAACATACCTGTGTCTGTAGCTGTCTATTTACCCTTGCATGCCCTCCCCATGCCTGTTAAACTCTTTCACAGTTAACAATTTAAGACACACAGTTTCCACTGATTTTCTGGAAAGGCCACTTTTTCTTACAACGTAGATTTTTTTTTCCACTAAGCTTGTTGTTGGACACATAAGTTAATTGTGCTAATTAGTCCAGTAGTTATCTATGCAAATGCATATGGCTGAGCCTCATTACATGGCTGCATTAGGATGCTGACTGTTCTGACTGCATTTCCCAGTGCTTGGCACAGCTACCCCAGTGTTACTGAAATGCCTTGATCTCTCTGCCTGGCAGTACCTCCTTGTCACCTCTGACCTGTGCAGGGTGTCTCATCCCCTCAGAAGTTGCTGCTCACTGCCAGGAGGATGTGAAAGCAGGGGCCAGTGACATCCTCCCGCTCTCTGTCACCATCCTTCCTTAATCAAAGCTGTTCTGAGGTTGCTGAACACCTCTTGGAGAGACACCAGAGGAGGAAGCAGTGGCCATTGCCATTCAGAAATGCTCATTACGCACAGGCAGAGAATAATCTGCTCACATATTAGCAGGGCTGAGGCCATCCATCCTGACCTCTGTGCTATGTTAGGGTACCAACGTTATTGCCTGGCTGAGTCATCACTGATGAAAGATTAATAACATCCCTATCAAAGGACATGAATCTGTATCTGCCAAACTCTGCAGGCACTGAGGCAGAAGGATTTATACAGACAGTCCCATTTAGGGCATTGCAGGAGGCACTGGAAGGGGCACAAAGACCCTGGAAGTATGACCTTCCCATCCATCCCACTCCACAGCACTCCAGCTCTTTACAAGGATAGAGAGACCGGGTTGTTCCTCTCTGACAGGTTCAAAAATGCATCAGGTTGTTTGACCCATACTACCCATCCTTGCAACAGGCTTGTCTCCGCTCGCTGCCTGTGTTATGTGAAGGTTCTATCTCCAGGCTCACTCCATGCCACACAAGCTGCATCCCCATCATGAACATCCTCCATTAATCCATGTAGTCCACACATGGGCAGCTCAGGGGCACCATTGTGAGCACAAACAGCTCTGTATACTGAGATGCATGTTCAAAATGCCAGCTACAACCATGTGAAGGCATCCCCACACGTGACAGCAATTAGCTCCTCCAGCACCACAGCAGCACAGACAGCCTTTTCCTTCCCATCAGGAGAGGAACCAGCGACAGGTGAAAAAATGTTCCCAGCTTCTCAACTCATCTTCACCCAGAGTTTCAACAAAATCATGCAGCGCTGAGGTAATACAGATAATTTTTAATTACCTTGTAACAAATTAGTCACACATGTCCTAGAGCCTTTCCTGTTCAAAAGAAAGGGCTTCATTATCCTGAGACTGGCAGGAACAGGACTGTGGTCTGGGATCATTCTCAAAACACTCCTTGGATTTCACAAAGTCACCAGGAAGCTCCGTCATGCTCAAAGATTGTTGAAAACCTTGAACACTGCAAATAGAAATTAATTTTCCCGTGGCTTTGGAAAAAAAGGTTGACTAAAACCTTAAAATGTCATCTCCACAATCACCTGTGAACTCTTAGGAGCTAAAGCACAGTAACCATTGCTTACGATGATGCATTACAGCAATACATGGTAAGGAAAGAAGCAGTTTGTTACCAGTCTGAACATTTTTAAGCATACCAGTTTACTGGTGCCATCCTTGATTCTGCCCCTCCACAAGAGTAGAGGTCTCTGCTGTCCACGGATGCTGAGCAGCTCCTTCTTGGGAAGCAGCGACAGACTCAGGAGTCAGTGCAGAGCATTGCCATCCCTTGCATGTTACAGAGGCCAGATCCAGCAGCAGCCTTTGCTCACAGAGAGCCCTCCAGCTGCACACATCTGTTCACAGGAGTACAGACTAAGGGCAATGATAAGCCTGTAGCAGCAGTGCGTACAATTACTGGATCCAGAACCCTTCTGCTCCATTGAAACATGGGATTCTGGCTGTACCACACTGGGCTGTTTATCCCCCTCTCACTGCCACATCCAGGAAGTTGAGGCCAGTGGGCAGAGTGGGTAGCAATGAGTTCTATTTGATTAACCACACCTTTGCACAGCCCGCTAACATTCTCCCTTCTCCAGATAAGGACCAGATCCCATGGAGAGCTACATATCTGAAACGTTTTGTGGGTCTAAGCCATTAGTATCTGGGGTGCAGTAACGTGTTACCTCCAGCAGAACACACCATGGGATCTGCTTTTGTACAGCCAGCCCCTCTGAGCTTCCCACTCACAATTCCCACTGGTTTGGATGGTTTGCTCTCAGTTCAGGAAGGACACAAGGCCCAGGAAGGCACATAATCTGGAAAGCTATGACAATGGAAAAATCAGAAGCAGGTTACAAAGGGAGAGTCCTACAGGCTGGAGTTCTTTTTGAAAGTCATATAGGTAGTAGACATTAGAAAGGTAACTCAGGAGGAGAAACAGACTCTGCCAGTGCAGACATCCACTACAAGGAAGGTGAGATGTGGCTGTAAATATGTTGTAGCCATGGATTTTAACATTCAGTTATTTGAAAGATGAATGAAAACTGGCCCACAGGATGCAAGGGAAACAGTGCTCAGTACACACTGGTGCTGCTTCCCAAGGCGGGGAGGCAGCAGGGTGGGGGCACAAGGTTGGCAGCTCCTATAGCAACTGTATGAGAAAGTCTACCGGATCCATGCTCTTACAAGACAAGCAGCATACTCCCAAAAAAGGTAAATCCATTTAATCTTCAAGACTGATAAAAGACATTTGAAACTGCCCTATTGCCCCACTGTTCCAAGTTTCCTAGAGAAAATTCAAAAAGGAACAGAAGGGAAGGTTCTGTACGAACCAGGCTCTCCATGGCAACACCATGGTCTTGAAGATGTACCAAGGCATGCTGGTGACCAATTACTCCTCTCCAGTTCCAACATCTCATCCACTCAAAAAGCAATGGCACAGCCCTTCTTCCTTCTGGACCTATATTGCCCAGATGCAGAGATTCAGAGGGTTCTGTGTCCTCCACTGCAGATCCTTCCAGAGGTCAAGCACTCCCCATATAGGGGATGCCAGAGCAGAACAGACACCTGTAAAACCATGAGGGCTGTATGGCTAAAAACTCTTTTTAGAGGAGTTTATATGTCTAGATGCTTCAAAAGCAGCCAGACATTCTGGCTGTTCATTTTGGAGATTTCTGCTCTGAGCTCATCTGAATAAGCTTTGGAGAGGGAGAATTTAATTTTGTTTTGTTCGGAAAGCACAGTTTGTGCCCTGCCCCTCTCCAAGAATGTGACAACAGTAATATCACATTATTGCACAGCAATGTCCCCAGTTGGAGTTTGGAATTGGAAACACTTAGATGGGAGATCAGCTGACATCAGCCTTACTCCTACAAAGGCTGCAGAGCATCTCTATTGCCTACACACCATCCCCAGCACTGCTTCTCATAATAGTTCCTATTAGAAGACCATGAAAACACTGTAATCTTGTTCCAAATCAATCCCTGTCTTTGGCAAGACTTCTCAGTTTGTCAAAGAGCATCCCAAAACTATTTTAGTTATAAAGGAAGAAAATCTTTGGCCTTTAAGGATATATATTAATCAGTTTTATCTTGCACCAGTGCTGCTACTTTCACCCCTCTCTGGTTGCCTCCAACATGTTTGTTTGACCAAGGTTTAGTAATGGGAGAGTCTCTAAGTCCAGAGGCTCCAGGGAGGACCTTTCTGTCTTGAGGATCCACTTGGATGGATGATTTTCCAGATTTCAAAAGTTCTGTGAAAAGGCTAGAGGCAATAACAGATTATGAATATAGTTACAGATAAAAATATATCACACTTCCATTACCCATGACCAAGATCATTAAGAAAGCAATTTGGAGTGCTATTTTCATTTAACAGATCAAATCCAGTTTGTTTAGTCAATGCCATTAATTAGTTGTTTGCATGAATATCTGTTCCTACAGGGGATACACGTCAAAATGTTCCCACAAGCTTGAGAACTCCTGCCATCTGAGACAGCAGGTATGTGTCAGCAGGGGACACAGAGAAAATGGGCAATGCAAGAGAGACTTGAGTGTCTGCATAATAGTCCCATGGTGTTGCTACTATCTGTCCATTATCAAAGACTCACTAAGTTGCCTTTTTTTTTCTTTATCTTGAGCATGAGAAGGTAGATTAAAATGATTATAACAGGTTTCTTTGAAGCACTAGATTCTGCTGCTTCCCATTTCTCGCTGCTTCTCCAAGTTCTAGGACTCCGCAGTTCGTGGTAAACAAATAAGATGACACAGGGATGCAAGCTGTGAGGAAGTCTGCTCTTTCATGCACAGCTAGAGCTATTTTGCATAGCACTTGCCTGCCTAAATTGGAGCATGACTCTGGAGAACACAGCAGGTACTTGTGCCCTTCTCACTTCTGGATTATGTATCCACTTTGGTTTGCTTACCCTAAAGATCAAGCATGCGTGCTGGCAATCAGACTCTTCTGTTGAAGTGGATGGTATTTTTCAAAAACATTACTTTTGATCCACTGTGGGGTTATTTTTTGAGTTGGTGTATGCATTTTAATACATCATTCCAGTCTCAAAGGCAGATGATGAGCAGTGCCATAGTTGTTTGGCACTGTGTTATCTCTGCAAGGAATACAGACCATGTCACTGGCTTTTCTCTGCCCCTCTGCCTGTTCCTGCTGGTGTGACCTTGGCAGCTGTAATGCAACAGATGCCTCTTTCTCACTTGTTTATCTGTGTGAGAGAGACTTCTGAGGCCCCAACTTCAGTGCCAGCTGTGAATTGTCTCCAAATTGTTTTTTCAAAGTTTGCCTTGTCAGAGTCTGGCTTAGTATTTCTGCTCCCCGCAATCTTAAGGATCAATATTCACTGACATTTTCTGCACACACCCCCTGGTTATTTCTGGACAGCAGCTGAATTGCTTCCTTATTGACTCAGTATGTGCCGGTTTTAGGAGAGCAAGGACTTATTTCTTTGTTCCCTCTCTGTTTGGGTTTTCTTTTCTCTTTATTTAAATGTAAGTTTTAGAGAATAGCCACAAAATATATTTTGTAACTCAAATATCCAGGTCAGAAGTTGTAAAAGAGACCACCAGTGATGAGAAAACAGAGATAAAATAACGCCCCAAACCATTTTCAAACAGCGAATCCCCATCTTCACAACAGCTGCAAACATATAAGGCTATTTAGAAGCCTACTGCTGGAAAAGAGCATCATCTTCATTTTTAGCTGCAACAGTGATTTATGGGATGAATAAATGATCTGCATATAAGATGATGACTGGTTTAAATGTAAATGTTGTGAAAGACTTCTTGTGTAAGCACATACATTGCCTGAGAGATCCTCATACATAAAAGCCACAGCTGGAGCAAGTGGCTTTTTAAACATTTGTCTTATGAAGTACACTTTTCATCGCAATGGTTGTTATTTTTCATTTACTTTTATATCACCTTTAACACACACAAAAAAGGGAAAAAATACCTGAACTTATAACACGAGCCATACACTTTCAGTAGTGAGGTTATGTAAAATACTGACACTGTTAAATAAATGCATACAACATACATTCATCTTAAAGACCTTGCATTCACTTGAACGTTATACCATGACAACAGATGAGGTCTCACAGGGGATGCAGGCACAAGGACAAAGTAACCTCAGTTTCTGAATGTAATTCTGACACGTGGCTGCATCAGATCCTTCAGGATGGGCAGGTCTGAACCCAACTTCATGCAGTTGGAGAGGATCTTCTCAGGACTTCTACCGCCTGTAGCAGAGGGTGCGACCACTGGACCCTGATGAGCGGTGACTCATTGGACACCATGCTAAGCTCATGGTAATGTCTCTCAAATGTTCCAAAACAACAGCAAGAGGGGTGAAGATACCAGCCCTGCCCACTGTACTAGTGTTTTCACTCCCCAACATCCTCACTGGAGCTGGGTGGTTTATTGTGTTCCCTGCCCTCAGTTACTGCTGGGGGCTGTGATGGCTGCAAGGGTTTCTACACTGGTGTGTTTTTTTCTTAAGTCTTTCTAGATCTCTTGGGATGAAATCTGTTATGGTAAGCATATGTTGCTACATTCCTACCAGCTCTGGGGTAGATAAGCTTTTTCACCAATCCAAAATAGCCTTCGCAAGAGTCTGAACAATGAAAACGCTGCCAACACTTGTCTTCTCCAAAAGAGGCACAAAGGGACCCAAGGCCCTTCCTGTCTGCTTCACATCTTTATTTTTGGAGAAGGCAAACCCACAATATTTTCAGATTCCTGTACTCAAGTCTGAGGGTGTAAGGAAGAGGCAGAAAACAACACTTGGGCATAACTCCACTGAGCAGATGAAACAAGCAGTGCACAGATTCACGTCACTTCACTCAGTTTCCCCCTCTGTGCCTCAGTACCCACACCCTGCATTACCTTTCTGGACTGCAGGTCTTGAACAGCACATGTTCTAACCCAGGGGACACTTAGAGCTTGTGACCCATATGTGGAATGCCCTCTAGTGGAAATGCTATTTATGGAAAATGGGCCAACTGGAAGAGCCTCCCCAGAATCCCTATCACAGAGCTCAAGGATTACTAGAAAGGATAAAGGAGGGCTGAAGAAAATTCAGTTACTATGTTACAACCTCAATAGTTCCTTTCCTGGTGATGAAGTAAACAGAAACCAGAAAAATGTCTTGCTCTACTTTTTAAAAACTGACCAGAAGTTTTGATGTGCCACTTGTAGCACCTTATTTTCATTTTCAGTGGTGCTTTTAAAAATGTGTTAGCACTATGTCTTTGCTTTAACTGCTTCAGTGAGTTACTCTTCAGTTCTGAGAATACGGCACCAAACCAGATTCCCAACTCACTTGAAACCAGTTGGCACAATAAAGAATGCAGAAACTTTACTGCATGATGTACAAATACATACAATACATAACTACCTGAATACAAACCTAAATAGCATAAATAATTGAAGTAATGTAGTGAAGTCCTGTTCCCATCTATTTATTTGACTGCTTGTAATACAAGAAAATTGATGCAGAAGGGATGCATAAGATCTATATATCCTATACATCCTCTGGAGAATAGGAGAGCTCTAAGCACAGCACAAGACCTCTAAAAGGGGATATGACATCCTTTACTTAGCTATGATAATGTTCATGCATTCCAAAGACAGTATCTATTCAGCAGTGCATAATTGGGCACTCAGGCAGAGCTGGAACAAGGGCAGATTGCACAGCACCTGATGTGCTGCAGGCAGAGGAGGTGTGAAAGCCCCCACATCTTTTCCTGAAATGGCAGAGTGCATCAACCTTGCCCCAACCTGTCCGTACTGGAAGCAAGAACAAATCTTTAAAAGATTGTGACTGTCACTGGCAAAAGAGCAGAAGCACAGAAGTGGGATGTCCAAAATGTACAGGGAGCATAAAAAGTCTCTTGCCAAGGTTCATGACAACTCCCTGTGTCTTCCCATCTCAGATATTTGTTCCTTTAAGATCTAAGAGCCAGGAATAAGTTACATGTAGTGGCTCTGGATGTCTGTGTGTTGCTGAGGTCCCAGGAGTGATGAGCAGCATTCACTGAGGGACTGAGGACCTCTGCTTAGCACATTGTGACGCAGTACGACTTTGAGATTCCCCACTATAGTTGACAGACCTTCACCATATTTTACAAATATGAATGAAACACATTACAGCCTCCCCAAAACATTGCACAGATGCTCTGATGTACAATAATGACTTCCCACACAACCCAAAACAACAAATGCAACCTTTCTATAACACTCACTAGTGAGTCTGCCTCCAACAAAGTTTCCCCCATATTACTGTTTGATGTGGTATCTGTGACCTTCCCATTTTGCCATATTCCAAAGACAGCGAAGAAGAAATAATGACACAAACATTTCAAAGTAGCCCACACCTGTGAGCAGGTCTCTGAATTCTTGCACAGAAAAAGAAAAGTGATCTCTTTTAGTTTAGAAAATAACATAAAGAAAGGAATTTGAGATATTTGGAGACTAATAGAAAGTTCTATAACATTGCTACTCAAAGCTATGCGAGAATGTGTACTTTTCCCCCTGAATATATAAGCCTTAGGAAATCACTCAAGTATGAAATGTGAGCTCAAGTGTGAGAGAGCACACCAGACTGAACCACATGCTTGTCACAAATAACTGATGCATGTCTCATTTATATACTTCCAAAACTGCATATAATTCCACAGATGTAACATGCCCATCATTTGTACACATATAAAAATCAGATGCAAGGGGTGCACTCGATTGCCTACTTATGCTGTAATACAATACCAATGTCCACAGAGAGACAAAAGCTGAGCCTACTCCTCTTCCAGTTATCAGTCCAGCCTGCTGTTAATCCCAACCTACAGCCTAGTTACAAGAAGAGATGTAGAAGGGCTTAAAACCCATCAACCAAGGTCAGCAGTAGGAGGCAATGGCAGATCAATACGATGTGACCGGATCAGGCTTTGCTGTAAACAATGTGTTCTGCAAAACCCTGGGTTATTGCCCAGCTCTACCTGTAAAATATCTGCAATGTGTTACATTTGGAAAGCTTACAAAGTTTCACCTTCCTACATGAGCTTAACCTGGAAAAAAAGTCACGTCACCCATCACTGCATGCTCTGTTGAGTAAATCAGAATTTTTAGAACAAGAAGGAGCAGATTTCATCACTCCTGAGAACATTATCAGACTTTTATCACAAATATTACCCAAAGACAGGCTTTTAGACATATTTTCCAGATATAATAAGGCAGCTTAGGGCTTATATTTATTCATGGAATCAGCAGTCTTTTCATTTCTATTGTTCACCTCTGTAGATCAAGACTTCTGCTGGTGCAGGAAGTGACTGCAGAAGGGGATGTTTAGAGCCTTAAGCTGCAAGAGCCTGAAATAGTAGAAATAGAAGTTGGCCAGCAGAAAAAAAAAATAAAAATTGTTCCATCTGCCTTATAGAGCAATCTAGAGCACGGAGGAGTTAGCTAACTACTCACCTAGTGTTGTAGTTTGGTGACACCAGAACAAGCTATAGCTACTCTGAAAGGATTAATATGAGGAGAAAGAATAATATATTGATGGGAAATGTATACACATTCATGTTTGCCAGTAAATCTGATCTCAGTATGAGAGGGAAACTATTGTTCAAAGCTGTAACAGTCATGATTCTTCAGTAGTACCTTGCCTGATCACCCCTTCCAGTAGTCAAAGAAAAGTTAAAGTATATGAGAAAATTCTAACAAATTGATCAGGCTTTTAATTATGTCCAAAAATGAAGTTAAGAGACAAGCTTTCCCAAACAGATAAATCCATTTTCAACAAATTTTTCTCCCTTCATAGATGCCAGAGACAGGCTGCATGTGATTAAAAGCTACAAAAACAGCAGTTACAGTCTAGTAAAGGATGATTTCATTTGGTATTTTCTTTAAACTGATTTCACTTCAGATGTTGTTAGCAACAGAATGACACAGACCTGATCCAACAGTTCATCTTCACTGTTAAGTATTAGTCCGAGATTGTTGGTTTACCTGTGTGGTAGTAGTAGAAGGCAAATCAATATTCACTTATAGTCTATCCAGCACTACATTTTAATGCTTTCTTATCAACCAGTCTGTTAGGATGGCATGAATCGTAATAAAAGAAACTCTTTTATATCCCATTACCAAATTTGCTCTCAGTATCACTTTCTTTGGTACAGATACATACAACAGAGAATTCAATCAACTCTCTTAGAGAAAATTATATAAAGATTTAATTTTTTCCCCCAATAACAAAATGACATGTAAACAGTACTTAACACAAACAGAGGTGGGAGAATTAACCCTTATGATACATGTAGACTTTTGCTGAAAGACTAGAGCCCACAGTGAGTTGGGGAGCAGGGTACCAGAATGCCACTTCATTTTGACTTTCCTTCCATGAGGAAAAGGGGCAGTTAATTTACTTTGAATTAGTTCCTTTTTGGGAGACAGAAACTTAAGTATATTCATCAGATTTTGCACTGTAAATGAGGTTTAAAGTTCTATAATCAAAGATTGCTTTAAAGGGTTGATAGAGCTTACATCCTGGCAAAATCCTGTGCATCTTCTCCCAGGCATTAAAGCTCCTTGATGTCACTCTGGTTCTGTGAAGTGGCTGTAAGTGGCTATGTGCTGTAATGCACATCAATTTTAAAGCCTCCTTACATTGTCAGGGAAGTGCAATGCAGACATGGTATAAATGAACATCCATTTATTGTGTGCTGAAGTCAAACCAAAAAAGCATCTATTCAGAGAATAGTCCAGGAGCATAGTTGCATACGATCGATACAGCCAACATATAAAAAAACTCACTGTAATGAAACTAAATGAAAAATAAATGGGGTTTTTTGGGGTTTAATACATTATTTGTATTACAACAGTACCCAGGAGCTGCACAGCTGGAGGTTCCCTGTGCTTTGGGCTGGAGATGTTTCCAACAGAACAGACCCTGCAGAAAATAACTTTTAGTTCCCAGAATCTTCTGCCTGTCACCTGCCCAGCACGCTGCTGCCTATTCCTAAAAAGACCATTTTTACTATTAGTGATTTTCTCTGTCCACAGAGGACAGATATTTCTTTTTCCAGTACTCACTTCTGAGGCACCCTGTTAAAAGACTTTCTGGGTGTGCAGCATTTCATCTCTCCCCTCTGTCCTTTCATAGACTGTTTCAAAGTACCCTTCCTAGACACAAAAACCATGAATGGTTCACATAATCATTCAGTAGCGTTCAGTGATGCTACATCTCCATTTGGCTTGAGCAAGGATTTAAAAGGTACGGTTCCCTGCACAGGTCCTCTGCTAGCCATTGAGATTTGATGCCATCTCGACTGAAATCAGCGTTCGGTTTCTACTCGCAGTGCTGGGCTTGGACACAGAGAGCAAAGCCTTGCTGGGGGCTGGGACCTGGGCTTCACCCTGAAGCTCAGAGTTACCGAAATACACGGCTCTGTGCTAAGTATCAAGAGGTAATTCAAAATACAGGGCTTTTTTCCTTTCATACAATGCACATCTAAAGAGTCATTCATGGATAAGACTCCTGATCCATACTTAGTGGGATACAGTAGCATATTTATAGCCCAGAATCCATTACACTTAATACTGCACTATTTACACTCATCTGCCATAAATCTGATACTGTTGTTATGGCTGTCCCACTTAATGCACTCTAGGAATGCTCTTCAAGCCAGTATCAATTATATTTACAAATAAACTAATGCTTTGGGTTAAACAAAATGAAAACATTCTTCCTCTGAGAAATTCAGTACTTTGTATCTGCATCTATTCCAAGTGAATCTTGTCTTTTATTCAATTAAGTACCACAGAAGACTACAACGATCCAGCAAACATTAAATGAAAACATCGATTCTGCAATAATAACGTTGGATGAGCCATGAACTTCTACCAATAACATAATCATGACACATCAAACTCGATTACAACTTCAAAATAGTCCTTTAATTTCACAGTAATTATTTAATGTTATTTTCAACTCAACTCTTTTACCACTGACATTTGCACTACGCTGTCTCTAATTTAAAAGGTGGTATTTTGTGACCTCAGTCTAAACACCTGGGACGTAAACTATCAGTAGCACGAATCTTATGAAATATTATGTGTTCTATCCTCTTCCTCTTTGACATTACGGTCTGCAACACTAGATTGTGCAGGCACGTCAAGCCAGATGCTTTGTACCAAACCCAGAAATTTGTTTTTATTTGTATTTTGCAACTCAACAGGTAGGGACCTGGCCAGGTCTGCACCAGCCAGGATAAGCCTCACTGAATGCAGGAGAGTTTCAAAGGGAATGTCTTTGACACCTTTGCTTTCTGTATTTAGAAAAACAACCATCCCAAACCCAGTGAGAGCCCAGACCCAGAGGTTTGGAAATGAGGCACAGGGATAAAGAATTTCCAAACTAATCCATTGTGCTCTTATGGACATTTGACGTAACACAAACTTTCTGTAATGGAGTGTCTCAAAGTGGCCGTAACTTTATCAGACATTCCACCCCAGCCTCAGTACAGTGGTGTAAAAGGCAATGCAATACTAATTCTCATTAGATCCACAGCACAGCTCTTAAAAATGTCATTTTCCCCTTACAGATCAGGAGTCTTTCCAGCAACCTTCTTTACAATTATGTTTATTATAAGCATCAATTTCCATTTCACCAGTCACCTCAGAGGAACAGCAGGTGCCTTTCAACATTTTCAAGGCAAACCAACAATAATTGCTTTATCCACTATGGAAACTCCATCAGTGCTGGGGTGAAGTGAGGCAGCTCTTCCCAACCCTAATGACAAGCTAGTCAGGCACTAAGGAATAACACCAGACTCTTTTTTCCAGGATTCCCTTCAGCTATTGATCCTTTACTCAGAGCTGTAATACATTTGCAAAGAAGGAAAGGATTTGTGATAAAGGATAGTGCAGACAGGCATGTTTCGGGAGGCTGCTAGAAGGTGTGACTGAATCTTCAGGAAAGGCTGATGTATGGAGATTTCTTTAAACTCCTCACTCAGTGAGGCATATGAGAAGCCCAAATTTGATTAAAAAGAAGAAAACAATCAATTTCTGGCCTTCCTGAAGAGAGAGTGAAAAGCTTGACTTCATTAACACAAAAAGTGAAAAACCCAGTAGAGACAAAGATGCACAAAATGTATATTTCCTTTTAAAATATCAGTAGTCTTTTCCTTTATTTTAGATGCTGATATATTTTACTATCCTTTTCACTATGGATTATTACTTCGTGCACATTCAGGTCTGACAGTGCAGCACCTCATTCACCCAAACGTTTAGCAAACTTGACAATACTTATCTCTAATAACTTCAGACCCTGAGAAAGCACAGGAACATCATCATTTCACGCATCAGATCTGTTTAAGAACAGATCCAAAGTACTGCTCACAAGCCGTAAAAGAAACAATATTGTCCCAGCAATAAAACCATGGAATGGAAAAAAATCACAAGAATATTACCCATTTTCAAATTTCATGGAAAAAAAAAAAAAAAAAGAAGTAGAAAGCGAACAGGACTTTGGTCATGCTGTTTTCACAAGAGAAACTCTCTAGGAAAAAAAAATCCAAACACCTAATGCAAATTAAAGATCAGTTTAGTGCAGCCTGTTGTATGACAGCCAGAATCAGCCAGATTAAAGGGCAAAAAGAATTTCACAAACCTGCTTAAAGGCACAAATTTTCTGTTGTTAAGAGTTATTAGCATTCCTTCCAAGAGCTCTTTCTATGTATTTCTCATCTTTATGCTGATAATTGTGAGTGCTTTTTGTTCATATAAAAACAGGAGCATAGAGAAGACCTGACTAGAAAGTACAAGTGGGTGAATTAAATGTTTAGAAAGTGTAATTAATTCCAGAAAGCATAAACCCCAGAAAGGATGCTGTTTCCAGCCTGCCTTTTATATCTTCATCCCAAATACTTAAAAATTGACTTAAGTCATGGAGTTTGACTAACCCTCCTAAAAAAGTGCTGCTGCTAGTGAGAACAACAGAAATATTCTTAGATTTGATACGAGTTTCCATATTCTTCCCAAACCTGTAATAATTTTTCTCTCAGCTCCTTTTGTGGCAACAAGCTTTTTGTGTGAAAATAAAGTTCTTGTATTCACTTAAACAGTAGAAATGTCAGACTTGCCACTTGTTCAGAAGCTTCTGGTTTCCCTTCTGTAGGTCATGCCTTGCATCAGGACTTCAAGTGATACAGGGAAGTATTTGGGGGAGTGGGTAAGAAGGAAAACTATTTAACAGCAGTCTGGATGGGAAATCTCATTGCTCTGTTTTCTGCTACCCTGATTTCTTCCTCCTGTATCTTCTTGTGTATCTGTTCAACAACCACCATGGCCATTTGTCCATCCACATGTAAAGAAGGGGAAAAGATGTCCTGATACTCTGTTTAGTCCCATCCCCTTTCTTCATCCTCTTCTACTACGAGAGAAAAGAGCTCCAGACTTCCAGGTAACTTGGCCCTATGCCCCACTCGCATCCCTTCCCTCTACCACCCTGAGGGTTATTTTGTGCATCCCCAATCATTAACACACTTCTAATTGCCTGACTGCTGAATGACTGCTTAGTTTTCTTTATTCAACAACCTACTATCTTCTCCTGCTGAACACCATTCATTTCTTCAGACCCCAGCATGTCTCAAACACTCACCCAGATGCCCCATCCCAGGACCTTCCTATTCCTCAGCTGTGCCACAGGTCCATTCTCTGCCATCAGCCTTCATGTCCCAGGCTTCCTCATCATCCCAGGGACAGGCACTCAGCATCTCACCTACTGCTTTCCATTCTCCTCATTCATGGGGGAAAATTGAGGATGTCGAGTCCTGTCAGGGCACTTCTCTTCACTGGGCACCTGAAGAGCCCTGTGTCACAGATGGATGATCTCCTCGTGGTCTCCTTTCCAAAACTCATTTTTTTAAAGTTTTTTTCCCCCGATATTTAGGAATTTCCCTATGTGTAGGATTTACTCAAGCCTCAAAACATGTGAGCCCGACCCTGCATTCAGCATTCCCAGTGAAGCCACAGTGCTTCCTTATATAATTATATTTATATAATTACATTATAATTAGCCTCTGTATTATCCTCCATCCCATTTTTTATGCATTTCCACATCTTGTTTGCATTTTGTTAATTCCCTTTTTTTCCTGTATCCTGCTAAGCTCCTGGCCTCAGTGATGTATCGTGGTG
The DNA here is from genome assembly GCA_013396735.1 of Grallaria varia. Lineage (NCBI taxonomy): Eukaryota > Metazoa > Chordata > Aves > Passeriformes > Formicariidae > Grallaria > Grallaria varia. Next base: position 710,956 of record VWZG01008091.1, on the reverse strand, counting down.
ATGTAGCTCCAGAGGTGCACTGTCATCCAAGCAATTACTGTTGTCCATTATCAAGTAATTTCCATAGTCTGTAGAAAAACTCAAGGTCACACTATTGCACTGCAGCTTTGGGCTGATCACCCAAAAGAATATGCCACTAATAATTACTATTCAAACGCTAGAGCAGATGAATAGCAAACACATTAACAGCAGTTCAGCTATGGAGATTATGCTGAGGGAGGAGATTATCACAATGCTGGATCCCTGAAGGTGCTGAGTACTTACAATTCCTATTTGCGTTGCTGCTGGGTCAGTGCAAGAGGGCTGTCTGGCATGGTGGGATGCAGCACAGGCATGCACGAAAGCTGTGATCCCTTTACACCATGGCACAGATCCCACAGTGTCATGGTCTGACTATAGTTTCACCTGCTTCAAATAAAAAAAATCACACCTGCAAGAGACTTGTTACAGCTTTTTCAGTCTGGAGAAGAAGATAAAACACCCTGAGAAAGAAATACACATAGGCAAAAGCTGCCAGGAGAAAAAAAAAGGTCGTCCCTTTGGTGGATGTCCACTGCCTCAGGACACCCAGGGTTGGTGTAACGTTGACCTCTATCACTTTGAAACATGAGGAGACAAGGAGAACATCACACACAGGAAAGGGATGAACAGCTGCCCATTGCTGGTGCTTCTGGGAGTTCCCTTCTCCAAACAAGAATAGGAATCATCCTTGGGGAAGGAGCCCAGCACAGAGAGAAACACTGAAGCGATCATATTGTATTCTTCATCTTCTATCAAATATTTCCTGACATCACATTCAGCTGTGCTTGAAACAACCTAGTTTGCCATCATTAATACTTTATGAGGCCAATCATCACCCCTGACAGAGCTGAGCTCCTTCAAATATGGAATTGTGCCTCAGGGGCAGCCTCTGCCAACAGTGGACAGGAGGTTTTACACAGTCTGAAGACTTACACAGCCTGGAATGGCTTGTGATGGTTCTGTCCCTCACTGAGCCTGAACTGTGGCACAAGGAAGGACAAGATTTCCCCCTTCTTCCTCTACAATATTTTAAGTCTAAAAGCTCAAAACAAGTGAAATATTGCAGAGGGACGTGTAAGAGCCCATCCGATGCTAGCAGATAGTGCACAATGCATGTTTGCTCTTCAGGTTGCTCTTAGACCTCTGCAGTGTTACTGACACTATTTGCTCTTCCTGAGCTAATTTTTGATCATTTTCAGGAGATAATGTGCATTTATTAAGCAGATCAATATTTTGTATGCTATGCTTTCAGAAAAGTCAGATAAATTATAGACTTTGCTTGACATTTGTCTTCTGGTACAATAATGTGTTTCAGAAACTCCAGTGAATTTATGACCCAAGAACTCCCTTTTCCCGAGTCCAAGGAAAATATCTTCTATCAGTAATATTCTTACCAACTGGGACTGGATTTTTTCATGAACATTGATTATATATAGCAACTACATTAGCCACTCTGCCCAATCCTCTTGAACCACCCCATCCTTGGAGATGGATCAAAAAATATCTGCCAAAGCTTTTCAATTCCTTGCTGCTTCCATCTCACTTCTCAGATGTAACTCATCTGGATCCCGTGCCTTGTCAATTTTTAACAGCTCTAATTGCCTAACTATCTGTTCTGGCATAATCATAAAACCTTTTAGCATTTCGTATTGCCCCCAGGAAAACATATTCTTGTCTCTGATATGACCTTCAGCTTTTTCTCTCAGTATTAATGGCAAAGAACTCATGGAGGCTTTTTGCAATGACAGTCTCATCTGTCACTCCCTACTCGTGTCTCTTCATGCCCCGATGCACCTTGGCATTCCTATGTTATTTCTGTGATATTTAAGGACATTGCTGCTGTTTATCCATGAGCCAGTTGCTGGCCCAGCTTAATTTTTCTTTGCCTTTTTCTATTCTTTATGCAGTTTTTTTAAAGGAAAGTCATAATTAAAGATTTCCTCACTCACTTTACACAGATGCACACATGCATCCATTTGGGAATAGGTTTTGGTTGTGTTCTAGTTTATATGGGTAATTTTCTTTATTCAAACCTCCAGCACATTGGGATGCTCAAAAGGAGAAGAAATCATTTGAAATAAAAACTTGTGAGTCTTTAAAACCAAATCTTTGAGTTTCTGATATAGCTGATCCTTGAATTCTTCTCTGCAGAAGGGACTGAAGGGCTTAAACACTGAAAGGAACCTGCTCTCAGCAGAGGCTCTTAGGGCCAGACTCTCTTGCCTGCTAAGCTTCCTCCTGTGCTACTCTTGTCAAAACAATGTAGGGGGAGTTAAAATCAGAAGGAGGATGACACTCCTTATCCTCTATGCCAGCTTTCCCAGAAATTCAGCTTTTCCCTAGTGTTTTGTGTATATTCAAACGCCTCTTTGGTAGTAAGGCACACAGACCAGTCACAGTCAAACAGAGAGGAAAGATTCCTGTGTCCCACATGCATCTGAGCAGTTCCTTGAACAGGCATTCCATTTTTTGGGAGAAATATCACACAGAATCATAGAATGGCTTGTGTTGGAAGAAACTTTAAAGATGCCCTAGTTCCAACCCCCCTGACAAGGGCAGGGACACCATGAGCCCCATCCCACCTGGCCTCGAGCACATGCAGGGGTGGGGCATCTACACATTCTCTGGGCATCCTGTGCCAGCGTCTCCCCACACTTAAAGAATTTCTTCCTAATATCTAATCTAAATCTACCCTTCTTCAGCCTAAAGCCATTCCCCCCTTGTCCTATCACTATATGCCCTTGTAAAAGGTCCCTCTCCACCAGTTCTCTCGTAGGCCCTCTAGGTACTGGCACATGGCAAACATAAGGCTATTTTTCTCATAAAATGCTCTCAACTAGGCCAAGTTTATTTAAGCATATTGCCTTCCTCCACTCCACCCAAATGCATTAATTTGTGTTATACGGAGATGAAATCAACTCCATTATCTGTGAGTGTTTATAATCTCTATGTCCCTTTGTAGTCTTTTACTTTCCTGCCTATTACTCACAGTTCCTCCCTATATACCACCACACACAAATTCATTAACAGACTGTTTACTCCCTCTTCAGGATCATTAAATGAAGATGCTAAATGAGACCTGACCTAACACAGACAGCTGCAATAAGCATTTCCTTGTAAATAGAGATTTTGCCATCTATCAAAAACTTTGTACCAATTTACAGTCCACACAAAGTTGTTTATATTGAGGCAATTTCTAAAAGTTTTCAAATTTAGACCTGGCCCATTATTTTAACCTGAGAGAAGTCAGTAAAAAAGGCCTATAACACAAACATAGGAGGTTGTGTGTAGGGTACCAGCCACGCTCAGCCCTGGGCTGCTGGAGGATGCAAATCAGTTGGAGAGAGTCCAGAAGAGGCTCACAGGTTTCCAAAAATGCATCATATCTGAGGAAAAACTTGAAAGAACGCTTTAATTTAGAGGCAGAGGCTGAAGAGATGTAACATCTCCCAGGAATAGTGTGGGTATAATTAAACTTGCCTTCGGACAAAAGGGTGGACTAGATGACCTTTAGAGATCCTTTCTATTCCTATTTTCTCTGACGCTTTGATTGTGTAGGTCATCTGCTCAAGCTTCTCTTGCAGTCAGCAGCTACCACAGCCAGAAGCTCTGCTGACCTGAGCCTTGCATTTTATACCCCAAATGCATCCACTGCTGTTCAGGGATTGCATCATCCCTCAGATCCCGTGGCTGAGGTCCTGGATGATCAGTCCCCTGCCAAATCTGCATTTCAAGGGTAGGAAATTCAGCAAGGGCTGTAATGAGGGTAAACGCTGGGTCTGCTGCACCTCAGGACACCATGGCCATGGTGAAAGTACTCCACTGAGCAATAGAGAGCATCTCAGCTCTGCATGGTCCACCTCTGGACGGGACACCCATACCAGGCAATGGAGACACCCAGCAGCCACTAAATCACTTCTGGGAAGGCAGGACTCGGTGGCCCACTAAGCACAAGCAGGTTGCTTTCAGTGTTGCTGCCTGTTACGTGATTCACTCTGCCCTTCACTGAAGCAGGATGTTCCTCAAGCCCTGCTGCAGTTATCAGCATTTTTTGCACTTCGAACCATCCTCTTGGCCTTTCTAATGAAGAGGTACTCAGCACAATTTATTGCCAGCGATCACTTGCCTCAAAGCACTTATCTCTAGTCTTTATTTCTGCTAATACTTAGAGAAAAATATTTTCCCCTCTTTTTTTTATTTTCCTTAACAAACAAGACCATGAAGTGTTCCCCACTTATCCCTTCTTAACTATCACATGGGGTACTGGCCTTCCTAGCCACTCCCAGCAAACTGACGAAGGAACATCTACCTTCCTTCATCTATCCCCATCTCCAAAACAGCTGCTTTTTATGCTCTCCTTTGTTTGTGAATTTGTACAATCTCTTTACAGATATAAATACTTTAACTGTAATAAGGCTGACATGTTTTCTTTCACAGTCATGCCCATAAACCTCAGATTAAATCTGCTGCTTAATTAATTTACACTCAAAGTGCCTGTCTCTCTTTCCTTCCCTTTGAGCAATGCTTCTGCTGTGGTTTGTGTTCCCTGCTGCACTCATCACAACCTCCTCTGCTTCCCTGGGGTTATTAATTGCTCCTTTACTCAGGCATAGCCTTGTCTGCATGGGCTGCATACAGTTGGACAAAACTTCTATTTAGAAACAATTGTCAGCATGGGCATTTGGAAGGGGGGATATTCACTTTTAATCACTTTCGGTAACTTCATGCATCTCTCCTCTTTGATCATCAAAAGGGAAAAACTACCTGCGTTTGTATTAAAAAGCTCTGTCTGGGAGCTGGTTGTGTAATCCAGTTCACAAGGGAGATGAAGCTCTTGGTGAAACAACCACACAAAATCTTTTCTTTGATCACAAGGGTTCCTGGAAGCCTTTCCCCCCCATTTTCTTTGCTCATTTACCTACAAAACACGCTCTCACCCCATACCCTCCAGCTCCTTGCTTCTCTCCTCCTGCCCTGGAACCTCATCCCCTTGGTGTCCCCAGGCCAGGCAAGTCACCCCACATTTCAAAGGAAAAGGTCTCCATTCTCCCCAGCAGCTCAGCTCCTGCTGACCCAGCCAGCCCTGAGCCTCCTCCACCTGCTGCAGCTGGGAAGGCAGACAGACTCATAAGGCACCAGGGGAGTCGAATTCACTGTAAAAATACATCCCTTACAACACCCTGCTGGCTGCTAATGACAGTATAGCTCCCTCCACCACCAAAAGGCAGAGGAGAGGAGTATATATGAAAAGCTGACTGTGTCAAGCCTCAAACAGAGCAATGCTTCTTGCTATCTCCTTTCCCACTGGCTCTGAGAGCTGGTGGAGCATCAGCACTGGGGGTTAGATTAGCAATTACCACCTGTGAGCAGCGACCCACATATAGGAAAACACTAGCATTGAATAATTACAGACATAAGGTAATGGATGCAGGAGTACTCAGTGCCAATTTTGCAAGGAGAAGGCAAGGCAGATACTCCCTGTTGCTTGGGGGTGGGGGGGAAGCAAAAAAAAAGCCTCACTTTTTTTTCTACCCAACATTATGTAAAAATAATGCCCATTCCTGGTCTAATCCATTGTTCCCTGCTGGAGAAGCAGAGATCCTGCACCCTGCCATACCACAGGGCTGCCTGTCTGCCAGGATGCTGAAGTCCAAGGAGAGCAGGATGAGTTCCCACAAATCACAGGCTGGACAGTGCCTGACCATTCTTCCCACGGCCTCAAAAGCTGCCGATCAGCTCCTGCCAGAGCCTCACACAATGTCTATGAGGTCACCAGGACTCCCATTTGGTAGGAAAGGAAACACTAGGGAAGGAATCACATTTGGAATCCAAAGGCAATGCTGGGGCCACTGTGGAGATTCTGGCAACTGCCCTTAATCCATACTTTTTACATATATATATACACATATAACGTGTGTGTGTATACACATATATAAACATACATATACACACACAGACACTTAATATGTGTCACTTTCTGCAGTGATTGGTTGAGTTATGCTGCAGATTGCTGGCACATCTCTATCCAACAGCTCAGTGTGCCATCTGTATACATTTCTACTGCATCCATGGCTACAGCCTGGTTGTCCTCTACACCAGGTAATATTTTAATTAAATACTAATACTCAGAAACAGCTGATCAAGTGTCTGAGCAACGAGGCAGCAAACCCAAGCAATGAGGTAGAGAATGGATTATCCAGATCCTAACACACAGCATACAGAAAACTACTGACTAGATTTTATTTTTCCCTGGTAAAAATATTGCTCTTCATAAAATTCTTTAAGTTACAGGAAATGAAACAGATAAAAGAACCAGCCCCAACCTCAAATATAGTTGGGCAATATCTTACATGAACTCAATTTGCACAGACTGTGAAAAATGAAGAATGGATTATTTTAGTGCAAGATTTTGATGTTTTGTGTAAATGTTTTTGGTATTTTTTTTCCTCAAGAGAGATGTTTAATGACAACTGCTGAAAATCTGTAAAACCCAGTACTTAGGAGTACCATGTAGCTGCCTTGAAGTTGTGAGTAAAATTGCATGCGGAGGATAAATATACGTTCAGCAGCAGGAGAACTACTAACAGAAGAAACAGTATTAAAGTATTTCTGTTCTAAGGCTTTAACACTACAAATCCCAGGTGAAATCTTACTGTATCAGGCACAAAATTCATGTAATATCCAACCCAAAAGAAATAAGTTTGTGGAGCAGAAACAAATGCTGGCATATTATTAAAACGTTGATTATGTCTAACAGAGTATTACAGACAGAAATACTTAACCCTGTAAATCATGGAAAACCTCATTATCACTTGGAAAATTTCATTACCCCTTACATCTGTCCACCATCATCAGAGTTTTGCCTAGTGTACTGAAAAATAAATCTACATCCAGAAACGCAAGCAGGGAAGGAAACACCGACAAGTTTTTACAGTGATAGGAGAAATGCCTCCTCTTTGGCAGGAACCTGCCAGGAGAAGTCTCTTTTTGAATCAGGCAGAGCAAGGAGACCTTTCCAGGTTCAGATAACCTCGACCTGATACTGCCATTCTGGCCTCTCCAGAGAGTCTGTTTGGAGATAAAAACAGGCTACATACTGCATGTTCTCTTTCCCAAGGCAAACTAAATGAAAACTTTAAACAAAATCCAGGTGATACGAAGGGGAGAGAGCCTTTAAAAGATCCAAGATTGCTGTTCAACACATAAAATAGCAAAAAATGCAGAAATTGCTTTCTTTGTAACCTCAGTTTGAGTGTTCTTAATTTAAAATCTCACCAGCATAATCACCTCTCTTTCAGAGAGAAAACTAGTGCCCAATGCTGACTTATGGTTACTGTAAGTCATTATCTTTGCCTAGTGGTGAATATAACTGTCACTATATAAATTGCATAGACCAATTAGGTTATTCACATTACTGAACTGCGACAGGTAATAATACAAATCCTGTTCCAGGTCCTGCTGATACTCTGCTCTGTGTTCTAAGACAGTACTTGTCTTATTAGACGATAAAAGTGTTTTTTTGAGTTTGGTTTCCATATAAAAACTAAACTCATAAACAGAGCAAAGAAAAATGTTATTTATAATCCTAAATACCATACCATTCCCCAAAGTGACAAGATCAATATTGCAGCTTGGCACTTGCTCCTGTGACAGATGGTGCTATTAAAATACTGAACGTATTTTTTCTGCAGGAAAAAAAATAATTCATAAGCGAGGACATTATACGTTGTCCTTATCCAATTTGCATTTACTAAAAAAATGGTAAAAAATGTGGAAAATGCTTACGCATTCCTCTCTCAAATATAACAACACACTAAAAAGGACTATTACATCCTTTTTGGAAGAGAGAAGTGAAGGATGCTTGCAGCAGTCTAAAGACTACCAGAGAAAAGTTTTCATTATGCTCCCAACTGTATTTTGCATTAATGTCACCAGGGCAGTTTCATTTTTAACACAAGCCTGTAGAAGAGCAGATGAGGTTGGGAAGATTACTGATGTCTTTGTGAGCAGCTCCATCCTCTCTGCTGGGAGCCTTTTGCAAAAGACACCTGAGAAAAGCTCAAGTAAGAGTCAGTTGTTTCCCAATTCCCCAAATATTTTAAATGAAGATTAGTTTAGGTACTTACAATGGGTCAGCACTGGCAGAGCTCATTGTGCTGCTGAGGAACCTCCCAGCTGAAATCCTCTAAGGCTGAAAGCCATCTGCAAGTAGTTTTGCAATCAAGATTACTCACTGATAGAAGTTCTCCATTTTTATTTCTACCTATTAAGATTTCCAATTTGTTTTAATTACTTCCCCTCATCCCCATCTCTAGTGTTTAATTCTCTATTGTGAATTTCTCAGAGTTGCAACAATTGGCTTTGCTCTAGTTATTTATTTATCTGCTCATTTAGATACTTGTTCTTAGGCAAAGAGGAGGCACTGGATGTTGAATCAGGAATTTTTTTAACTACAGCCCTGCAGAAGATTTTCCTTGTAGACTTGGACCTGACCTTTCCTTTCTTGTACTGCTTTAAACTAGTAACTTTTCTCAAGCAAGTTCTGTTCATTGTGTCCTTTTCACTTCTGAGGAGCTCTGGCCATCTAGGTGATTCAGAAACACTTCCTTCTTTTTTATTAATGAGAATTGGCTGGGAAAATAAGTAATTTCCAGTGTGAGAAAGCCAAAAATCTTCCATACAACAACACCTCCCAGGCCAGGTGCCTGTGTGTGCTGGGTGGCTGAGCATCTTGACCAACCGGACAATTTAATTTACTACCTTCAGGTCATGTGGAAGCCACTCTGAGGTCCTCTCCACAGTGAGTCTGCTCATTGAAATGCCCAGTTCTTCATAAAGGGGTTTCTGTGCTCCTCCAGTAGTGTTGGACAGGTTTGGGTAATGAGACAGAAGTTTAGGGATGGCTGGTAAGGGTTGTTTCTTGTTTTCCACGTGGGATGAACTGGATGGAGAAGTTTTTTTAAGGCTTGGAAACTGGACAATAGTTGCTGGTCTTTTCCTGGGGCAGGAATTGTAGTCTCTGGGCTCATGAAAGAGAAGGGGTTAGTCCTAATGAATGCAGGTTTTTTTTTTTAGGAGAATGTAATCTAAAGGGCACTTCTAATAGAGCAGAATCTAATAAATGATAAAATCTCTCAATAATGAAATTTAAAGTTCAGTACAAGAAATATGGTCATAATATGTGATATTAAAGAGCACAACAGAAGCATTCAGCATTGGAGCTGCTACATGTATCATGTCAGAATCATAATCTCTGTTCAAAATTTGGGGTATAAAATGAAAGAATGGTGAACTTCCCTAGTTAACCCAGCATACAAATTGGTGCTGGTCAAAAAGAACTAATTCTATCTAATGCTAAGCACAGAAAGTCTGACTCTGTTTTAACATGTCTGTTAGAGGGTGCTTGATCCAGGCTGCAAATGCAGTCTGGGATTTAAGAGAGCAGACCTGTATCCCAGTTGCTCCAGTGGCAAGGTAAACTCCTAACTTTTGTGTTACAAAACAGAGTCAGCTAAATTTAAAGAAAAAAAAAAAATCACAACAAAACAAACCAATCAACCAAAAGCCCCCCACAATTGCACTGTCCTCATGGTTAAGGACCTGACAAGGTAGGAGAATGGTGGTCAACTCTTACCTTAACAGGCACCAGGGAATTGTTTTGAGGATTGAGAGAATTAAGAAGGCTTGATTTACACACCAGGCAGAAAAATTATGCACACTGTTAGTAATGAAAATAAATAATATCTGAGCAACTGGTAGAAGAGATTTGGTAAGTGGGGAAAGGAAGGCAAAAGGTGCTTTGGAAGAATCATGTAGATGATTAATCCTAGAAGGAGCAGAACTATGTATTTATAGGGATCAGATAAGTGTTTTAGTTCTTGGCAGGCAGGGCTGAGAAAGGATGGTGTAACAAGAATCAATTCATGAAGCCTGAGAGAAAAACTTAACCCTGATGTAGCTAAATACAACATTCTGATGGTCCATCCTGATGGTTAATCTTGGAAGAAATTACAGGTCCAATTTAAATCAGAAACTGGTTCACATCTCTAAGTTTTCATTTCTGCTGATTTGGGGAAAAAAAAAAAAGAAAAAGAAAGGAAGAAATAAGACTTGATACCAAGAATAGAATGTAGACTAAGAATAAACAAAATCAGTAAAGGAAAAATGAGGAAATTACATAATTCCAGCATTCTACAAGCATTGACTCTGTAATTAGCAGTGACTGAGGCAACAAATCTAAGCAGCCACGTTTTGAACAGATTGATCTTAAAGTTAGATTCTACTAGAAACAGAAGAAATAGTGCTCCTGATAGAATCCCATCCCGTATCTCGGTAAATAAACCAGCCACGGAGCAGAGTGGAAATACCAGAGCCCTTCACCCAAGTGCTCAGGAGAGGGAAAGCCCTGCCGCGCCAGCACTGATCCCTTTCCTCTGGGGGAGGTTTCAGACTTCAGGGGATGGGCCATGTCTTCATATGCACAACATCTGCTTCTGTTCACTGACTTGACAACCCTCCAGGAACACCAGCAAGGGGATTTTTACCTACTGCCAAGCTGATTTAAGGCACTTTTTGTTATTCTCTTAAATTTTCCTTTTAGGGAGCGTCTAAATAACAAAGAATGTCACAGTAAATTATTAGGAATTCTTTTTCTTCCCTCAATCACCCTTGGGGAAAAAAATAAAATAAAATTACCAAAATCAGCCAACAAGGCCCAGTTTGTAAGAATCCAGGAAAGTCCACAAAACTACCAGAGCAAAACCAGTAGAGAGCTCTTCTCCCTTCCCCAAATATTGTTAACCAGCATGAGGCCAGGCCAGAAAAACGTTCAGATAAAGAAAGTCAAATAACGAAGTTATTCCCACACGTTCATACTTCTGCTTTCTGGGTCTACTGCAAACCCCCCACTGAAGGGGGACTGGCAGGGAGGTGAGGATGAATTATCCATGGCTATGAAGGTGAGAACTAACCCGGTTCCCCAGCAGCAGGATGCCCACAGGAAAGTTTGTTAGCAGCAACCCTGTGGTGTAAAAGTGGCCATCAAAGGGAATGAGAAGGTAAATGATTCAGCCCAAGTGCAGAGAAACTAAACGGATTTCTTTTCATTTCTCTTCCACTTCAGAAGGTGAAGGGGAAATAACCATCCCAAGGTGACACTTTACAGGTAATGAAGTCGAGGCACTCGCAAAGGCAGATGTATTGAGAAAAAAAAAGGTGAAAGAACAGTTCAATAAATTAAAATGCAATATATCACTCAGGCTGGTTGGTATCGCTCCAAAAGTGTAGAAGAAATGAAGGTGAGTGACCAACATAAACGTGTATTTTAGTATTAAACCATTTGAATCACAGCTTCAAAGTGGGAGAAGGTGCCCAAAGCAATGTCTGTTTATTACAAAGGATGCCAGAGGGCTGGGAGCTTTGCACCACCTTGTCTTGCATCAGCAACAGGGAAGGGCAGAGGGGACACCGACGGAGAAAGAAAAGGATGGGGGAAAGCGATTCAGTGTTTATTATAAAGAATGGGCAGATATGGGTAAACCCACAAACCACTGCAGCATTTGCCAGAGCAATTGAGCCAAAGAAGAGAGAAGGGGAAGCTGAGGTCAAGCCACTAAGTGTGTTATTCTGTCTCAAGACATAGATAACAAAAAAAGCTGAATAAGAGTGGAATTCCAAAAAGTCCTTCCTGCATCCTCAGGATGATAGTTGAGTAATAACTCAGGGGTGCAATGGAACAGATTTCTGTCACACTTCAGCAAAGAAAGTATAATATTACATGTGCAGTTATTTTTGGAATACTGCAAGGTGATGGCAAAGAGTCCTAAAATCAGGGGGCTGCTCCAGCTCCTGGACATCAGTTTCATCTGAGCTCTCCATATGATCTGTGGCTTCCTAGTCAAAAGCTGTCAACATATTCCATAGAAAGCCTGAGAGAACTTGGGTCAGAAATTACACTCTCAATAGGACATTTTTTTCTTCTGTGACCATAAAGAGACCCTGGAGTGACTAGATCACTATATATATACACACACATATGTATACCCAGATATGCATTTTTCTGGCATCTTTCTTCAGAGGGATATCCCATACAGCCTGACTCCTTGGCTTTAGGGCAACAATCTTTTTTTTGTTCTTTTTTTTTTTTTTCCCACTGCAAACAAGTATCAAATCTGTGGGGAACATGCCAACACTACAGACCGGACCCACAGCCAAAAACAGGGTCCTGCCTGCAGCACATCAGCTGCTCAGTAGCATAAAGGGATGTCAAGTGACTGTTAGGGACAAGTTGTTTCAAAGGTGCCACATAACCAAAATGTTAATCACATCTTGAATCTTTTCCTCAATTCAGGATAATCTGCTAATTGGAGAGGTTCACCCTCCTCACCTCCTTATGGAAGAACAGCAAGTAGGTTTGGCAGGCAAGGAGGATGAAAACATTGGAAAAAAGCTGGAGTGCTTTCCTAGAGAGTTATTGTCTGCTCAGCCAGGGATGAAGCTCCAGGGGGGACACCAAAACCTTCTAACCTACTTTGTTCTCCAGTCAAACGTTAAAATGCAGCAGCTGTTTCCACACGGAAGTCAGTGCTGTGAATATGGCACAGCTGAATCTTGCCAAGGCCACAATCTCCCATGGAAGGGAAGGGAATGAATCTTCTCACAGAGGTCAGTGTATCTCAGGAGTTGTCAAGCCTCCAGGCAAGCTGAGTAACAGGTTCTGTGCATGTTATTTACTTGAAGAAAAAAAAAAAGTTAGCCCTGGGAAAAAGTTTTTACCTGATTTGTTCTTTCTTTCATCTGACAGGTCACTTTTTTCTGACCTGTTTTCTTAAGATGGGCACAATCTGATCAAAAGAATAGATGTTTCTGTGACCTCAGTGTATGTGATGGGGCTATTTGAGCTGACATGGGCTTGGAGCAGGCAGAGCAAATCACACAACCCCAGGGACAGGTTCAGGCGCTGGATCACTCTGCACACCACAAGCCATGTTCTACATTGTAAAACCCCGAAGTGGATGCCACAATCACACCATTCATCTCAGATCTTGCTAGAATTTCACAGACATCTAAATTTACCAGTCACTTCCCCCTCAATTCTCATTCCTCAATTTAGGATTCATACATACTAAGAAACTAATCAGATTTTTTTAGAGACAACTTCCTTAGGTAACTTCTCTCCTGAATTTCTGAGCAAACTGTCTTTGCAGTGTCTTAGTTTGTGGATGCCCTATCTGTCAGGTCAGGTAAACAGTTTGAAATGGTCAGGCCAAAATTCACAGATCAATTTAAATGGCAATTCAAGACCCATTTAACATAAGGGGTGATGTTCACCACTCACTGTGCTGCCCTTAGCAACTTGGGTCCATTATTTCAGGAGCCCAGCCTTAGATCCAGGGAACCACAGGAATCAAGGCTGTGACTCCAGGATGTGCAACCTACATAAGCACCTCTCAGCTCTTTTGGTCCTCAACTCCAGTCCCCAAAACACCCTGTGCTGAGCAGGTTCTAGAGGCTCCAAGAGCCTGACAGATTTCCACAAGGTCACACTGCAATGTCTTGCGAGCCTGGAGACATCAGCATAACCTGCTGAAAGCTGTCCTTTTCCACTTGGAGAGGAGAAAAGGCTATCCTAGAACCCTGAGATGTTAAAGAGGATCACCTGGGCCAGATCTGCCCATCCCACAGCAGGTGTGCTACTTACAGTACTCAATTTTATGTAATTTAATTATATCATCACCACAGCAGGCTGGGTTTGGAGGGGGCGGCTGGTGATAATTTCTCCCGTTCAAGGCAGCTGAGAACACTTGTTTTGCTAATTTAGAGAGTATAGGGCTGTTTGCTTTGATCCTGAGGAGTTCTCTGCCTGTTTCCCACACAGTTATTATGGGTCCCATTTGCTATCCTCATCTCTCAAGGATTTATGTGTAGGCAACAAAAACCAGGGGATACATTTTATACTTCTAAACTGCAATCGAGTCTGACTCACAGAAATGTATTTACAAAATCTCATCTTAATGCAATGCGTTATCACACAAATATGTACAAAACCCAAAAAATATGCAAAAAAACCCTAGAGTTATTTAATGTTTGAAGTCAAACTCAGTTCTGTCTGTGCCAGACAGAATTTAGTCATACCAACCATTGTATAAGGTGACTATATCCATAGGCAAACCTATACAATTACGATCTGATTATACCACACTTTTTGTTCTATCATTTTTCTTTTTCTGCTGTGTGAAGAATTTCCAGGCGTACCTTTTCAGACATTGAAAAGATTGCAGTACTTTAACACTTGACATTTCTTTATCATCTTTCTTGCAAAGATCCCAAATCAATCTAAACCAACAAGTATGTCTCATAGCACATCCATAAACTCCATACAGTTATTTCTATTTCAGCCACCGGGGAAGCTAACAAGTGACCTGGCTAAAATGAAGCAGCAGCAGAAACTGGAATAGAAATTTGGAGCTGTGGCTCTGACCTATGATCTATCCAATAAACATTCTGGCTCCTACATGGATTCAATAAACTTTGGAGAAAGAAAGAAGAATGAAAAAAAAAAAAAAAGAGACTAATGTATATGGAACCATACTTTCTCATTAATTCTCTTCTGGTAATCCCAAGAGACCAGGCTGGAGTGGATGGAGTGATGAACTTAGAGAGACCCAGATTCATTCTTGGTCCTGCACAATTATTTCAACAAGCAACAGTCTTTGTGGATGTTTCTTTCCTGAGGAATAAAGTTGAAAGTACTGCCTTATTGAGCAAGCACATTGCTGGAATTAACCCCTTGCTTTAGTTGGTGCACTACTGCAGAGTATTAAGGAGTATTGAACATCTGTGTGCTAGGATGAAGTTAAAATTAGCTTTTCCTTTAGTTGAAGTTATCTCCAATTATCAGCAACTACTTCTTGAAGAGAAGCTCTGCAGAGCTTTTTCTCAGTGCTCTGCAGCTCTGCACTTATGCCTAAGTGAAATGATTGTATCCCACCAGCTCTTTTGAGCAGGATAATTGGCAATTACTTATTTTTGACATATGCAGGAAATCTAGCAAAGCATAATTCAAATTCTGTTAGCAGTGATGAACTCCTTTTGCAGAACAGTGCATTACAGTGCTCATCTCCACTGCCAATATCCCTGGCAGCTTTAATTCAAATCTCAGAAGTATTATGTGCATCACATTGTTTCTTATCTGCAAGGTCCATGCTAGAGAAATTCTTTTGTTATGTAACCTTGAATCCTTTTCCTAAACTTTTTTGAAACTCCTGCAACACTTGACTGGTTAAAAAGAAAACAGAACTGATTTTATCTTATTCCCCCTTATTTTCATGGCTGAAGCGTTCTGCATCAAGTGTATTAATTATCTCTTGCTCTTGTTATAAACAAGTATATCTAGCCATGCAAATTGCCAAACAGCAGCTAATCTTACTAAGACCGTTTTTCATGAGAGTGTGAACAAACCTGCCCACAGATACGGCTGGTGGAACTCTACCTCGAAACCAGAGTAATAGGCTCATTAAGAGAGATTACACAGTAGATACACTGCTCCCTCGGTGGGCACAATGAGCGAGTGTGGATTATGTGTGTGCATTTAGAGAAAAATAATTTAACCACTGGTAAATTACACCTTAGTCCACAGAATGTAACGTGTACAGCACATCATTTTATTTTAGCTGCATCCAAACCTTGATGCATTATCCCAAGTACTAAATCGTGCTGTGACTCAATAAAAACTCATTAGTGGGTGTTTTGTAAAACTGAAGTCGGTTTAGAGACTGTGCAACAGAGGAAACCTCTGAAAAATTTTACAATTAGGGCCTGTTTCCAGTTAGTAAAAGCATTCTTCGTTTTATTTCTTTTCGAAGAAATTAAGAAAACAATTTGAAAAGAAATTATTGGAAGCTATATTAAAAAGGTTTGAATTTTTCTACCTCTTCAAGTCCCAGTCCTAAAAACCTCAATGAAAATTCAAATAATATTTCTAGGGAGAAATGGGTGCATAGACCCAAAAAACTATTCCACCCGACTCCACCTGAAGACAAATAAGTCAGACTAAAAAGGGAGATTTTGTCCACAGTGTACTGGGTAAAGAGAGATTCGCGCTCTTCAGAAACATCAGGGCAACTTTTAGAAGTATGTGCAGCACAAGATAACATATACTTTATTTTAAAATTGAGTACCACATTTCTAACATTAGTGTTTATTGAGAATTTCTGTACAATTTAATTATGTGGTGTGTGAAGTTATTGATCTGGTAGTTTAAACACTTTTTAAAAAATTCACTCCCTTATAAGCTATTGAATTTTGTAATGATGTCATTCTTAAAGCTTACCATTATCAGTGCAATAAAAGAGAAGCCGTTTCTAATTAGATTTTCTTAATGTGATACTGTTCATTATGGATTGATTTTCTCTTTCCCTCTGCTATTTCTAAATGAGTTAGGTGAAGTTTCGCTTTTGTGCAAGTAGAGGTTAATTTTCACTGGCAAAGAAGCAGAGATATTGTAAAAAAGGTTTATGAAAACCTCCTTAGGCGACTTTGTCAGATCACCTCAGTGTTATGTCCCAGTACCATTAACATTCAAGCCTCAAGCTCCAGCTCTAATAGGCGCTGAAAGATTTGCAATCTTACCCAAACTTGTGAAGGGGCTGAAACTTTTTTCCATAATGAACACAGATTGCACCACAGCAAAGTGATGCCACTCAGCAGGCAGGGCTACTGCGAGGAGGGGATTCACAAAAATAAATTGGCAGCTACCACTGAAGTCATTTGCAATAGGGATTTATTTAGTGCTGGTAAGTAGAGATAAATGAAGGACCTTTGATCATGGGACCTCGGTGAGGTCATGTGGGGAATACAGGCAGTGTGGGCAGCCTGTGTCCACATATTTTCAACGCCTCTCAGTTATTCACAACTTGATCTGGGAACAGAGAAACACTATGAGGTGTTGGGAAATTTCTTGCAGAAAATGGACTTAGGAGCGACCTCAGTGCTTTAGATGCAGTTATGCTGCCAGGCCTTTAGGACTGCAGTGAGAAGCTGCTTGTAAGAAGCCTCTGTGGAGATCAACAGTGAAGAAGAACGTGAACTCAGAGAAGCTGCAGCAGAAGATTGAAAAACAACGGCCACTGAGAGGATCATGAGGACTTTATTTTACACCAATAGAGTTGTGTGTTATTCGCATTAACCAGTCCCAGGGTGGTTTGCTGTGTGTGTGCAGTGTGTGAGCTATCTGGGTTATTTAAGGGGTGTTTTCACAACAATAAACAGCATTACCTTGATCATATTGGTCAGTTCGTAGTGTCCATTAGTTTCCCTCGCAATAATGAGGGGTAAGGACTCCATTTGGTCTTAATTTTCAAATTTCAAATTAATTTTTCACATTGCACATGCTCAGCAAGTGGCAGTTGCTCAGCTCCCAGAGGTGTTGGGTATAAAAAGCTCTAAATGCCAACAAGCATGTGAACTCATGAGGCCAAAGCACGGGGATAACGTTGTCAGTTCATGCACCCAAATGGTATGAGCAGCACACTTCCAGCAGCAACCAGACTGAGCCAACTTCCCTAATGCCATTTAAATTAATGCCTTAATGATTCAAAAATTAGAACCAATGCAAAATATGAAGAGCTTTCTTTCCCTTCAGATAAGTGCTCCTGAACACAAATGCACAGACATCAAGAGGAGTTAAGCAAAGACTCAAGGGCTTTTCTGCCACGATCTGAGTGAGACAAAAGTCAGTTTAGTAAATACAGAAACTTGGGCACAAGCCATCCCTTTACCATTACACAACCGATAAATACTTTCTTTTGCCTTGTTAACTCTTATGTACCTCTAAATCAATGACAGTACAACCTCCTTTACTTAGCTTGCTGAGATTGAATTAGTTCCATAAAACCACCTATATCCTATTTTTTAGAAAAGTGTAGTGGAAGGCTTTGCAGGGAGTTTTGTTACCAATTTTCCTCTCAGCAAGGAAACATCTTTCCCGCTGCCACATTGCACATGTATCACATGTGGTAGGAACTAGGAATGGCAAAAGAGCTGTTGCATCCTGGAGATGCAACATTTATCTGCCAGTCCATAACAAAGTGAAAGTCTTGAAGTTCAGATTGCTGCTGGATATTTCCCTGCCTTATTTAAACCATTTGATAATTTTAAAATATTCCTTTTGGGTATCACTAACTCAGAGCCATGTAGAGAAGCACGTTTTAAAGTAGACTTCAGTGAAACCACAGGAATTATTTGACACATGATGAAGTAGAATCAACCCCACTTCTAAAAAGCACAGGAAAATCATGTTGGCATCACAGATTGATCCATTCCACTTATCCAAGTCAATGTGCTGGAGCCCCCTGGCCTGCCCCACATTGTTCAAAGAGCAGTGGAGGAGAAGCATTGATTAAACTGCAGCAGAATCTGGTCTGCAAACACATCCCAGTGGCATCCTGGCGTGCACAGAAATTCAGAAGGGTTAAATGTTAAAGACAACAACTCTGGGCAGTTGCTAGGAGATGGTGTCCTGCCATGACATCCTGCATCACTCTGTGACAGTCTGTTCCAACAGCACAATAACCTTATGAGTCACCGGTCTGTGTGCCCTCACTTGGCATGGAGAAAACAGCTCTCACCCAGGGGTGAAGTGCTCCCCAGGCCTTTCATGCATTTTCTTGTATTAATTATATTTAAAAAAAAAATAAAATAGAAATTACTTTGGTTTTGCACAATCTTCAGTAAATTTTACATAACCCAGAAAAGCTACAGAGATAATCTTTACTCATTCAAGAAGAGCAGTACAGATGCAGCACTCATGGAAGTCTGGAGGACAACTGCTCGGAGCACGAGTGAGCGTTGGATCAAACTGACTGGCAGAATTTCTGCTCCAAAGATCTTGAAGTCAAAAAGAATAAAGAGATTCCAGGAAACAGCAAGAAGCCATGAAAAATTACTAATATATGGATTATTAACAGCAGTGCCTGAATGTCCTTTGAGAGGGACATGGGTGTGAGCAAGGTTGTGGCTGGGCAGAAGATGGGAGGATGCACTACTAGTCCTGGTAATTTTGAATACTTGCTGCCATCTTAAAACAAACTGAATGGCTACAGGTTGTACTAGTCCTACATGCTAAACACGAATAATAATCTCCTTTTTGGAGATGGAGTGTTGAAACACAGCCCATGTTAACTGATGTACCCAGGGTCACACAAGAAGACTGCACCTGAGCCAAGGCACTGACCCCAAGTTTTGCAGTACACTTTTATCAACAAAACCAGACAAAACAGGTGTGGAAGAGCCTGGGAGAGGTTATTTTGTCTAACTGTCCTTCCAAAAAACTAAGTTCTCCCTAGGCCATTCCTGAAAGATGTTCCTCCAGGATGTCCTGTAACACTTTCAGTCCTGGGAATGTCATGCTACGGAAAATTGATTCTGTCCCCACTTTGCTTAACATCACAATTATTTCCTAATGTCTGATGTCAATAACCCATTACTGAAGCCTGCAATTTCTTGTCATAATCACAATAAACTCATGATTTGCAATGTCTTTTTCTAACACTTTTAGTTGAGGCCTCCTTACAGTGTCACTATTTCTCATGTGAAGACATACTGATTTAAATTAACACAATGATTTAATGATTTAAATTACTAAAATTAACACAATTATTTAAATTAACTTCTACAGCAACTCATTAATTTCCTGCTGTTGCAACCTGTATCCCTGTCCTGTCATCCTTTCAGCTGTGCACCTCCAAGAGGTGTCAAGTCTGGCTCTCCTCCAGGCTGGACAAAGCCATGTCCCTCAGTCTCTCTTTTCACAGCCCCTTCCCTGGCCCTTGACCATCTTGGTGGCCTCCCCTCCAGTTTACTGATGTCTTTCTTTTTCTAGGGATCCCAAACCAGGACACAGTACCCCAGATGAAGTCTCAGAAGTGGTGGACAAGGCGGAAAGACCAGGTATATAGTGCACAGGAATTCTCCAGAAAGTAAAAGCAATATTGCTCATTTTACCTATGGGTAGCCCGGGCTGCCCAAATTAGCAGTCCATGTGATGGACATGACCAGAGCTGCTCTTGAATCCAAAAGAGAAACCCATATGTAGTTGTGCCAAGGAGAAGAAAGAAATGTGAGGCTCAAGAGCTATGCCTCCCATGAAGCATTATAGTGCCAATTATAAAAACATATTTTGGGTTGCACTTCAAAATATATGAATGCACTCCCCACCCTCTGCAGAACAAAAAAAGAAATCCGAGTGCCACAGATTTTTTTCCTTAATCATATTTTTAAATAGTACTAGGCAACTACGATAGCAGTCTAGTTTTGCTGATGAATGCTTAATGGTTTTGGCTCATGATTATGCCTCCAATGCCAGAATAAGTCAATAGGATTAGGCCCATTATGTCTCTCACATCTCTGTTCTGCACAGTTCAACTTCAATAAAATATATTTAAAGGATATTTACCTGTCTCCAAGGGGTGGTATAAGGATAAATTCGGCACTATTTCCAGAGCAGACTGAAAATATAGCTCAAATTTTCAAAGCCACCTAGCGGATTTTGATGTACCATTCCCATTAATGTCAGTGGGAAGTGTATATCTCAGAACTCTCAGCTGTAAAGCACTGCAATACATGAAGAATAATGACGAATACAAAATTTAAGTAGGGTGCATAAGAAGATATACCTAAATCAGTATTCCACATAGACATTTTATTTCTAATTTTTATGTTCTTATACAGGCTGAAGGAAATGAAATTAGTAAAATGTGAGTCGTTTTTTTTCTAATTACACTGTTAAAATAAAATCTAATCAAATTATTTTTGGAGATCAAATCTTATGATTGCCTCATTAATATTCTCTCTTCTCCTCAGGATGACCACACTTACTTCATGTTTCTATTAAATTAGGGATTCTAGAACCAATTGCACAAATTGGCCTTATCTCCTTAACAATGATTCTACACACTATATTTGGGAGATTCTGCAATTTACAACTTGGTGGGAAAGAACTTCTGAAGTTATTAGATTTGCTCTTTCTTGAGATTTGACCGCTGTTTAAAATAACTTGGGAAGTTGAAATCCTCAACTCTGGGTTTCTGTAAAATATTTTCCCAACAAGGAAAACAGAAAAGAAAGAAGCAGCAAGTGGGGAGAAAAAAAAAACAAACAAAACCAAAAACCCACCCCAAACCAAATCAAACACCAAATAAAATCCTTGTTGGTTTCAATGTCAGTAAGTGTGGGGCACTCAAAAAGAGACAGTGAGTAACCTCTGCTGATAAATTCAAGGGGGCAAGTGCACATTCCTCTTACTCCTTGGAGTGACAGGGGGATCTAGGAAATTGCTTTTCCAAGCCCAGGAAGCTGTGCAACAGATGAGCCTGCAGCTCTTGCCACATAAATGCTTCTCCAGGGAAAAAGTATGGGGTAACATCAGACTGCAAGTGACGTGAAAGGAAAGCCATCATTTAGGAGTATTTCATCCTAAATCCTTCCCAGTATGCAAAGACAACCTGAGTCACAAGGTAATGGAGATACAGGTCTCTAAGCTAGAGTTTAGGCAGTAATCCTCAGTATATTCTACTACAATTGAAAATATTTTGTAGACTCAAAAGCATGAAGATTAAGTAATATGGAAACAAGGCTCCCATTATCTTAAAGATTAATTGAATAATGATATGTTTTAATAAATGCTTAAATCTTAATTCACAAAGTTTATGAAGATTTGGATCCTCTCCAAAGTTGCTCATCCCTCCACACACTTAATTCAAGCGAGTTTAATAACTACACTCTGATGACTTTTAACCAATTGTTCCCCTGGAAACTCAGAAAAGCTTTGAAATGGTAACATAAAAATTAAACAATCTAAAAATTAGAAGAAAAAAAAGAAATTAACATTTTATAACTTTTTCAAAACTAGAAATATCTTTCAATTTTTTCTGGTAAATATAGCTCCTATGAATGAATATGCTTGAATCAACTAAGTTATCAGAAGCAATAAAAATCCATAACAAAAGGAAAGATAATGCAGTGGGGAAGAAGAACATTTTCAGCCCATCAGTAAGAAACCATTAGCAAATAAAAGAAATAAATCAATGGAGGACAGTTTTCAAGTAATAACCATTAATCTTAACTCACTAAATGTTAACACACACACACACACACACACACACTGTTTTTCAACTACTTAAAAGCTTAATTCACAGGTGAGGATAACCAAGGATCCTTAAGAATGGTGTAATGCTATTAATCGGATTGTTTTGGTTTACATCAGAGTTGGAGGTATGTGAATCCATACAAGAGAAATGGGAAAAGTTTAATAAATGAACCTGAATGCTTCTAAAGAAATAAGAATTCTGGTGGTTTGCATGAACATGGGAAAATGTGCACTGCAAATCCGCTTTGGCTTTCAGTTGTATTTAAAACTGCTACATTTTTCAAAAACTAAGGAGAAGGAGCTCTGAGTTAATTAAGATGAGCTAGTTTGAAGCCAGATGCTAAAAATGTTCATTAAATGTTCACTAAAATGTTCATAATAAAAATTATTTTTTATTTATGCAGCCTAAGACCAGATTCAGTTTAGGATGGAGAGCTCACAAAAATACTCATAGGGCACTGAGAATTAATTAACAGGGTTGTGCAACTGGTTTAATGAATTATGGCTTGGTTGGTTGTGTTCCCTTTAGTCCCTTTTTTTGAAACATTACCTATTGATCGACGCCAGAAGCAAGAAACAAACCAAATAGGTGAAAACCTTTTTGACACGAACTGCCAAACCAGGCACTAAGTGGGACTCAGGCTGGACTTGAAGCATGGATTTGGCTCCAGCTGAACACAAAATTGGAAATAGGGACTGTTTTCCTGTGTGACTCCATTGCAACATATGAAACAGGACATCCATCCACGCCAGTCCTTCTTAATGATAACATAAAGGTAGCACAGAGTGCTGGCACAAAAAGGTGCTCAGGTAGCTCTGAGGAAATGTAATTTACATCCAGGACAGAAGATCATGACTGAAGTATCCAAACGGCTATGAAAATGTCCAAGACACTTGCCTGGAATTGAAATTATAAATTCCATATAAAAGGTAATCTTGCAAATTTAGAACACATTTCCTGCTCCTGCCTCTGTTGTTAATTCAGCTACTTTGTGGCTGGTACTTGCCTTCTAGGGTTACCCTTTTTTTTGCTGTCTCCACTGAAATATCCGTTTCCAGTGAAAAATCTTCTCGGTGCACCTGATGGAAAAGCACCTGTTCCAGCTGCCACATTTTGACAACGGGAACTTTCACTAAGATGAATGATGCTGTGGTCCCAAAGAGTTCAAATCCACAAAGGTCCAGCTGTTATACCTGGGGCAGAGCTGGCACTGCCGAGTCTGTAGGAAACTGCAGTAGGTTTTAAGTCATTCTAAGCCCCTTTGAATGCTGACCTTTGAGGGGAAAAATATGCCCAATCTAGCTGTGCAAACCCAGAGTGTGAGAGCAATCCTACATCAACATGACCGGTAGAAAAGAGATATAAATCTTAATAAACACTTTGAGAGACTGTCAAAGTCTATTAAGAAGACCCTGCTCATGAAAAAATGACCATGAGTGATGCTAAGATGACACCCATTGTTTTCCAGGACAGGTAGAAATCCAAAGCCAAGGGCTTAGCCTTGCCTCACAGCCGCGGTGGTGATGTCTCTGAGCACATCCAGTAGTGCAAATGGTCCCAGAGCAGGAGTGAATGCTGTTAACTCAGTTCCTGATTGATGACGGGCACTTGAAACTCCAGATTGTGTTAAAGCTGCTTGTCAATTATTATCATAGCAATGCTTGGCTGGGGAATGGTGTGAGGGAGCTGCTGCCTAAAAGGATCTGGGAGGAGGTAGCTGAGTCTCCCATCTCCACATCATATAGGACTGTCTGTGTTTGCAGAGTCCTCCCTAAATCACCTTGGCTCATTTATAATGTCAGCACCATGTCAGGAAAGCAGTGGGCAGGCTCGTCCCAGCAGGAACCACTTTTGTGTTTGTAACAGACATTAGTGAAATGGTCTACTCTGCTGCTTCAAGGCACGGTATCGACCAAACCGAGTGGGTTCCCGGGGAAGACTCCCTATTTTGTATTGGAAGACTTTCATGGATGTTGCCTTGGCAATGTTTTCATCCATAAGAAATGTTTTGTGATACAAAAAGAAGAAACAAATTTTTGTAATTCTTTAGATCTTGTGTCTTTTGGGGTGAAAAAACAATATGGAGCTTTCTCTATACTCTTCTTTTTCTTCNCTTTTCTTTTTTTCTTTTCTTTTCGCAAAATTAGATCATCAGTTTGGCTAGAGATCAACATTCACACACAAGTACTTAAGATTATTATCAACTATTTTGTTGCAATGATAACTATAAATTCTATTTGTTCATATTTAAGAAGACCCACATGGATGCTGGATATTATACTGAAACTTACATGTTAGATATTTAGGTTTTCACTGCTTTAAAATATTGTTCGACAATGCCAGTTCTACACAGTAACAGTTCAGTGGCAGTGTGTTTTCGATGTGTTAGATGATAGTTTCATAGTATCAATTACCTTTAGTTTTGTGAAGTAGAGCAGAGGCAAAATGATGAAGCAGACTGTACTAGCTCTTAATGCAGAACTATAGAATGTATAATTTAGCATTTATTTTATTGCCAGCATTATCTATATAATGTGTTAGTGCACAAAATAGCCTTTCAAAGCATTAGCAAACAAAAGCTATATAAAGACTCCTATAACCAAAAGGCAGCTTATGAATAATTCACATTTCCATGCATTAGGAGTCATCCAGACAAAACACATAAAGTGCACTTAACTTGTCCCAATGAAACCCTATAAATTATATGAATAATTGTATATAATATCAACATAATATTTCAGCTACCTTAAAGGATAAAGTTGTTTTCTTGGATGACTTTGAAGACAATTTGCAAGCTTGCTCAATTTATGCTGACAGTAATTGCTGTACAGCTGCCTGATTTAGACAGAGGGGAAAAATGGATGCACTGTGCAAGTTACAACAACAGAAGAAAATCTGCTGGGCTACCTTTTGTGGTACAATTTGTACTCATTGACAAGACTACTGCCAGCTGTTCAATTACCTGTCCAGAATACTTCAAAATACACACTGTTTTATTAGTAACCGTACTTGGACAAAAAAAAAACCCAAACTTTTGACTCACATAGTACTTAGCAGTAGATAAAGTAAACACATATTTATTAGGTTAGCATGGAAGAGTTGGGGAGTATTTCAAAACCATGATAATGGAAAAAAATTATATTTTTCATGCCCAGAAATACAGAAGTTACGAAGTAATTATGAAGTGCTCTGATTCTAAATATTTTTTGGTTCATTATCAATAACAAAATAACATCAAACTACACCTACAAATCTCCGAATACACAAACACAAAATGTTTCGTGCACTGACAGAATTAGCTGTACACATTCAATTTTAGAGGTTTTTTTTTCTTCCACACTGAAATCCATCCCTGCGTTACCATTAGACAGATTAAGAAGCAGCAACCACAATTCATGGCATCGTTTCTGTGGGTTTCCAATTTTGCCAAGAAACCTTCAAGCAAGCACCTTGCTACAACAGTAAACAACTGACAGACATATCAAGTCGTCAATGTAAATGGAGGGAAATTGAATGGACAACCATGGTTGCAGGATTTAACCTTACAACGGAGGTCACACAGCCTACAGAATACATAAAGTTCCCCTAACTATGCTTTTTGTAGGATTCTGCTCTGCAGGAACTGTGAAGCCTGGCCCACGATGTGAAAAGGATCAGAATTTTGGCATTTATGCTCAGCTGCTGAGTCAGACAGCACACAACAAAGACAGAGGACCCTGGTATGGGCTCACATCCTCCCAGACACATTCAGGACTGCAGTAATATGTTTTTAGGGTTTCACTGTTGGGTACCAGTATTTCTTCAGGAAATTATCCTCATTATCCTCAGCTTATTCTCTTCCTTAGTACTGCAGCTGACTAATTAGCACAAAATAATTTAGGAACAATTAAAGCATCTCTCATTGTTTGTCATTTGACTGAGAGCCGGTTTCTTGATGGAGTGAAGAGCAAAGGCATATGCTAATCACCCATTAACTGGCGGGGTGCTTAAACATCATTTCATCTTTCTTTAGAAAGGGTTGTGTGCTGCTTAATTCAGTGCCATTGGTAGACTCACAGGTTGAAGGCTGCTGAGAATGGGATCCAGATCTCTCTTTAGTTGAATCTCACATGACATGAGCCTCATTTCCTTTTAACTGCAAAGGTTAGAGATTTATGCCTTCTCTTTAATCTTGTGATGTTTTGTGAAGGGTGTTTATGCTCTAGAATGGGTGTAACAGACTGCAAAACTAAGATGCCACATGCAGAAGTTACACAAATGATTTTCTCACTAAACATTCCAGCAAGATTTGCTATATGCAGCAATCAAACCTGCCTTCTTTCCAGGATGTCATTTTGCTGTTCTTTACTGAGAGAAGCACAATATGGATTACTGCTGCCCATCTGCCCTCCGAGACAACAGGTTCATAATTTAGAGGAGCAGCTCTGTTACCAAAGCCTGAAATACTAAGTGGAGGTAAGAAAAGGTTTTCATGTGTTCCCAGAAAGCAGAAGGCACAGAGCGAGGGCAAACACCTTGTGCCATCTCCAGCTTTACCTCATCTTGCAGTCACTCCCTGCACAGAAAAGTTTTGCTATGGTTTTAACTTCGCCATCTCACCCACTCTTGCTACAGAGAATCCTGAACAGTTTATGAATTGTTACCTAAATCTCCTCTCACTGCTCTTGCTTCTGGCTGTGGATACCAACTGTGCTGAAACCCTGCAGAGCACCATCATGGCCCCAAAACCACTGGGAATGGGATTCACAGAACTCCTCACTGGCTGATGTTTTTAAACCTGTATTTCTAGTGTAACAAATCTGATGGGACTGTGTGTGTCTGCCCTACTCAATTTTGTGGCTACTCACCAAAATTTGACAAAGAAATAAAGTTCAACAAATATAATAAAGGTCCCAGAAGTTTTATGCAAGTGGGCAACCTGGTAGGGAAGAAATGAGAGTTACCACCTATATGGGATGAATTGATTGGTGACAAATGCAATCATGTTAGTAGGCACAGGAGAATCTACCCCCGAGACCGCCCACAGCAGACAGGATTCAGAGAATTCACTAACTACAAAACTACAGCTTTTAAAGAAAGATAATTCATTTTCACAGGGTTACTCAGATATACAAAACTTTGCAGGGAAGATCCACAATCCTCTGTTGGAAATAAAGTATGCACTTAACCTTTACAGAAGACATTTCACTTGCATTTGCTTTTTCTTTGTCAGTGAATCAGACTTGTAGTTAGCAGATCAATTTTACAAATTACGTAACCACAGAATAATTCCTCAGTACTTATTATGGAGTGCAGAAAACAAGACACAACTGGAGTGACTCTCTGAAATATTTCACTGAGATAGTCAGCTGAGGGTTTTGGGCTTTTTGAAAAGTGCAGGATTTGGAAGATTGTGGAAGGCTCCAGGTCTGCAAAAGTAAAAGCCACAGATATATATCACAGAATATGGGTTAATAGTAAAATCTATTTTTAAACCCCTGATAAGTCTGGAAGCCTTCTAGCGAGTATTTATAGATAATTGATAGGTATGAATACGATGAGTAAGACAAACAGAAAATTATGCTGAATCCTAGAGGGTACATTTTTTTACAAACTACACTTCTTTCTGTTAGTCCTGCTGTTGCTGACCTGGACCACACAGTCTGGGGTTAACTTTCCTCTCTCTGTGGGTGACCCTCACGGAAATGACAGTGGGGCAGGTCCTGCATTCCTTTTGTACCCCAAAATGTTATGGAAATTCCTCCAGCCACCAAGTCCTGAACCTCTGATTTCCTTCATGTTTATGTAGAAAAAGTATCTCTACTGCCCACAGTGATTCAATGGAGGAATTACAGGATCCCTTGAGATTATCATAACCTTTTAGTCACCCAACAAGACAAAATGAGAACATTAGGCAAACCAAATTTTGCTTTGAGGCAGAGATTATTCAAGGGTGTTTCACTGTCATTGATCTATGCACAAATCCAATCCTAATCACTGCTGTGTCTAAACCCTTCTCCCTCCTCAGTGGATATTATCTTACCAGCATGCTTGTGCGGTGTGGAAATGTTATTACAACTATTTTTATTTTTATTTTTAAAACAGGGATAATCAATTTGCAGGGTATAGCAAATACTTCTCAAAACATCTGTGACTGAGGAGGGAATCAAGCCAGGCCCTCCAGCCATGCCTTGTCCGGAGGACTGTCCTTGTCACTCACTTCTCACGGAGCCTGAGGTTTGATGCTTGGAGGACACTGCACATAACACATACCAAGAGAAGCAAGCAGGTAGAGTAGGCACCATGTTTATCAGAGGGCTGTGCAATCCAGATAGGCACCCACAGCCTCAGAATAAATGTTTGGTGTAACTAAGCCCTGAAAATATCATAAAGATTTGCAAAGGGACCTGTAGCCCATTGATCTGGAAAAATAGTCTGAGACTACCAGACTATGCAAGAAGGTGGTGACGACTGCAATACAACCTTAAATAAAACACCCCCAGAGTAGGCTCAAACCAGCAGTGACCTGTTTTTCCTGACTGAGTTTTGCAACAGCAAGACCAGACAGAATTGCAACTACAAAGGCATCTCTCAGAAAAATGAAGTCTCAGTATGGATTTCAGTGAGGCTGTAGCTGTAGCAGGAGTTTTAAAATATTTATAGGGCATTCACAATTCACAAGTTATAGGACATTCAACCAACCACGTTGTCAAAATCTCCAAACAGATATCAGAGTGTGTGCTTTCCATTTTAGAAATACGCAGCAGTTGCTTTATGCAGTTGAAGCATGAGGGTACTTTAAAAAGAAACCAAGCAAACAACAAAAAAAATGCACAAGCAGGCAAACAAATGAACCAAACCAAAGAACAAAATTACACTTAAAAAAACCGCAAACAAACCACCAGGGTTATTTTGTCCCTGCAGAAAAAATGTCTGTCTACCACAAGTGCTTAACAGTACCTCTACCCAAGTGTTACTCTGCTCTCTGCTCAGGCATCATTTCACCTTAGCAGCCCACCACAATCCTTTCATTTTGATTAGACTTCTCTGAAATCTTGCATCTGATTGAGATGGAAAAAAGCTGATACAGCCTGAGACGAACCGCAGCCACAAGGGTGGGCTTCCACAACCTGGGGAAATGCAGCCTGAGGTCTCAAGCACAATATCAAAGCTTTGAATGGGGCCCTTGCAAGTGCCTTGTGCCTGTGGAGATGGGTGTAGGAAGGTGCTGGTCCCCTGGCCAAAGGGATTGCAGGGGCCCAACTCTACTGTGAGAAGTTTTGCAAAGCCAGAACAAGAGCGAAAAACAGAGGAAACCTTCATTTGGGTCAACTTCTCTTCCCAGCCAAGTTCCTTATGGATTTTGCCATGCTCATGCAACCCAAACAGCAGCGCTCATATATCTGCTCTCTGCTCATTGCAAGGCTTTGCTTTGGGTCCCTGCGTTATGGACCTTTTTATTCTCTCATCCTGTACCAGCCCGCCAGCGAAGCTGGCTGCCCCAGTTCCGTGTCCCATGTCCCTTCATCAGTGTCAGAGTGGACTTGTGACAATGCATTTGAGAGGCAACTCCCCAGTGCTACAGCATGAGCTGAATGCTGACACTGGGGCTGGAGAAACACACAGTACAAAGAGAGAGCAGCACACAGCCATGGCTCGTGTTACAGCCGCACTCATCGGAGCAGGTGGGAATCCTTTATAGGCTTCTCCTGGGCAGGTGGTTTTCACACTTCAATCATTCCCTCACAACGTGCAGATTTTCACTTCAAAGATTTGGCAGTGTTGAAAAGAGGTTTTTCAACCTACACAGAGTTCATTTAAGTTAAGGGAGGTTCATCTTCCCCAAGTTTGTACTGCCGGAATGGCTTTGCTGTTTCAGTGTTCAAAGTTCTCTCAAAATACCTTTTGGTGAAGCAATACAGCTCTCCTCCCTGAGAAGGACTACTGCACTCAGACATCCACAGCCATGTGTGACGTGACTATGGCACACACAGGGTTTTCATGTCTGTGTGTGTAAGGAAATACGTTTATATATATATATATGCAGAAACAGAATGAAACGATCTAGGGAATCCACTTCTGGATTCTTTTTGAATCACATTTGATACTCAGAACTCCAGATCTATGTCAAACTGCTATTTGTATTGAAGAATGTAATTTCATTGCCTTTTTCTGTTCTGCCCCCCACCCCATATTGAATTTGTGAGCGTAAGAGGAGTCATTTCTTCCAGCACTGGTCTTGCAGATGTGGGGATTTTGCTGTTTATTAAAAGCCCTTTTGCATGAAGCATCCCTTAGCCAGGGTTGGTCGAGTCACAGACAGCGTGGTGCTTCAGCTCCATCCCACTGCAGGGAGGCCAGAGGATGGATTAGGGTTGGTAAGTGAGTAATGGGCTTTGACACTCTGTCAAGCCATGTAAGAAAGTTATCTGAGCACGCCAGGAGTTTAAAAATGAAAGAACCACTTCAGAGACCTGGGAGGAAGAGACCTGTGAGACTTAATGACTCAAAGAAAACCTATCTGCTAGTTAGGAGATGAATCCTTAGATGACTGACCTAAATCCCAAATAATACTGAAGAACAGCAGAAAGACTGAGCTAAGTGCAGTCTTATCACTTAATCTTAAGTCATTCTGTAGTTCTATATGTAATCCTAAGTAAAAGATAATACAAGGCACAACAATTAGATATCCAGAATAATGTAATACATGAAGGAGCTTAGCATAGGCAAGTAATGGCTGTGGGCTTCATTTGCTCTGTTTGGTTATGCTAATAGAAAATAAAGATTTCCAGAAAACATTAGAAGTAAAGAGATTCAAAAGAAGTGGCCTGGAGCTTTCTTTAGGCAGAAGTCAGAAAGCCAGCTGAGATCCAAATCAGTGAATAAATATGTTCATTACTTTATACCAGAGGAAAATACTTTCATATTAGCTGTATGGGTGTTTGTTTACCATGGCTGTATTAAAATAATTTAATAATAACATATTTAGTTGCCTTAGAGAAATTAAGCTAACTTCATACAAGCTATAGAATAATAAAAGGCAGATTGTTTTGTACCAAGATGGTGTTCCTTGGCATTGAACCTGCTTTACATTAGCAGATGGCCTGAAACCTGTCCTGAATCTTAATGTAGACCTCTGAACTGAGGTAAGTCAGGGGAGATTTTTCTCCACTGTTAAGTTACCTGCCTCTTACTGTTCTTTTTTTCTGTTTCTGATTTTAACAAGTTCTCTTCTTCATTACATTTATTTTCTTCATCACTTCCTATCCCCATAATCACACATTCATATATTCTGTGACTCTAATACGTGAATCTGTCAAATCATCTCTGTATCCCCTACTATTAAGCATGTAAAATTTAAAGTAAAATTATTTGTAGTCAATACTGTAAAAGCTCCATTTCTTTACAAAATGATCTTCCTTCTAATCTCACGGTTCCCAGAGTCTACACAGCAAATGGCATACTAGTGTATTGACTGGTATAAGTACTTTGATAATGCAAAGCATGACTAAGTTGTGAAAGCCTCGAACAGGCACGCTGTCTCTTTGCTTCCATTACAGCACATCTCCCCACCAGGTGAGAGGCTACTCTGGGCTCTGCTCAGCGCCAGCCCTCCGGGGAGGGGACACATGTGAGCTCTCAGGAGCCCCAGTGCCAGCCCCCAGCCGTGGCAATGGGGTTGCAGGAGGTCTGCACTGCTGTGTGTAAAGGCCAAGCCACAGAGGATGGCACTGCTTTGGCCTGGGCAATCCCTGGGGCAGCATCACTGCCCATGCACCTGCGGGCTGGGTCCATCTCCCCCACCTGCCCAGGGTGTATTCAGCATGAACACGGGCTGAGAGACAGGCAGGTACTCCTGAAAAACCTCTCAGGAAACCACTTGCACTATAATAGGGGATTCCTGTTTAAAAGCAGACTGGCATGAGAGTCGGGGTAGCGTTAAAAATAGCTATACTTTACGTTTTAGTGCTGACTTTGCCCTCAGTTCCTTTGGGCTGGAGTGTAAAGGTACAGTTTTCTCATCCAAAAGACTAATGCAAGGCATCTAAACCCATTGTAGACACTCACAAATAAGCTGGGTTTGAAAGGTGCTGAGTAACTGCAGTGCACACAGCAGTGGATATGCACAGCTCTGGGAAGAGCTTTAGCATCTTTTCTGAGGAGCCGAGCCTGGAAAATGAGGCTCGTCTGCCTCAGTAGGCTGCTTGAGAATTAATTAATGCTTCTGTTGTCCTGAGAAATTTTGTAAATGAAGGACTGAGGAATAAATTTTGCTATAGGTGGTCTAACAGATTGTTTTCTCTGAAACCGTATCAACTACTCTGCACTGACACTGTTTCTGATAGAACAACATTAGCATCTCTCTATCAAAGCACTTCAGGTGCAAAAAGAAATTAAGAAACTTCTTTTTTGGTTTTGTTTGTTTGTTTGTTTGTTTTCCCTAAGAAGTATCAAACTAAAATATAATATAGTCTGCAAAGCAGTCAGATCCAGTACCATCACAGGCTCATGAGGGCTGGAATTCATTACAGCAGTTGCTGTTTATCCTCACTGCATAGCAAAAAAACTAGAAACTATATCTCTGGGATTGTTTGCCTTCTGCAGATCTTGTCAAATTCAAAGAGTATTGGATCCTGGGAATTAGTGATGGAAAACAACTCCAGCCACTCAATGATTCAAACCACCTCTTTAGTGATGCAAGACTGTTCTCCTAAATCAATATTTTAGCATTTCCTCTAGGTCAGTCAAAAATTTCCATATAATAACAACAGGACTTATCTGCAATTCCTGTGAACCATTATATAGCTGAAGAGATGCTATGGGCAGGACAATTTGCTGTATATTGAGCATACATGATTCTATTTAAATTATCATTAAATGTAAATTAAACTCCAACTTGTTATGACAAATATTTTCTTGTTTTCCTCATGTTTACATATTTCATAAATATGTAAACTGTTATAAACTCGCCTCCACATTACTTGTCATTAAATCAAAGCATTTTATACATATTTTAATGTTCTTCCTTACACTAATTGTTCCAATCCTTTGATCATTTCCTTTTGCTCTGAGTACAATCCTGTGAAAGAGTGCTGAAGGAGACAAATAAATTCATAGCAGAAAGCAAAACAAAGAGGGAAATATGATTTCTGGATTTGATATGGTAGGAAGAGAGGCCAAGAGGGATCTCTTCAAGATATTTTTAGAATTACTTTTACCACAAATCAAAAGGCAGCGTCCTCTTTGCGCCGTCCTGATGTACAACAGGCAGAAAAAAAATTACGTGAGGAGAGGAGGAGGAGGGAAAATAGATGCAGTTTACACATATCCGAGGGGTGCCAGCAGCAGCACACCCCCCCTGCATCCCCTGCAAGGCACAGAGCCCCGCGCTGCACCCAGACCTGTGACCCTGCAAAGCCCTCGGGGCACTCCCATGGGTACCCGAGCACTCAGCGCTGGGGGAGAAGGAGCACGTTCCCCATCAGGGCAGTCCCAGCAGGCAAAGAAAGAGCCTGAGAGTTTTTAATAATGAATTGTATAGAGCTTACTCTCTCTGTAAAACCTTCCTCGGGTGTGTCTGGCTGCTCAGAGAGGGCCCTGGGAGCATCCCAGTGGTTTTTAGAGTGCTTATGAGCAGAAATATTAAAAATGTCCTCTGTTCATACCGTCAGAAGTAGGGGGAGATATGAATACAGGAGGAGGGCTTACCAAGGAAACAAATAGCTGGCCTGAGCAGGGAACTGAGTCTTACGAAAGGAACGTGAGCCCTGCTTTCTGGGTCAGAGCTGTACCTCGTGCTCAGATACCAGCGTCTAATTTGGGTTGTCACCCAGGGGAGCTCCATGCACAGGACAGCTAGAGTAAACTGCATGGACTTTGAATCTAGAGGGGTCATGCCCGTGCTCAGTGGATGCCTTATGTGAAGCCCCCCTGCAAATTCCAGTCTGCAATCTCCAGGGGTAAAAATTAATGTGGATACAGACCTAAGATGCAAATTCTGAGGCAATCATCAAGCCTTAGGGGAATGGACTGTGAAAGCAGAGGCCTTTGCCATACTTAGTATCTACAGTTTTCATATATCACCTTTTATAGTAGAGAGATTACTAACCCAATTAGTTATAAATAAAAAAATCTAATTCGCATTCAAAAGGCAAAAAGTTATTGAAGAATCCATAAAGAATTTATGAGTCACCACAAATCCTATGCCTTCTGAGGAGACATCCATGTGTCTTTAAAAAAAGTAAAATCTCAGCTTGACTTTATTATTTTATTGCTTTTAAAGTGAGCTGAATTTATTCTAAGTAATATATGCCATTACTGCTTCATTTTCTGAGGAACAAATGATTCTGGCAGATTTGACAGGGAACTTGACTAGGGCTGAGAGCTGGAAATCTGTGTGTCACATCTCCTTACAGTATCTCTGTGAAAGAACAAAGTGTCAAAAAACTTCAGTCCACTCCAGTGTGGCTTTCACTTGCAGCCATCTCTCAGTCTGGATATGCTCCAGGAGGAATTGCTCTTCACCAAAACAAAGACAATGGAATGACACACGTCCTTCTGCAAGAGGATTTTTTGCCCCATCAATTGTTATACACAGCCTCAAACCATAGCAGATGTCGAGGAGAGTAATATCCCATCTACTTATCGTCAATCAAGCTACTATTTGAGAGATACACAGTTCTCAGGAACAGCTCCACAGAAGCAATAAAACCAGTGAAATTCAGCAGGCAGCAATAAATAAACTTGTTTCACTCGTGCGGTCCAGCGAGTGCTTGCTCCGAGCTTTATGGGGAGAAACAGCAGGACAAGAGAAGGAATGGCAAGAAATGTTCATTGTTTGTCCTTCTCATGCTCTGTACAGATCAGATCCCAGCTTCAAACCAAATGACACTGAATTCCAGCACTCTCTTGACTTTTCAGCTAGGAGTGTGGCCATATTCCCACAGGGCTAGCCAAGTCAACACTAAGGCCTCCCTTCCTCCAAGAACTCAGCTTTGTACAAGTCCAAAATCTAGATGTGAGTGCAATTGTGGGGTAAACCACCATCGCTGCACCTCTTTGTCCTCTGGGAATATCCGTGGGATGCAGCTTTGCTACATTTAATGCAGCCCAGCCACTGTAATGCATTAACACCACAGAGATGTTCAAACCAAATGGGTACTTTTAATTATAGAGAGCTTTCCACAACAAAACCGGCTTTCCCAGATGGTTGAGACTAAGAGTTGACTTATTAAGAAAGACCTTCTCAGTCTCTGAGGCTGACAGGATTAAGCTGCATGCCCTCAAATGTGCTCTAGCAGGTCTCCATCCACCCTCCTGGTTGAGTATCTGTACTGGGCTTTCTACCTACAGGAAGGTGCCTGTTGGCATCACTCAGCTCCAGATGTTGTGCTTTCCTTTGTGCAGAAAATGTAAAGGGTATTTCTTTTTTGTCAATGAGCAAGAATGACAGAATTAAGACTGACCTCAGAAGGCTAAAAGAGACGCACTTTTTCCCCCCTTGTAGGTATTAGAGAACAGTCAACACACAGAAATGCATTTCCCACTTGCCTCACACATGAGTTATTTGGAAGCCAATAGCAATAAAATGAAATCATCACAAGACAAAAATGGCAAGAAATTGAACAAAGGTATTTCTGAAGTAATGACAAAAGCAATCTGGGAGCTGCTCTGGTACTGAAATGAAAAAGAAAAATCTTCTGTTTATTAACCTTGGAAAAACTGTCCAAAATTCACTGGAGGGGAAGGAGGTAACCATCTTCTTGACAAATCCTCCAGATTAAGATAACATCAGCCTAGGCTGGAGACCAGTCTGATTTTCATCGTATGATATGAGGTGTGGGCCAGTCATCCTGCCTGAAGACATGAACTGGTAACTGGAGGAAGCAAAAGTTCTTGTCCCAGAGCACCTAGTAAAAAGCAAGTCCTTTGATTTCAGTAAACTCCAGACTTTGCATAAATAAATTCGTCATGAACTGAAAGACTAGCCATTTTATTTAATACCATCAGAAATCATTACTTTTACATGGCTTTTACACTCACCAAATTTGAACAATTATGCGAACATCTGCATTTGCAGAGGCATTCTGAACTATTAGCACCACTTCTCTAATACGTGCATTTTTTTTGCCAGAAGGACACCAGACCATTAATTCTGTACCCTCTCTAAATGCAGCAATTATCTACCAAACAGATATTCTGTGCCACGCTTCAAGGATACTTTCACCTTCCCTCCTGCCAGTGCTGTGGATGGGCAAAGCAGGAGAAGTCACCATTACCCTCCAGGGAGACAGGGTCAAGAGGAGTCCCAGTACATCCTCAGCAGTTCTTTAAAATAAAATAAAACAAAAACCACAAAACCAAATAATAAATTATTATAAGTAGGCCTTCACTGACTGTGTTATTTGCCATTAAATTCTGTGCATTAGGTCACATGAGTACAACCAGATCAACTATTCAATTTAGCAGGGCACATGAAAATTAAACAGCAGAAGGGCTCCTCAGGTGCCAGTCTGGACCAGGTTCATGTGTTTCCTTGCTTATGTAAACTATTTGTGGCATCAAAGATGCTCCAGCTTATGAACACTTGCTCTCCACTTGCTCTCAGCTTGTAACTGAGTTGGGTAAGAAAGCCCCTGTAGGAGAGGCCTTTCTCCATAGAGATGCCAACAAAAGGGACAAGGCTGCTCCCTGCTCTGCTTTTTGTATTGGAGAGGAGACTGATGCCACCAGCTGTGGTGCCAGCGAGCTCTGGCAGAACATATCCCAGTGTCCACAGACCCACTAGACCACAGCGATCCCTTTGGGTGATGGGGAGATAGCAAGTCTTCCCAAGGAAGATCTGCCCTTGCGCTGGGCCCATGGCTCAGGGCTGAGCAAGATGACCCATTTCTCTCAACAGGCCCTCAAAGGACCATGAAACTGCCAGTCAAGAGTGACTCAACCCACTGTCCATCTGTTCCCAGGCACAGACACCTCGGCATCCCACCAGCAAGGAATTCAGGTGTAGTACTAAAAGCGTATGAAATGGGAACTTTCATTTGACATTAGTATGTTGTTGTCCTTTAAATCAGGCAATAAAAAGTTCATACTTTCTGCATAAAAAGTTATTTTTGCTGAATGTAAAGACATTACGTTTTGGCTTCTTGCCCATTAAAACTTTTTTGAAGACAAGCCTGTTCACAGCTTTCCCCCTTTTTCCTGCTTGTAAAAGGCTAGGACCTATTTAGGAACGTAAATTAGCAAAACTAGACTCAAACTCCTACATGCAATAGTGGCATATGGACCCTTTATTTCAATAACCTCAAGTCTCTACCAAGAAGATCATTGTGGCTGTAGAAAATGAATCAAAGTTCAAGTACTGGCTCCCCACCATTCCTTTGTTAGTGCTGAGAAGCTCAGTCCCTGCAGCTCAGGATGTGCAGATGCAGCCCATGTGGGCACTTTCAGTACAAAGACTGAGCTGGGGCAGTGAGAGCTCCCTCCACCCTGGAAGGTAAAAATGATGATCTTTAAGGGCCCTTCCAACCCAAACCATTCCATGAGTCTGTGAATGCAAAATCAGAGAAGCTGCTCATGATGTACTTGAATAGGAGAGCTGAATTCTAGTGCTGTCCTTCCCCTTTCCCCTCTCTTTATAATTTAAAAATAAGTTAAATCAATTATTAATATGTTGTGTCTCAAATGAGATCAGAAGCCACCAGTCTGTGTAAGCAATGTGGCTAAGTCCCTGTGCCACATGGCTTGTTAAATGACACGCATTCATGCAGACCTCCAGTATCTAAGCCTTGACCTGTGGAAACTAATGGAGGTCTGCCTCTGACTTCAAGGGGGACACGATTTTACACCACAAACCTCACATCTCATCAATCACAGGGAAAATGCTGACTAGAAATGCTAAAGTAAATTTTGTACAGCCTGCTGTCACTGCTAACAGTGATTACAAACAGCTGTTAGCACAACATCAGCATCTCATGAACAGATGTGCAGTCAACTTCTTAGCACGTTCCACTGTGAAATGAGGGGCACAGGTGAAAAGTGATTTACCAAAAAAAAAAAAGTTAACACTTTTTAAAAAGTTGTAGATGGTTATTTTCATTTGCTTGCTCTATTTTCCATTTTAGCTTTAGGTTGCCACAGTGTTTGAATTGCAGTGTGATATTCTGAGAGCATAATTTCTTCTGTAAAAATTTGTTTGAAATGCTGCCCCTGTGCTACAGACACTCTGATGTCATCCCTGGTATGACTGTAACTCAAATAGAAATAAGTTAATTATCAAGCAGCCTCTCTGAAAACTTCAGAAAATAACGTGAAAGGAACTTGCTAAGGTAGCCAAAATGTTGGGGAGGCCTTTTTCCCCCCCAGAAAAGTCTCCTTCAGAGTTTATTGCCAGGGTCATATCCCACAGGAGAGGGAGAGGAAGACACAAGTTCTGTGTAGCTATGGCTCAGCTACATCCCTATCAACTCTATACAAAAACCTCACAACACCACCAGGACAGTGAACACCTAATGCCATACATTTTTTTTTTTAAAATCATTAATTTTGCCTGATGGGGCAGTAAAAATTCATAGATATGTTTAATTTTATGGGCAGTTCCCAGGGAAAGTAAAAGAACTGTTGTCACGAGTGAAATCACTCACCTGAATAAGGGCTTGTAGGATCAGCGTGTTAATTTTCAATATTGTTTTTTATCCACAGGGGTTTGCGAAGTTCAAATGGAAAGCAGAAGTGGCATTTTAAAATAGCATGTGCAATTTCACTCATTCTACATTTGAATCTAAAGTTGCAAAAAGATGTATTTGTAAATTGCTTTACAAAGTCCATTTAATAAATTAAACCAAGCAATTTAAAGCCTGGAGACTGAGGTTTGTAAGCATGTGTAAATTCTCTAATCCAGTTTGCACTTAACAGCTTTACCACACTTGGGAGTCCCTTACTGACCTTGGGGAATGAGCAGTGAAAGATCTGCCACTGACACATGTAGTGAATTCAGTAGTTCCCACTTTAAACCAATACACCAGATAATAATAGTTAAGTATAATTAGAAACATTGTGAGAGTTATAAAAGGAGCAACACACAGCAAAATCTGTAATACACATTTCTATTGATTTATAGGTTTTTTCCACCAGTTTCACAACACAAAGGACAGGCCCTGAATAACTAAAACCAGTTATAAGCAAACTCATTTTTGCAGGGAAGACCTCTGTAGCACTAATCACCATGTTCAAGAACATATTAAAATGTTTCCCATCATTATTTTAAATCAATGCAGTTTGTTTTCAGACATCCTCATTAACAAAATGCATCACACAGAGAGCAACAGTGCCAAATGGCCTCCTCAAGATGAACAGTTGACATTTTCAGTTTCATAAACAAAGTTACAAGTGATTGATTCACATTTATGTGCAATTGGTTGATGTTTTCTTGGTTCACTTGTCTGAGTACTTTCCAAGTGAATCCTCTGAGCATGGTTGAGTCCTGGACCAGGACACAAATCTCCAGAGGAGAGAATGGAGGAGCTTCCCAACTCAGCCGTGGGAAGTCCTTCGAAGCAGAGGACTTGAAAGAGACTTGGCCAAATCTTTCCCCAAACACAGGAACTAAAAGCCACACAGAATCATAGAATCATTAAGGCTGGAAAAGACCTCTGAGGTCCTTGAGTCCAACCATTAACCTAACACTGCCAGGTCCACCACTAAACCACGTCCCTAAGCACCACATCTACACATTTCCTGAACACTTTCAGGGATGGGGACTCCACCACTTCCCTGGGCAGCCTGATAACTCTTTCAGTGAAGAAAGGTTTCCTAATA
Organism: Grallaria varia; assembly: GCA_013396735.1. Taxonomy (NCBI): domain Eukaryota; kingdom Metazoa; phylum Chordata; class Aves; order Passeriformes; family Formicariidae; genus Grallaria; species Grallaria varia. The sequence continues at coordinate 670,994 of VWZG01008091.1, read as the reverse complement.
CCCAATCTAAACCTCCCCTGGCCAAACTTGAGACCATTTTCTCTTGTCCTGTCTCTTGTTAACTGTGAGAAAAGACCAACCCCCACCTGTCTACAACCTTCTTTTACTGCTGCTCCGTACCTGAGGACAAAGGAGTCTGAGGGACCGGAGTTGGTCCCAGCAGAAGCAGTAGTGCCGTAAGCTGCTCCATCCAAATCCCTCCCTCCTCCTCCTTTCTTCCACCAGCAGAAAACAAAGGGAGGAGAGGAGAAAGCAGGGCAAGAAATCCTGACCCCTCTATTGCCCTATGCCCACACAATACGCAATACCCTCAATCTGTCTCCCGCCCTTGTATCTCAGATTTGGGGGTTCTCTGTCACCTTTGTCCCTCTCAGACCCCATTCCCACCTGTCAGCACTAACCATATCATCATCAGGCAGGTCCCTGCTGTTCATGTTGCTGGAGGGCTGCTCCGACTCCACCGGACCAGGCACCCACGGGTGCTGCAGGCTCATCCTCTGCTGCAGGAAGGGAAGATGTGCTCAGCCAGGGACCACAGGCTGCCCACCTACCTGTGCTGAGGGCCATCTGAAGACTTTCAGATGCCCCCTCCCTCTTTCCTACTCTTCTCCCGGTCATTTTTCTCCCGTTAGTGCCAGCTGCAAGAGGGATGGGAGAGGCATCCCTGAAAATGGAAGGCGGGGAGAGTGCTAATTGACGCACTGTTGCACCCATTAGGCCCCGGTTAAAAGCTCCTAAAAGAGAGGGAAGCAGAAAATAAGTCATCTAGGAATGTCCTGAGATGTGTGTTCCCTTCCTGAATGCATCTTTGCTCCTTCAAATCTGGTGCCATCAGCTCTTGCTACGAGCTTGGGATTCTTCAGGCAGAAAAGGGGGAGAGAGCTGCCGCGGGAGGCTCTGGCACAGCACAATGCAGAAGCATCTGTCCTGCACACTGCAAGGGAGAAATGGCATTTTGCAATAAGTTTTAAAGCTACGCCGTATTGCTGTTGGAATTGGACATCAGCTATTAACAGATGGAGATTTAGAGGGAAAAAGCAGCAGACCATGGATAACAGAAACTGAGAGGAATCCCTCTCCCTGATAAGACAGGAGGCCTGGCCTTGAGAAGATTGTTTGCAGTTATCTCCCTGCCTCCAGTCGGTCGGCGGGGCTGAATGGACACTTTTGATTTGTTGCCATCCTGTAGAGGTCCTTTATTGCTCCAGGTGGCTTTGGTATGAGGAAGGCCTGATTTATCGCGAAATGTAGCTAATTAGTTGTCTAAGCCCTAACTAACATAAATCGTCCCTATTATCAGCATATCCTGCCTCCCCATTAACATACCCTGCCTTTCGGTTCTATATATTGTCACGGGTGTATTCAATAAATGTTCCAGCTTTTTGCCCCCAAGTTGGGACCATGTAGTTTCTGACCGTCGCATATTGCTGCCTGTGGATGTGTCACAGAGAGCAAGGAGAACATCCGAGGCCACACAAGCTGGAACTCACGCTCCTACCCTGTGCCTCAGCAGCGAAATGCAGATCACGGCCACTCGAGGGAGGGTTAAAGCCTTGTTGGCTAAAATTCTGGATACACGTTCTGTTAACAGGTTAAAGCATCTCAGCCTTGTTGCCTTTGGGCCTGAGGGTTCAGGCTTTAATTCTTGAAAAGATGATGTATTTTAAAAGCACCTAAAGAAAACACTTATTTTGCATCTCAGTCTCTACGCACGCTAACACAAGGTACCTAAGTATTATTTATCAAGATGTGTATTTCAGGAGCAGAGAGACTAAGAAATTGTTTCAGAATCCATGCCCTTAAACCACTTTACAGCCTAAAATATACAAATTATGAAGGAGGAAAGCACAGCAATGAAGTCAGTGACAGTTCCAGAAGCTGATCCTGAAGAGAAAGAATTGCTCCAGCCCACTACCATAAGCATTTTCCCGAGCAAATTATAGGGATTTTTAAAAAAGGTGTAGTTACTCCAAACATCCCTTCAAATACTTGGCATGAGAGACCATAATAGGGTTTTATAGCCATCCTAATCTATTGGGTCAAAAATGCATTAAAAAAAAAAAAACAGAGCTTAAATACTCACCGCGATGATGGATCACAGCGGAGTGCACTACTGAGTAAATAATGTCTGCTCTAAACATTTTCTAAATAAAGGTTTACACAAGGGAATTGGTAGCTTTGAAGTAGCCATTATATACTCTCATATCAATTTTCATGTTTCCATGACGATTGCTTTACTTTTTTATTTCTAACAAAACTTGGCACAGTGTTTCTTCCAAGCTTGGGGCAAGTGTNTTAGGAAGATTTGACTGTCAGTGATGTATGCCAACACTCTGGATATCTGCATAAGCACAGGCCAGATCAAGGATTAATTGAAAAAAATGAGAGGCTTCTTATGGATGGCAGACACCTCTGGAGAAACAAAAGTGAAGTTTCCCTGCCTTTTGCTGAAGGACATACTATTTGATGTGAAAAATGACACATAGTTTTCAAGCAGTGCTATCTTGGAGCATATACAATATTTCAAAAATATCTTGAAAGCTTCATATTTTAATAAACAGTATGTACATCCAATTTTTATTAATATGTTTTTAAAAGGGGAGAAGAAAATTAACAGTATGAGTCAGATCATCGAGCAGGCATAAATCATCATAGCTCCGCTGGTTTCAATTTATACTGCTTGTGAAAAAGGCTCTCTATACCTTTCTGGAATCACAGAGTGAATTCATCATCCCCAAATAATTAAGGATTTAATTTAATTATCTGTTAATCTCTTCATTTTATGACTGGATTCTGAAGGATGGCAAGAACTACAGAGAGCTATTGCAAGGGATGTTAATGATAAGTACAGTGTAAATCATAATTTTGATATAACCATAAATACGGAGCAAGTTAATGCCGAGAGTTAAGTGGAGAAAAGGAGTGTGTGCCATATCATAGGCACATAATTGCCTGCATAAATATATTATGGCTTATTATAAAATCACACTGCACAATATCACGTTTAACCTTTTTGGTTAAATCCCAACCATAAAGGCCCTCTTTGAGACTCTGACATGTTTCTATCCAGAATAGTTTGAAGTAAGAGAAAAAGAAACAGTAGTATTTAAAACTGACATTTGATTTTGCAGAAATTTAATTTTGAGCTATATTACCAAGTTATCAGGTAGCACAATGATGGAATAGGGATAAATGCTTTAGGGAGAAGAGCAGAAAATGCATCAATTAAAGGAAGCTTAATAGCATGCAGTTAAACAGCTTTCACAAATAGGAGGTAAAGGACAAAGTGTTCAGCTGCACAACAACATACACAGCTACATGCAAATAAAATACTTCTATCCAAGAAGGACATTTTGTCTCTTACAACTAAACCACTCCCGGAGCCCATTTAAGTACCATGCTTTGACTACAGTAATTATCTCATGTCACTTAATATGATATAATATCTACTTATGCTTAATGGATATGTTTTAATTTCTAAGGAAACTGCCTGTTTGTACAAATGAAACTTGTAGGATGATTAAAATATAATTTTCGCTCTTGCAGCAACACTTTTCAACAAACAAAACCATAAATTGAAATATTACATCTATTTGAAGACAGAATTATAGATGCTTATATCCTCTACTACTCAATACCCTGACTATAAATTGCTGTATATTGTAGAAATTGCCTGTTTCTCATCATCGATAGAATATCAAATCAAAGCTACTTTTAAATACTCAAATCAGTGCTTCCAGTAAGCAAGTCAACTGATTTTCAGATCAGGCAAAACACACATTATTTAAATAATAATGTAACATAATTTACATAACTTAATCAACTGATATCAGAGACCCATCTTCTGAAAGCATCCAAACAAATGTATTCAATGACTTTTGAACTCCTTTTAAAATTACTACCATTTGCATCAAATTTAACAATGAGAAAAACTAACCCCAAACTTTACAAGGAAACCCAGTTTCTAAGACATCAGAGAGATGCCAGTTTCACTTGTTACACCAAATTAACTTCACATTTGGTAAAGAATCATCTGTTCAATTTCTCTGTTTTTATTTCCAACCTGTAAGACATGCAACTGTTTATAAAGTAAATATACTCCTCTATTATTATTTCATTTGACCATCTTGCTAGATTCCCGTGCAGCATGGGCTTTAATCAAGTTCCATACAGTTCATCCCTACAGCTTATCTCAGCTCGAAAACACAGCCTGAGGGGGAAAGANTTGCTTTACTTTTTTATTTCTAACAAAACTTGGCACAGTGTTTCTTCCAAGCTTGGGGCAAGTGTTAAGCAGCTGTCTCTGCACCATGGAGAGCCATTACTAACAGGCTCTCAGAACAGTTCAGTACCCAAGGTAAATACAACAACCTTCAGACCTCACAACAGCCCAGCACTCCCATTAAACACCATAATCTGTAATTCCCTTTATAATGACTGTAGGGAGATTTTTTTTGTAATTTTTTTT